>CAJQUW010008915.1:0-466719 GCA_907163375.1 Prostheceraeus crozeri
TCATCGCCAAAGGTGGCCACAATTTCTTAACATTTTCACGAAAAAATCCCGTGTGGAGGACCCCTGTGCTGAAGAAAATTTTTGACTGTTTCTCTCCGATTCTCTTGAAACTCACCCTCTGAGATGCAGAATGTCACGCTGATTCCCAAATCTGGTCTCCGTTTTTCCCGTCCGAGGCTTCGTTCACATCCGCTAGAGCCCATTTTCATAAAAATTCTAACTCTGTCGTTTTTTTTTTTTTTTCGGTGATGGACAAAAGTCTTAAAGTCACGACTCTCGACACCTCAACGGATGAACGATGAGATACGCCATTTTTCTGCAATTTTCACATGAATTTGTTCCTCACTCTTAGCTTTCAAATGAGCTATCACGACGACTTTCTACCATTCCTAGAACCAAAGTTGGAAGTCTCGTTCCATGAGGGGGTGGGTCAGAACAATTTTGCCCTCTCCGTACCGGATTGAGCTGGAAACAAGTCCCGCTGGACCCAAAATTGCCAAAATCGTCCAAATCCGCCGTCCTTTTTCACGTACGAGGCTTCGTTGTTAGCCCAGGGCCGCTACAGTCCACTTTTCTCGACTCAAAAACCCTCTGACGGCGCTCTCGATCACATGACCAAAAGTCTCAATGTCACTCACAAGCCTCAACCAAGGAAGATAGAGCCAAACTGGCTAATCCACTGAATTTTTTGTCTCACTCTTAGCTTTCAAATGAGCTATTGCACGACTTTCTACGATCTCCAGAACCAAAGTTGGAAGTCTCGTCCAGAGGGGTGGGTCGAAACTTTTTCTCTCCGATTGAGCTGGAAACAACCTTCCTAACCCAAAATTTCACGTAGACTCCGAATCTGCCCTCCGTTTTCCCATCCAATGCCTCCTTCATGCCGAAAAACGGACTTTCTCATCCCAAAACGACCAAATCCCACCTTTTCTAACTCTGGCGGTTTTCAGAGATTACTACCCTTGCCTCACGGGAGAACTCCTCTTTCCTTCGTTCCTAACCCAAAATTTCACGTGGACTCCGAATCTGCCCTCCGTTTTCCCATCCAAACCCTCCTTCATGCCGAAAAACGACCTTTCTCATCCCAAAACGACCAAAACCCACCTTTTCCAACTCTGTCCTTCCTAGATTCCTACCCTTGCTGCTCCTCCCTCCTTCCAGAGGGGGGGGGGTAGGGAAACGCTTTCTTCCTCACGGACCCATTCCTCCCATCACATCCTTGGCGATCTCCCTCACCTCCTACCTTCCAGAGGGGGGAGGGCTGAGTCAGCATGATGACTCATCGTTGCTCATTTTGGCCTTTATTTTGGCACGGGATCACTACTCTCATGAGCATGGGCCCATCGGCCGAATGCTTTATGCAAATCCCATCCCACATGTTTCACCCAATTACCAATGAATGGATTGAGATAGGTGGTATATAAAATTGCTAAGCAAAATTCATGCGGCTGGTGGTATTCGAACCTAGGACTCCAGGCTAACTAGACTTGTGCTACCATGAGCCGATTGCATGTGATTGTGTCAAATTGCAAGATCAAATCCTCACCATCAAACATCACTTGTCATAACAATAAGATCAATGAATAAATATTACGGGATATAATAATGAAATAATATAATAAAACATATAATAAAATTGGGACTGCCGATTCTAGGGTAAGAAGTGGCGATCGCTGTCCACCAAAGCATCCGTAACTATATCGTAAATGCAATCAACAATAAATGAAATGAGGTAAATGGTAGATCAAATTGCCATGCAAAAATTGCACGTTTAGCAGGATCCGAACCTACACATCCTGTGGACACCCCTGCTATATGGGTCGACATCGTAGCCCTTTAAACTGTGTCCATAATGAATACTCCTTGATGACTACAGGCGCGTATCCAGAGATTTATACCCGATCTCTTCTTTGTCCATGCATGTAGTAGCTTCGGCTCTGCTCAATCCGTGCTGCATCATGTTTTCATCCATTAATTGACACGTAGATTGCAATTTACTTGAGACTGAATCTGAAATTTATTAATAGTGATTATAAGACTGATTAATCTGGGCTAGATGGAGATTGTTGCCGTCCGCTTACAGCAAACTAAAAAAACTAAGACCCTCTCGAACAACAAATATTAAATACATGAAACCTGTTTGTGCGCTTGTAGCATCAAATTTGTAAAGTACAATTTTATGAAAAAGAAAATGATCCATCGTAAATTGTCTTTCTGATCTTAGGAATTTTGTTTAAATATTAAATTAAAAGAATTAATAATTTTATTTCAATACGAATTTTGTAAAATTCAAGCTGTAAAAAAAATTGCAGCAAATTATTTGAGTCTCAATAACTCCTTTGCACTATGTACATTTGCATCAGTTAATCTTTATCCAATTTCAACAAATCAAAGGCATAGTGCTATTTTATGCAGATGTTTAAAGTCAGTGCCGGATATATCCACATAAAATAATCGTCTCATTTCGAATGCTAGCATTCACTTCACCCTCACTTATCAACTCAAGTGCATTGCCAAAGGCGTGAAGCCCACTATCGGAAGCCTTTGGCCCACCTTGAGAATCACTGGTTTATAACTTCTCTAGCGTTCAACCGAGACGGTTGTTTGTCTCTGGCTGCATCGTTCATTGTATCTACAGTGCCTCTGTTTACTCTCTTTTGGTCAACGTTTTTGGAAGCTGTTTATTTCATCTTGTTCGCCGTGAATTTTCAAATTCATGCATGGGCGGACCATGTTTCACCAAGGGCTGACCGACATAGCAAGCCACTCTACTAATCATGATCACCTGGACTTCTGAATGTGCGTTCTCTCGCCAACAAGGTGGATGAGGTTATTGATCTTCTTCGTGAACACTCCATCAATGTTTTTTCCTTGTCGAAACATGACGCGACGCAGACTCCTTTGGCCTGCAACTCCTTCGGTCTGCCGGTTTGTCAGTACTTAACCACCCTCGCCAGAGGAAGCGCATGAACAGTCTTCACACAAGCCATGGCGGGATCGTCGTGATGTCATCTCCAAAGCAAAGTGAAAATCACCAGACTGACTTCACCCATCCCATCGACCTTCGAATTCCTGTGCGTGAGAATAACATCGAAATCTGCTGCTGTAATTGTGATTGTGATCGCAATTTACCGAACTGGTCCAGTCCTTGCATTTTTCCACTGAACTGGCCAGTATCATCGATTTCTTTGTTATTTCCAACGAGCCCATCTTCATATCAGGAGACTTTAACATTCATGTCAAAAGATCACACGACCGTCACGCTCAGACATTAGTTAACCTTCTTCATGCCTACGGACTGGAATGCCGAGTTATAGGTCCTACTCACGACCACGTTAGAACCCTTGATATTGTCGTGTCAAGGTATGATCTTTCACCCAGTGTTGATGTCACGAATCCTGGCCTTTCAGATCATTGCCTGATCAAATGGTCCACTTCTCTCGCTCATCCATTACCAGTCTATCGGACAATCAATACAGGCTCCTGGCAGTCACTGAACAAGGAGGTCTTTTGGTCATCACTTCGTAGTTCCAAGCTTTGCCTCCCTTACCAGCATCTGCCAACATAGATAATCTTGCACAACTCTATGATGACGAAATAACTAGCATGCTTGACAATGTTGCCCTTCGAAAAACAGTCCGCTGTCGAGATCGCAGTTCGGATCCTTGGGTTGATGAAGAGTGCAAAAGCATCAAAAGAGACGCTAGACGGTTTGAACGATGCATGAAACGTCTTGCTATCAACGATCCATCTGCCGGCGGTCTTGTCTCTGCTGAGCTGAAAGTTGTACGACGATCCTACAAACATTTGACTTCTCAGAAACGTGAATTCTTCTGGAAAACAAAACGAAGTCTGAGAAAGGGACCCCCAGATTGATATGGAACTCTATCAATGCACTCATGGGACGCCGTTAGTCCAACCACAATATGAACATCTCTCCATAATCTTTTCATCAGCATATCGTAGACAATCCACAACAGAACGTCTAACCTCTCATCCTGAATTTTCTATTGGTCCTACTGGATGCATTTTCGCCTATTCCAGTCTGACGTCAGTCTCACAATATCAAGTCAGCCGATTTTCACCCCACTGACCTCGTCAAACAGAACAAAGCAGGGATGCGGAGTCGCAGTCGGAGTCCCGGAGTCCTATCATTTTTGCTGGAGTCGGAGTCCTATCAACTGATAGGACTCCGGACTCCGGCTTAACTAGACCCGAAGTATGATACAAACAAATTATTTATCCTCGTGCATAGCTGTCACTGTCCTGATGTCAACTTTCTCCGTCAAACAAAAGTACAGAGACACGGCTGCATGCAAGGCTTGTGATAGTTGAGGGAATGAACCGTGATAGTGAAAAAAGGATTGTCTTTTCACTCGGTGATTTAATAGAGAAGACAAGCCTTCGTAGCCTCGATCACACCTCTACGTACCAAAGATCACATCAGAGACAAAAATGAAATGCTAGCTTGTTAGAGAACATTACGTCTTACCCAAACGTTAATCTTGTGTGATGACTCCTCCAAAGCGCATATTAAAATCAAAAGTGTACTCATGCTTTTTGAAGAAGGATGGGGATTTTCCTGCCTGATAGAGACTGGAGAAAATCCGTGTGAAGCACACATCAACAAAATGGGAGGATCCGAGTCGCATGCATCCAACTTAAAGCGACATTTGATCAACTCTCATCGAAAATGATTGATGATTGATACAGCAATAATCACTAAAAATAGGTTCAGGGAAGCCTATAATAACCTATGATGTAAGTTACCGGTTTATTTAAAAAAACTGGACTATATATGATTGCTACCCGGAGTCGGAGTCCTATCAACCCCCGGAGTCGGAGTCCTATCAAAATGATAGTACTCCGCATCCCTGGAACAAAGACATCCTTGCTCCGTATATTACTCATGTCCTCAATATGTCACTGACATTTGGAGCCTTCCCTTTTCTGAGGAAAGAAACTGTTATCAACCCATATTGAAGAAGGGCAATCACGACTTGATCACGACGATGAGGTTTCATCCTTCAACCTTCCCCCAGACCAGCAATTCGCTTACAGAAAGCTTAATTCAACAGAGGCAGCGCTCGTGAGAGTAACATCTGATATTTTGTAGCCTTTGATACTTGCCTCTGACTCAGTCCATCATGCATCCTGCTTCGCCGCATCGATTTTGTCATTCGGCCTGAAAGACCAAGTCCTGTCCTGGTTGAAGTTCCGTCCTAGGCAGATCGTTGCCTAACTGCTGCGGGTCTTCCAATTCATCACCGTCCAAGTCTACACGTGGTGTTCCTCAAGGCTCTGTGTTAGGTCCGATTTTGTTTCTCCTATACATGGCCGATCTCCCCAACATCATTGCATCTCATGCTCTTTCGTGCCACATGTGTGTTTTCCAACCCTTCCCGCTGCCATCTCCGGTCTGCCCACAACGACCAACTTCTCATTCTGACTTCCCGACTGAAGACAGTTGGTCCTAGAGCTTTCCCTATAGCTGCAGCTCTCACCTGGAATAACCTTCCAACAAACCTGAAAGCTGCTCCGTCAGCGATCATCTTCAAGACTGGCCTAAAGGCTGAACTGCTGCAAAGAGCCTATCCTGACCATTTCTGACAGTTGCACTGTAGATAGTTCTAACCATGTTAATGTGTTTATCAAACTTAACTTCTGAAGTGCCCTTGAAGTCCGATCGAACAAAAATGTCACTCAAATCTGTCTCGTTCAATAAATAAATAAATAGAGTGTTTTTGAAGTTCATCAGAACTGCGCTAGTAATAACGTATCAACGCTTCTGAATATATAGTAGGCCTAGTCATGTTGTATTTTCAGGTAAAGCGAAGTCCATAAAATCTACCCATGCTGAGACAGAAAAGGTATTATAAGACACATTTGACCGAATGATGTCTCGCATTGGTTGTCCATGATAAAATTACCAAGATTAGGTAAATGTATCGAATGAAATTATTACAGCTAATTTCGTACATTAATTTATTGTCTCTACTCTGTAAACATTGGCGTGTGGCCATCGACTGACACCGTTATCGCGCAAAGACAGTGAGATGATAATGTGCATGACCTGATCCTGAGATGATAAATAGCATTATACACAATCCACGATATGAGGATAACGTTTATCATGCTGGTGAGATAAAGACAACTGAAATGTTATAAAGCGAAGGTCGTGAAATGTTTTGTTAATATCATTAATTAGCGACCACCCATCAATGATACAATCAGCAGACGCAGTGGAATAATGCACCTACTCCGTTATTTCTAAATCTGAAATTCTTCGATATCTTAGAAAGCGCATCTCTGCGTTGCCATGAATTACTGGTGCGCTTACGAAAGAGCATTTGTATTGATTCTAATTGTTTAGGTTTACTACGTTTGAATAATATGATCCTTCACTTCGAAGGTCAACCATGCAATCAAGATTCACTAATTAGAATCACAAACCTTAATTTACTAATGAATTTTTGAATTCTTTAATATTATTGGCGACTGACACATAATTATCTATTCCTTCATAATTGTACGCATTAAGTTGAGCTCTGCTTTATTGAATACTTAATTACAAAGAGAGAAAATGTTCACTAAATTCACGGACACAACCCTTGAAATGTCACCTGGACATGCGAAGCAGCTGCTGACAAGTAGCTCCACTTGCCAGCCACCTCGAACTGGTTGGTGGATACGTATAATAAATCTCCCAGAAAATGTGTCGTGCTTTGAGAGAATCAGCTTAAATGTACGTTGGAAATTTTATTCTGTGTGCTCTTAACTCAGTGAAAGGCAGACTACAGTACACACATTTTGAATGGTCTAAGTGCAAATATATTCAGACAAAAACAAATCATCATGGACAATACATGCTGTAACATCGGCACTTATATTCTAATACAACGATTAATCAGCATCACATTACTAATTGTCTCTAAAAAATGTCACACAATTAACAGCAACTCTGAAAAATAGCATTAACTCAGAAAATTAATAGTAAACATTGCAACGTGAGAGAGATATTAGAAAACGTTCATTTATCAATAATGTGATTGCATGGAAGTTATTCTTCTGTTTTCAGTGGATAGACAACAATTCTCAAGTTAACCTATTTATGGACTTCAAATTTCACTATTGGTGTACATTGGAACTCGAATGCTACCAAACCAATGTAATGCCTGATACCAAATGCTTTACTGCAAAACAGTAAATTTTCACGGCAGCATATTTTCGTGGCTGTCGACTCGTGGACTAGTTAGCGACAACTTATTTTCGCGATTTCATGTTCGTGTACCATTCGCAATATCCATGGTAAGAAATTTTCGCGTGCAACGAATTTTCGCGAGACACTCGCCCTCGCGAAAGTCTCGAAAATTTGATGCATGCGAAAATTTGATGTTTTGCAGTATTTCCTTTCATCTGGTGGCATTGTTACTGTTTGGTACTTAGCAGGGCTACCAAACCTTCATGGCGTCTGCCAGATGCTTCCTTTTCTTCTAATTGCATAAATATGTCAAAGCGCAATTAACCTTTATATCAAATTATTTCCATGCGATTGCACCATGAATAATATCAAATCTCTATGAGTAGAAGAGTTGATATCAATGCTATCGATGTGTCTATGCGATCGTCATCTGAATTCTCCATGATCGATATCAATTTAGTTTCATTTCAAGCTTGATTTCATTTCAATGTTGATGCCATCTGGCTGATAAAGAGACTTGTGGAGGTTGTGTTCAGACTCTGTGATGTATTTCCTCTCAGCACTAGAAAAAGAATTATTGTAAATTTTGATAACTGTCATGAAATACATTGTCAATTTTCAATGCTTTGTAATTAATTTGGAGAGCTGACATTGGAATGATTCATGGTGTTTTTCAAACTTAGACTATACTTTTCAGAAACATTTCATGTTTATCTGTATGACGATTCGACAGCATTACATTAGATTTCTTTTAAAGCTTTTCATGTTGCAACTTCGTGCAAATTTTTGAACCACCGCTTCCTGTTATTTCTTAAATCTAGGTATGTTTTGTCGTGATGCAATTTGCGGAATGTGCATCGCGAATTATCTACGGTACTTTCCGCAGGTCATGCCTACCTATGTCAATTCCACAAATGAAACAGTCTCAAAATTGATGTTTTCTTATTAGCCGTATATGTCATAAATAAATGAACATTCCAAAGACTACAAAGGGAAAATTTTATAAAAACTTGCCAATAAATGGGTGGTTGCTCAATTACAATCATGAGAGCTGCGTACCGTGATCGTTCCCTTTGAATAAGGAATATTTTGATTCCTTTATGAATGTTGTTTCAATTATATTGCACAGAATTATAAGTTCATTCTTCCGCGATCGTCCTATTGACAGATTAACTTCCAAGCGAATTAGGGAAGCGACAAGTAGACAACAAGTAGGCCTACAGGCAGACAACTCCCGCCTCTCCTGCTGATATCAGAGATTAGAATCTTCTGACCTCAACAGATGCTGAGTTTGGAAATACAACTCACTTGAAATTCGTCAGTGAGCGGATGGGCCAGTTTTAACAAAACTTGCATATTCATGGAGCTGCAAATAACTAGAAAACTGCACTTGCCCGTATAAGATTGTTTATCTCACACGCATCGCAAAATGAAGTTACATTATAAGTTGTGTGAGACTATGCCTGAAAGCTTATCTTAAAGCTTATAAATATCCGATTCAGTGTAAATTTTTTTCATTTCGCGTAGTTTCGTTTGTAGTTTTAACGGGTCGAAACATTCGAATAGAGGTGACCTCGATTTCATCGAACTTAAAAATAAATGTAAAATAAATAAAAAAATAATGAATGCTGCAGTAAAATATTTAGTAGGCCTACATCTGCTACTGTCCAATGCTTTCATAATTAGTATTTAAAAGAAAACTTAATGTGAGAAGTTCCAATAAAAGTTAAGACTGGATACCAAATCATTCAGACGGACGATATAACTGATGAACGCGATCTTCTAGGCATGAAAGCTAACTCGCTTTCAATTGGGAAGAAATGTCACTTTAGATGAGTAAGTTTCGCAGCGGAATTTATTTCAGTTGGTGGCATGCGATTTGCAGTGCATGTAAACCATTAATGCATGAAATATAAGAGAAGAAGACTTGTTTGGTGACAAATGTATTTTTCACTGTTAAACCCGCGTAATTACTAGAAGTTCTAAAACTTAACTCGACAGCAAAAATTGAAGTCCTTTCTCAACAGACAAAGCCAGATCACCGCACACAAATGAGTTAATAACTTTGGTCCCATTACACACATGTGTCAACGCAAGTTTCTGCTGCTTTGTTTCACTTATAGAGCTCTCTGTTCGTGTATTCGCATTTGTATTCAAGCACTGTGCATCTGACAAATGACATTAGTACCTTTGCTGTGATAACTGTCTCGACGAATATTGCGGAAATGTGTTAATGAATTCATTAGACTACACCGTGTTGCGATGAACTTTCAACGCTCTATCATCAAGCAAACGTTTTCCTACAAAATTAGCAAAATCTACGAGGAAGTACAAAAACTGTGAAGATTGACGTTATGCTCGCACTCTCGCAGCAACATTAAAAGTTAACACAAAATCAAAATCATTTTATCTATAGCTGTATTTTTGCGTTCAATTGCAGATATTCACAGCATGATAAATCAGATAAGAAACAAGTTATCTATTAATCTGTTATTCATGTTGTTGAGAAAAGCAAGCATAAAGATTCTACACTAGGCATTCTATTAGTGTATAGCATTCTACTAGAAATGGCTTTATTAATTCATGGCTCATGCCAATAATTATCGTCATTCCATTGCTATTCATTATTTAAGGAAAATTCTGCTTTCGTTTTGATTTTCAATATTTTATGATGACCTAAATTGACTCAATTTCTAAACTATCCTCAACTTGCTCGCTACTTCAAGCTTCACAGAATGCCTTTTTCACTTAATTCATTTTCTTTCTAATCATGCGATGAAATACCTGGGAGTATCAAAAAGTGGACATGCCAACGTGAATCAGGCAAGTGAAGCTATGACATGAACGAGATGCCAAACGAATGAGGAAACAATGAGGCGCGAGGTTTCAATAGCAGGAACAGCTTCATGCGAGTAATGCTTGTGGACTGAGGAACATCCGTCAACGATAATTGATTCACGACGCAGTCCATTTCATGTCTGATAGGAGTATAAGTTATTCTCGACCCATATTTTCCAACATCTTCTGTCTGCTTAAAATGGTTTCAGCAAGGATTATTAATTATCCTCAAATAACTGCTGTTAATTCACTGATTGCATATTAAATTCAATGTCAATTAATCCAATCAATGCTCATTTGATGAATATTGTAATTGGTTATTAATATTATCACTCGCAGGAAAGTAACAAATGAAAATTTGCAAAATTTTATAATTTCGCTATTGCTTTTATCAGCAGTTTAATTTTGAAATTGGCATCACTTTTAAGATTTTGCTCTTAAGTACTTGCACCAGAACATGAATATATCATGATCGATTAGTCTTCAATTGTACAAGTTTATTAATTTTCTTATAGAATTGTCTTTGATTACCAATGCACTGGAGATATTCCATAATTCGAGTGACGTTTTATTTTTGTACTGACAGGGATTCATTGCATTTTTTAATTTCCTAATTTCGTTTGATAACCTAACTTGTTCCAGCTAATTCGAAGATATCTAGAAACCAAATATTTCACGACGATAAAAAAAGGATAAATCAACAACGTAAATGAACTGCTAAACAGAACCTCTTGAGTAGTGGACCAAGCACTGGAACCTAAACAGAACAGTGCTTTGTTGTCACCGCATACATGTCTTCCGCATACAAGCAAACTTGAAATTTTTAGCAGCGTGGTTTGTCATAAATAAGAGACAGCGTTATATCACAGGGTTAAGCAGCTGACTCGACAGGTGTCACAAATAAGTAGAAAAAAGTTAATACAAGTTTGATTGGTCTTCGGCGTCTAGCGCCTTCGATGGTCGAGGACAATTCCTTAGGATTTTGTCGTTAGCCATCCTTAATAAATTAGATATTATCCCGAAATTATACATGCGCTACATTGATGACGTTATTCTGGGGCCGTTTCATAGAGACAATCAAATTTTTGACAAAATCCTCCTAGTTTTTGATTCTATCAATGACGATATTAAGTTCACCATAGAAATCCCGGACGTAAATACTAGTCTCAATTTCCTCGATATCTCTATTGACATTGATAATAGGGATCTAAACTATCAGTGGTTCTCCAAAACTACTCACTCAAATATTACTCTCCAAAAGGATAGCTGGATTCCTCAACATATGAAGGACAATTTTATAAAAAATAGTGAATAACGCGTCATCGATAGGTGTTCTAATCCCATTTTAGAGCATAATGCTGTAGAACGTCTACACCCCCATTTGAATGTTTGAATTACAACGGCTATAGTGTGAATTATACTAGAAAGAAAAAACAAAAACCGAAAAAACAAAAAAATAAAATTAATAACAACGTAAAATGCCCTATGGCTTTCATTAGTGATAGTTGCAATCGAAAACTGAATCGACTTTTATACAAATATGATTTGCCCGTTACCTTAATAAGCAAGCCTTATAAGACGTCTAGCCAATGCATCTCAACTCGTCGTTCTAAAAAGCACGATAATTGTAATCTTTGCGATAAACTTAATCACCGTCGTGTATGTGATGACCGTTTTGTGGTCTACTGCTTTACTTGCAGATTCTGTAGCGATATGTACATATGGCAAACCTCGGGTCCCTTTCACATCCGGTTTAAAGAGCATGAAAACAGCCTAAAGCTATCGAACAATGTCAGTGCGTTGTCTGAACATGCGAACAAAATTCATCAGCGAAAAATGACCATCACGGACTTTGACATTAAAATCAAGAATAAACTAAATTCACCAATAGAGACACGCCTAAGTGAAGCCGACTACATCAAAAAGTACAAACCTAAGTTAAACCGCAACACGAGCTGATTGATTGAGGGATACTCGGCCTTGAGACAGCAGTATATTAACCACTTCTCTCTTATAACTACTTTTACTACGCCCCGATGCTGACAGTGACTGTCGAAACGTTGGCTTGCACATATTTTTTAGCGTGCCATTTTATTAAATCTTACGGCCTACTATAGAGGGAGTTGACTTTTGGTTTTTACCTCAGCGATAATGAACCTCCCGTTCAAAGCCAACAACTACGAGTGCAACAATATGAGAGACTACAACTCTCATAAGAATATTAAAATTCTTCTACATAGTAAGAGTGAAAGGAAATTCACGGAAATTCCACTCAATCAGGATGCTTTACGCAACCACTCCATCGCAACATCCAGTGATCTCTCATACGTTTATCCAACCCAATTCTTATAAAGGAATCAAATACCTTGTTATGTCTTATACAGGCCCCTGATTAGAGAGATGAAATTCTCACAATGAGTCCATCATGTCGACTAAAATCCAGGTTTTGGTGTTCTCGGGAATCTTTAGTAACTGTCGGAAAATGCAACAATTCGACAAACTATAAATGCAAGTGTTTAAATTGTAGACAGGATACGACACTGTACAGTCATAAGAATAATGCTTGTTAGTATATGTGGAAGAACTGTTGCTTCTGTTTAAGATCGAAGCTTATTGTGTGCTTATAGTCAGGTATTGTTCATTGAAGCTAATGCAGTTGTTAGATTATGTATATATACAGTGTGCAATTAAAATTAAGTTACAATGCAATTTAATAATTGATACAATTAAAAATACAATAAACAATTAATACAATTGATTAGAAATCTTACAACCAATTACTTACATGAAAAGAACATAGCCTAATGCAGCACTATTCTGACACAAAAATTACATATTGATGCTAATTGATGTGATGGCACTTTATTTAATTATTGAGAGCACTTTTGCACAATAGTTGAGCAATTTGTAGCATGACAAAGTCGTTGGCACGTACTGTTTTATGAAATCATTTGGGTGCAACTTGACCGGAAAATGGTAAAAAAACAACACAAAATATTCTCATGATAACTCAGCAAGCGCTACATTTTTGTTTGCCCGCACAGTTATGACTAATAATCAATAAGCAATCAATAATAGTGCTATTCAAAATTGGTCTCCCCAAGCAAGCAGCAATGATAAACATTTACTTGATTTTCTCGGTTCTGTGTTAAACAGATATGCGTCAATCAGCTCGTGTCTGTGATTTTTTCAATATGTACAGGGAAGATGGCGCTTGAAAATCCTGACATCCGCCAAAAATTAAGTACATGTGGACGCTTTGAGAAACCAATGCTGGCAGAGGCTCAAGTGGTCATTATAAATGATTTCAAAATTATCATGAATCATTAATAAATGTAAATTATGGCGTTCAAGTATTGCATTCCGAGCTTATGCAACTTCTTTGAGAATCTACTTTGCACATCTTTATCTAAAAATCTCAAACTCCCAGAATAGGACAAAAATTCGTTCAGTTGGTTTGAAAATCTAAATACTAGTGTTAATGATTAATCCACCAAGTATTGCGCACATTATCTTTATTGTAATCTTTGAATTTGATTTCTCAGAAGTAATAATTTAACCTCCGCAGATTTTGAAGGTATAGAAATATTCCAGCTCCAACAAAAAGATGGCTAAAATACTCAATTAATGACCACGGTTGCACAAGAAGCCCATAAATGCATGTACTAAAAATTGTCTATGATTTTCTATTCTGTTTCAGTTATCACAGATGCTCTACATTACGTAAGCATGAAAAGGGGAAATGTGAACTCCAAACGAGACACTCCATCACAGAATCAGATTCATCTGCGCGCGCTTCGGTTGACCGAAGCAGATAAACAAGATGTCTAATTCTGTGCACTCCATATAGCAAAAATAGTGCAGGCTGTAACAGAATATAGGTGGCTTAACTAGAATAGTATTTTATTGACATTAGATTCTAGATTGACGCCAAAACTTAATTATGTAGATGAAAATTCTCATAATTAGATTGTTTAAGTGCGTCAAGTTATGTGCAATTACATAGAAATCGGCGAAAAAAATCTAAAAACCTGGTTGCATAATAAATGGTGAAAAATGACCTGTATCACTTGCTAAAAGAGTGTAACAATTCCGTTGCAAAGCTCGTTTGTCAATCTCGCTTTTCGCCCTCAATCATAGAAATGTTTGTCTGAAGCGTACTAGAATGGATTTTACTGAAGGTCGCGGCAGTCACCAGGGTTGGAAACGGCCGTCGTCATCTTCTCGGTCAGTGGCCAGATTATTAATAGCCGTCCGGTCGGGATGGGATGATGGCCGGCGTCTCTATACCGGCTGGTGAAGGCTTTGATCAGCAGACATTATTTGGTCAATTTGTGCCATTATACATTATTCAATTTTCGCATAGCATACATGAAATGCATGAATGGTGGGCTTTCCGGTACTCCGCATAAGCGAGAGTTAACCATTACAGTATAATATTATACAAAGAAATTATTCGCACTTTAATAGTATGTTTGTGCGATGACTTACTTGCTTATCTAATGAGTTGTAGGCTTACTATATGATTTATGATTACGCAAACCACATTTTCAAAGTCAGTCAGACACATGTAAGTTGAAAACAGATAAATGATGATCATCATTCGCATGATGATGTTCACCGAAGTTGGCACGAAAGATCTCCGCGTGCTCCGTCCAGACAACATCAACCATTATGGGCTTTCCTCATCATAAAGCAAACAAATCACTGAATTCCAGTGATTTGTGACGTCAATTGAGAGATCTCTCCACTCCAGTTAAAATTCAGATCTTTTGAGTTTACACTGATGACCGCGAGCTAACGTGAAAGAGTATAGAACAATGAGCTCGCCAAGATTTTAATCGATTTTTCATTTCATTGAGTGTTCCAAGACTGAAAGTGTCTGTTTTGAATACTTGGCCATACCTTTTATTCTACTATTTTTTTCCTGGGAAGAAAAGTGTAAAGAATCAAGAAATCTTTTTAACCTATAGGTTAAATGAGATTTCCTGATGCTACAACATCTAAAAACACATTAAGAAAAGTAAATTATATGACAGTGCATATGGAAAAGGAATTGATGATAGCATTTCAAGAAGAGCACAAACCTATGATAAGAAGGATAAAATAACCCTCTCCTCACACACATTCACTAAATTGGCTTCCTTTTTTATGAAAATGGATTCGGCAGCCACTCGCCTTCTGCAGTGATAGATATCTGTAAATTTTACATCGGTGGGGCCTACATCTACTCTTTGATGTTTGTAAAGCCTCATTTGGTTCATTTGTGCGTGACCCAGACTTCCAAAAAGTCGTGCAATTAAAAATTTGATACCTATTTTGAGGCGTTTTTCGCAAAAAGGAAAAAAATAGTGTTGCAGCACCTGCACGACTTCAGTCAAAATATATCACGAGTTGTCAATTTATCAAACAATTATCCACGATCCACTGTCAAATGTTCGGGTAGTAGGCCCTAGGTTGCATTGAAATCCATCACTCATTGCATGTAGTGAAATTATTCAAGATCTGGAATAATTTTACAATAGATAAGTTGAGGAACACACGGTACCTTCAAAATTCATTCAGGCTAGAATATAGGATTCTGGAAACTTTATTTGAAATAAAGAATGATTTGAATTATAACATGTAGAAAGAAGTTGCCGGAAATCATTTTCTAACTGTTTAAAGAATATTTCGCAATATTTATGGCAAAAATCATACTTGTAGAATTGTAGATACTCTGAAATTGTGTTATCTGTACACTGTAAATCGCTCAATACCAATCACATGCGAAGGAGGCATACCAAAATACTTTTTTGGTATATTTCTGTATTCTCTTGGTATATATTTGTATGCTTTTCGTATGTTATTTCAAATGTGGTATGCTTTACATACTAAAGCCATACCAGCGCAATGTTAAAAGAAAGCATAAATCATGTCCAAAGAATGTTGATTTCAGGCCTTTTGTCAATAAAGATCACACTAATGTTACTACTGTTCTGTAAATAGTGAGATAGTGACATTCAAGAGTCAAACTTACAATACTGAATTCGATTTTAATACACGCAAGTCTAAGGTATTTCATAAACAATCAATAAGATTTCAACCTTTAACAATTATGCATTATGTAATTTTGAAATTAAGCATATTATCAATCCGAAATAAAAACACATTATAACTCATGAAAGCATAAATAGTCATTTTTGAGATATATAAGTCAACATGATTTCACTAAAGATATCGTTTAAATGAAATGATGTTTATCAACTTGGGTCATAAAGTACAGTTAAATAAACGTCCTGTTAATGTTGCCAGACAAGTAGCATCGACGACATATTCGTGGAGCATAAAATTCACAATAAATCTAATTTAATCAAATATCACTCTATCAAACAAAAAAATATTCACCTCTTGTATTACCGAAAAAAGTTATTTGACAGTAGTATGCGATACATACATTTCTTGCTATGTAACTTAAAGCTGCATATACCAAATGGATACCAGAGGCATATGAATAAGGATGAATTTCCATCGGGTCTCGTATATAAAACATACCAACAATTCGTATTTCAGTGTAAAACAGCCAATCACAGATGGAATAGTTCGTATCGCTACATACCAATCACATACTAAAGTAAGTGATATGTGGTATGAAAAACATACCAGATCTCTGTAGACATACCAGAATCTCGTATCAGATATTAGTTTCAAATTGTATGTAATTTTGGTATATGTTTGTATGTAATTTTTGTATCCAGCGATTTACAGTGTACATGCTCTTCATGTTGTAATGATTGATTAAGCACTTTATTTTAGACTGAATGTTGTCAGCGGTTGAAATGGGTCTAATTAACCGCCGGTCGGTGATATGCTACTCATATTCTCCATTCATTTTCCCCCAGAATGCTACATGCTTACATTAATTTGCGAGTTGGAAGATGAATTGCGCAACATAATCACACCATGCAGTTTCTTCATACAGTCAGTTAGCCCTGCCACGGGAAGCTGAATTTATGCACTCATTCTCTCATTGAGAAAATGATCTCGTGGAAACTATGTGCAGGACTTTGGTAAAGGAACTATGAACAACTCTGTTGACTAGCTGATTGGCGCCGTGGTCAGCCTTCCCACAGTCGGTATTCATCACACTATCAACAATATGCTACCCTCAGCTGGGAAGACTTATTCAGATCCACGCGTGCGCCGTCAACTCACTGAATTTAGCCTCTTGTCGCGTGCTTTATTGATACTACTATTGCATTATATTGATATTTAATAAGGATTTATGCTCTTCTGTGAACTTAAATTCGGTTATTTTAGCACTCTTCTGCTTAGTACTCAGATTAGTGCTTAAAAAGGATTTAGTGGTGTGCAGTGTAGATGACTTCTTGCCGAAGGCGCTCACCGAAAAGTATCTTCATCAGTCAACCTATGTATTCACATTTTTTGTGTTGATCAGCAAACGAGATACTGTCCTTGATGCTTTGGTGGAAATTACTTTGAAAATTTGGTTTTGCGACAAATAGCGTTGCTTCATTGCAGAAGTTGGGCTATATACGAGGCCACAATTCCATTATCAATAGCTCTAGGAACTTCTTTATATCAACAAGAGGCTCATCATAAGAGAATGACATTTGTTAACTCAAAAAAATTCCCTTGATTCCCTGACAGGCCTCTATGGTAGGTTTCCAATTATTGCATTTGAATTTCAATGGTTTGCCATGATTAACTGCTCTGTAAAAGATACCTAATTGCGATTATCTACAGAAAAGGATTAGCAGTCGTTTTGAAATTATTTGTGGCTACATATCAGCTTCGCATAACACACAATCCACGACGTTTGGGAATCATGGATTTCATATGATTCAGACCGATTTAGACCGATAATAATTAAACTTCATGCACCTCAGGGTTGTGAAGTGCTCTGAATCTGATTCCTACTGTGTCTGCATCTGACTTGATATTATCTATATTAGTTTTCCAGGCACTTCTAGTACTTGGTTTTTGAGGATGAATCCATGACACGGTAGTAAAGGGACTGCGATGTTGGACTGGTATGACCCCACATTGGCTTGTCTTACTATTATGACATGAACACACTACAACTTTAAACATAAAATCAAATCGAGGATAGAATGTCCAGGTTATTGATAAAAAAGGCCTTTGGAAGTTTTGCACAATTTTCTTCTAGTGGAAGCGTTGCAATACGGAGTCGGAATCGATAACATTTTTATGGGTACGACTCCGAACATATATCTAGAGTAGTAACCATAGAGTAAGTATATTAGGTAGAGTGGTAACTCCGCATTTATTAAATCCCCAATGTGTGTACACCTTCGATTTTATTAAATGAACTCAAGGGAGATACAGTTGGAATTGTTTCCAAATGTGAGATATGCACATTTTTGCAGTTTTGAAGAAATTACTACGGAATTGACTGATCATGATAGAATAAAGCAGAAGGAATTTATATCATTTTACAGATCGTCTGTGTCATGACATCCTTGGAGAGGTAATGTTTGTTAAGTTGGCAGCTCGATGACCTTCTGTTTCTTTTATGCTCAACATCAAGAGAATCTTCCTAAGCGTGATCATTTACAAGCAACCTGCAACTGGTAGAGCAAAATGACATAATCAAAGACAATGATTTCATTTAACTTTGAAAGATGTAAATGGTTCCACATCACTAGTCAGATTCAAAAAATGAAACATGAATTTAGTGAATTATAAAATCATACCGGTGAAAATTGAATTAAAAACTTGAAATTTGAGCCAAGAAAGCACGAATAATATCGCGACTTTTTCATGAAGACTTCCATTATAATACAATTCATGAATTTCCCTTGACAATCAGCGCAATTTCCGCTTAGTTACGATGCTTGTTAACAAATATTCTTTTCTCTTCTTATCCAACTTGTTTCATACTACTTATATAGGAGAGTCATCTCGGTAGTATATAAATTGGCAAATTTTGACTTTTTTCAAAAGTGCTCAATTAATCTTTTGGACCACGGGAACGCAATCTCCGCAAAAAACTGAATCTTTTGCTATAAAAATTTTCTTTATGGTAGCAACTCTGTATTATTTAAATGCTATATGAGAATGTAGTTTTGATTTTATTAGATAAACTCTTGTTGCGCAGCACCATAAATGAGATTTGCATTTGGATTTGCAATGGAAAATGTTGCACGAATTGACTGATCATGATAGCAATGAAGAAGAAAAAATAGTTTGTTTCAAACGCTTGCAGTCACATGAATACATTGGTGAAGTATTTCTAGATACATATTTTTCAATTAGTTTCCATGGAAGTATAGACACTACAATGTTCAGCCGTATTTGTAAGAGCACTATCTCTTGCTTGATCATGCCACAAACTACCTGGCACTGAAAGAGTAAAATATCGTAAGCAAAGACAATGATCATCATTAACTATAATATATACACGCAATGGTCCGCAATAATATTCAGATATAATCATATAATCAGATAATATTCAAAATTAAACTCACTTAAGTGAATAAAAAAGTTCAATTAAATCAGATGCATGAAATTGAATTCTTAAATGAATTATCATTCTAATAATTTGTGAATCAGTTTTATACAATGACTTTTATATTGACCGCAAAATGCATTTTGTAAATGTCTCAACTTAACAGATCCACTTAGCCTGTTCAAAAAATGCCGTAGCTGAATATGTTGAAAAACTCGAAAATTGAGACAAGAAACATAATTAATCTTCAATTTTTCGTATGATGACTAAAATAATATTGCTGCATTTAAGTTTCCTTAAAATCAACTTAATTTCTTTTTATCTAAGCTTCCTATCAATAGAGTCTGATTCCATTTGATATCTTATGAGTTTCATACTACTCGCATGTGCATATTATAACCTCAAGTACAAATCGCTAGAATATGTAAACACATACTAAACTGCGCACAGTAAATACACGTTAAAACAGACAGCATGAATTAATTTCAATGTTTGTTGCAGTCTGAACAAGATATATCCGTAAAACTTGTCGCTGTTTTTCTGTCATTTCCTTATTTTAACTATGACGTCATGAAACACCATATTGTCACATCCATAGAGTAGGGATATATAGGTGGAGTGTCGACTCAAAAAGTATCTGTATACAGTGAAAATTTTTATAGCAAAAGATTCAGTTTTTTGCGGAGATTGCGTTCCCGTGGTCCAAAAGATTAATTGAGCACTTTTGAAAAAAGTCAAAATTTGCCAATTTATATACTACCGAGATGACTCTCCTATATAAGTAGTATGAAGCAAGTTGGATATCAAAGAGAATGAATATTTGCTAATAAGCATCCTAACTAAGCGGAAATTGCGCTGATTGTCAAGGGAAATTCATGAATTGTATCATAATAGAAGTCGCGATATTGAAAAGTCGCGATATTATTCGTGCAATTTCTTCTATTCAATCATTCAATTTATGTTTCCTTGTGGACCCATTTACATCTTTCAAAGTTAAATGAAATCATTGTCTTCGATTATGTGATTTTGCTCTGCAGTGGCAGGTTGCCTGTAATATGATCACGCTTGAGAAAATATTCTTGATGTTGAGCATGAATGTAATAGGAACCCATCGAATTGCTAATTTAACAAACATCACCTCTGCAAGACTGTCATGACACTGAGAATCTGCAAAATACCATCATTCCTTCAGCATTACTGTCATGATCAGTTGATTCCGTTGTAATTTCTTCAAAACTGCAAAAATATGCATATCTCACATTTGGAAACAATTCCGAATGTATCTCCCTTGAGTTCATTTAACAAAATCGAAAGTGCATGCACATTGGGGATTTAATAAAGGCGGAGTTACCACTCTACCCAATATATTTACTCTATGGTCACATCATCATTTTTAACAGATGCATACGGATATTTTCTGTGTAGCTTTTCTGTTGAGTTTACCGGTTATTCTTGCCGTTTTTTAGCAGTTTGCAGCACAAGAATTATTGGAAAATTTACCTTTTTAAAAGTTGATCAGGTATCTTCATTGACATCAGGAACATAATCTACGTAGAAAATGAATCTTTGATATAAAAATTTTCACTTTATGTTGACATTTTTTTACCTAACTTACTTTATGTCTCCGACCCCGACGAAAATTACAGACCCCGCATCCCTGGCAATAGCTTTCATTTTGTGAAATTTTCATCTTCGGCCTCGTTTCTTGCAGAGGCCGGAAGCGGTGTTTTTGCGCAGCAGATTAGAAAGGTTGACATTTGCCGTCTATAGCTTTAAAGACAAACAACCCAGAAAATAATTTAGCTTGTAATATAATAAGAAATTTGAAATATATTTTATTGCAGATCATAATGAAGCCTTCAGATAGGCTATAAAGATTTATAGAAACTCAAAAACTATAATTTTCTTGATTGATTCCATCGCCCATCGCTCTTGATACTGATGAAATCCACGAGATAATGTCTCACATTGAGCTGTTTGATAAAAACCGCAACCCACAGATTTTCTCATTTTCATAACAGTCTTTTCGCCATCATCGTGTGGAAAATAGTTGAATTCTCCTCTAAATCCTTGTAATATTCCTTAAATCCATTTTTTCTCAATTCACTTCACGACTTAATCTAACCCTTTATCATTTTGTTCATTCCATCGAGCGAAGCTATAAACCGAAGAATTACAATAATGAGAACTGAGTGCCTCATCTCAAGTCTTGTCATATAGCGACAACGGTTCTTGCCTTCTCATTGTCGATTATGTCGTATCTGTTCTCAAATTCCTAACTTTTCTGTCTTCTCACAATCTTGATACAGTGCTGTAAAAGTCATTTAACACAGCTGAAGCCGATGGCCAACTTTCCTGTGCTGATGACAGGGAAACGAACGCAAGTTCGCTTTCATTTTGATAGCTAATTGCTTTCAGCGTGTCAAGAAAGTGAGCACTGAGCACTAACTTACGGTCAATTCTTCATATTTTACAAAGCAGAAGACAGCTATAGTTGTATACTTGACATCAAGATTTCAGATACTGACGAAATCCGTGTTTGCTCTAATTATCACCCAGGTTGAAAAACCAAAATTTAATAACCACCCACTCGTTAATAATGAAAACTTCGAATTCTCATATTTATGACATATTCATATAGACGAAAAATTGAACTCTGTACAAATTTAAGTTATTGAGACATTATTAAGTGCCTTAATTATCAACTCATTCAATAATTTTTGTGCTCTCTTTCTTGAAATATGATGATGCTCGCTGGTACGACGATAATTCATACAGCTTCCATTAGAGTTGAGAAAACAGTAACTATATTCGTCGCTTTCTTCCTTTCTTCTTTTTTTATCAATGACATTTAGCATAATAGTTAGGTAGCTGATGCAAATGCACATGCAAATCTCGCTTTTCTAAAAATGAGATAATATTTCTGTTTTCAGGTGAGTAATTATGATTTCAAATTGGATTAACAAGATAAAGTTTTACAAGTTGCTTCAAACTCCTTGCTTTGGAGATTAGTTGGATATATTTGAATGCTTCAGCAGCAGCAATGCAAAGATCTTATAATAGAAACTAAGAAAGAAGCAAGAAAATTAGAAATAAAAAGTGCAGAATATAAATTCTCATAAGATGATGAAAATCATCCCAGCAGCCATTTATAATAGAATATAATGCTTACTAATCTAAATGATTAATTAAAGTAGTCCTAAAAAGGACTGATGGCGTTCTCCAATCCGCAAGTGTGCAAAGGCAATGCTACTGTAACCATTGGATTAATCAGTTCTTAAAAGAACTCAATGGAGCTTTCTCGTGGCAACGAATTAAAATTGATCAGCTTTGGCCCAATATCTGGTAAAAATAGAAATCTTAAGACTTGTAGCACTACTTATTCTTACTATTAATATACTAATACCATAGATTCCAAACACTGCCGCATACACGTTCAAAACAGACGTCTAATATACTGTACCGACTACAGATGCTGATAGTGGCAATAGAATAGGACAATGGTCATCACAGGTTAAGGAAATTAAAAATGGATTTTATAAAACAACAGGAGACCGATGGATAAAAATTGGAAAAGTAGAGGTGAAACATGGAAATACAACGATGCTACTACACCGATCACAAATGAACTATATCTGACACTACACATGGTGGATAATGGTAAGAGTGGATAAGTGGAAAGTGGATAATGGAGGTAAACAATAGAACTACAATGGCACTCTACTACACCGAAAGCAATGAAACTATTCACACTATACCTGAGACTACACATGGAAAATACTATTTCTTCTCTTGAATTTGTTATCGCCAGGTTCTTCATCCGTATATAATACTTCCTGTAATCCCACATTTCTTCATTTGAAATACAATACATCGACCACTACTTCAGCTACCGATTAAGGGATATAAAACATAATACTGCAGTCCGTCAGTCATCAGCAGGTAATCGTCTAGTTGTGTTTCGACCCCTAACCTGAACACTCAAACCCAGACGAGCGGGGTCCAACACATAGTGGCTGACAAAATACATCATGTGCTGTCTGCCAAGATTGATCAAGCATTCCCTCTAATAATTGCGCTGAAACAACCAATCGGTCTCCTGCGGATCGTCTTTTAGCTAGGAATTCAGATGACCGAACCTGGATGAAGTTCACAGCGTTCGCTAGCAAGGCAACTATTTGCTTCGAAGGCTTGCAGTTTGACAAAGAATCTTTCAATTAAGCTTGGCAGCGTGGCGGTTAACTCAACTTTCGTGTCTTAAGCAAGCGCATCAGTAGCTACGTGCGTATATCCCATACTAATGCGTGTCCCCTTGAAAAAGATAATATGGTCATCCAATCAAGTGTTTTCCGTATATTCTCTCCGGACAACGATATTTCACTGAAATAAATAGCCACTGGTTGATGAAGATCAATTATGGAGCCTTAACAGCCTTAAGTTGATAGTCTATTGGCCTTGCGGACAGACTTTCAAGCCCGCGGTCCTGGGTTCGAGACTTCCCCGGTAACTTTTTCTCATATAGCTTGTTGACATTACCTATTTGTTCATAACTCTCTCAAGTCTGTAGAGATACTTTGCCTGGTTGCAGTCGTCGTCCAGATTTCATCGATCAAAAGGCAACAGCATTCTTAACTTTTATCATTACAAACAGTCATTCATTGGTGCTCGTCACTGATTATATGGGCTGGTGGAACAGAGTCAAGTTTATCATCTGTGACTTCCTGGTGGACCGTGGTTCGAACCCTCTGGGAATCTGATATCGATTTTTATTTTTATTTCTCTCCAATGGGTGTCATGTCATCTAAATGTGATTTGAGAATTTTGTACCATAGCGCAACAAGTATTAGAAGAAAGTTATCCGAATTCAACAATCACTTCGATAGTTCCTCACATAATCGTTATGACTTGATTTCTTTGACAGAGACTTGGCTCAATGATACTGTTTTTGATGGAGAGATCTTACCTAGCTCCTCATATGCCATTTACCGAAGGGATCGCGACAAATCTGTTAGCAGGAAGAAGGATGGTGGTGGTGTCCTAATGGCCGTCAGTAATCATTTTGTATCAAAACGTCGCTATGATCTCGAAACGAATCTTGAAATTCTCTGGATTGAAGTAAAGGTTGATGCTTCGCGGAAAGTTTATGTTGGAACTGTTTACCTTCCACCTGACTCTACGTTAACTCGTATTGAGGCCCTTGAAGTTTCGCTTGATAAAGTTCGACTATCATGTAATCCATCAGACTCAATCATCCTACTTGGCGATTTCAATATGTCTAACATCCAGTGGAAGCTTGAGGATAATGCGAATACTACTGAATGCAGTAACCGTTCCAGCATATGTAATTTGTCATCTCACTTCCTTGATATTATCAATGGTTCAGAGTTGCATCAGCACAACATCCTACCTACGTGCAATGACAAACCACTAGACCTGGTTTTCAGTAACGATTTTTTTATAGTGATATGATTACATCCATATCATATACTGCCTGTCCAACCTCATCTACGCATCTTGCACTGGATGTGAGTTTTGCTATTCATTGTAAGATAAAGCCTTCGACAGTAAAAATATCCGCGTACAATTTCAAGAAAGCAGATTTCGGGATGATTCGTCGCCTCCTTGCTATTTTATGTTGGAGTCAAATTTGCTTTTTTGATAGTGCCCACGAATCGTTATCGAATTTCTATGACGTCATTTTTGCTATCATGAAGGATTGTGTTCCACTGATGAAGTTCAAACATTCAAAGTTTCCATATTGGTATGATAATGAGCTGATCACACTCATCAAAGATAAAGAGCGAGCATGGAATCGCTACGCCCGAGGTGGGCGTATCAAGAATACGGAAGCTTACAAAGCTTTCTCTATCCTTCGTGCTGAGGTAAAAGTAAAGCAAAAGCAGAGACATGCCGATTACATTGCTTAAATAGGGGAAGATATTAAAGATAACCCTAAGCGATTTTGGTCTTTCATAAAGCATCTCAAATCGTCGTCTTATTTACCAAAAGTGATGACATACAATTCTGTTGATTATACTGTTTTAAGTGACATTACCAAAGCTTTCTGTCAATATTTCCAATCCGTTTTTGTCCCGAATAACTTAATGCCATTGCCTAGTTGTGACATGCTTGATGTTCCCATCTTCAAAATACCCAAAGTTACATCTGAACAGATGAAAGCTGAGATTTTATCCTTAGACCGCAATGTTTGTTTGGGATACGATGGTTTACCTTCTGTGCTTCTTATCGAATGTGCTGACGAACTATGTGTTCCTTTGGCCTACATATTCAACCTCTCGGTTGATAGCGGTGAATACCCCACGCTTTTGAAGTATAATTATATTGTGCCAGTTTTCAAGACAGGTGGAGAAAAAGCCGTGTCGAGTCTTACCGACCTATTTCTATTCAGCCTATAATTAGCAAGTTATTCGAAAGAGTCGTTAATTGTGCTCTTCGAAACCATCTTAAACTTTTGATATGTGATCACCAACACGGCTTCTTCCCAAACAGATCCACCACTACGAACTTGCTGTCTTACAATGATTTTATTACAACTGCATTTGACGATGGTCTCCAAGTCCACACAATCTATACTGACTTCCTCAAAGCATTCGACACCTTATCTCATGCTCATCTTCTCTTAAAGATGAAGAATCATTTCGGCATTACATACAATGAACTCGAATGGTTTGCAAGCTATCTGAGAGGTTGTCACCAACGCGTTGTCAAAAACTAAATGTCAAGAAATGCCTTCATGTCAATTTTTCACTCAAGTGAGTATGCGATATCACTTTCGACTATGTTATCAACTCTGTTTCTCTGCAACGTGTTGAACACATTAAGGATCTCGGCGTTTTTTATTCGTCTAATATGTCTTTTTCTCTACATATTTCCCATATTGTGAGTAAAGCATTTCGCCTGCTTGGTTTCATACGCAGAAATATGAAATCGTTTCGTGACGCTCAAGTTTTGAAAGTTGTGTATAACGCTTATATACGCTCGCACTTAGACTACTGTTCCTCAATCTGGTCACCATCTTCCAAGTATCTCATTCAAAAAGTTGAACGTGTTCAACGGAAGTTTATTAAGTTCATGTGTTTCCAGACAAAGCAGTTGTACGATTTAAATGACTACAATACTCTATGTGACCAGTTTCATCTGACCACATTGGAACATAGACGGACTGTGAGAGACCTAACTGTGTTCTACAAAATCCTTCACAGTAAGTTAGATTGCCCGCAACTTGTGTCTGCTATACACCTCAACATTCCCGCGAGACGAACTAGACACACGAAGACATTCACGACGGCCCGGAAATCCCGTTTGATGATTCGGAAGAACGATTTTATGCCACGAACCATTTCGGTTGCAAATAGCGTTGAAAAATTGGACTTCTTTGATCACCGTCTCTCAAAATCGTGTATTTCTCATCTTTGTATGTAATTGTGGATCGTTTCTTTTATTTCTTTTGTATCGTTGTATCGTAGTATTCTTTGTATACTCATGACATGTCAATGGCGTAAGCTGTATGTCATTTTTTGAATAAAGAATAAAGAACGAGAATCCGGAAATCTTCCTACATTCCGTCTTCTTTCTTTGGCGAACGCTGACGTGACGAATTCCACGTCATCAACCTCTCTAAAATTCATTGAAGGCATAGATAGGGAAAATTTGAACATTTTGCTCCCTGAATCAAAGAATCTGTAAATAAAGCCATATTCTTCAATCCATGCAACGCATTCGCTCGTGTTAAAATAGCCAGAAGGCAAGGAGGGTTGAACTACGGAACAAGCGCATGAGCATCAACTGACAAACACAAGTCTCCGTTGGCACATCTCTATCACATGTGTGATTGTTTGAAGAACATGCATTTTTCGGGTGTGGGCGGCTGCCGTTCTGAGCGCAATTGAAAGTGACTTAACACGCAAGCATTGTTAAGTAGGATTTGAAAAATAAATGAAAGCTAAGCAAGCGTTTTTGTTTTATGAATGTTGGTAATTATTTTTAGGTATGTGGTAAAGGCCTCGTATTCACGGAGACTACGCCCTGTCAGTAATAGGGCCACATTTTCAGCTATAGGATTCGCAAGCTTTTGCATCAATGCGCAATACCACTGATTCAGGGGCGCCACCATGCTTTGAAATTTATGGTGTTGAGATATAGAAGGCAAGAATGGCTTGCCCATAATACAGATTGTCAATGATACTTTCATGGATACACTTCCTGACTATCCATAACTTAGTTATATTAACTCAATATTACCCTATACCCACCTGTTTATGAAGTTCATCCGCATTCTGGGGGCGGACTCCACTCTTTACTATCCAGAATGATATCTGTCATGATCAAGTAAAAATTACAGGAAAGGTAATTTAGTGTGGATCATAGAGTAGGGATATATAGGTAGAGTGTCGACTCAAAAAAAGTATATGTATACAGTGAATTTTTTATATGAAAAGATTCAGTGTTTTGGAGGGAGATTACGTTCCCGTGGTCCAAAAAATTACTTGGCAGTTTTGAAAAAGTCAAACTTTTGCAAATTTATATACTACCGAGATGACGCCCCATATAAGTAGTATGAAAAAAGTTGGATATCAAAGAGAATGAATATTTGCTAATAAGCATCCTAACTAAGCAGAAATTAAGCTGATTATCAAGGGAATTTCATGATCCGTATTGTAATGAAAGTCTTCATGAGTCGCGATATTATTCGTGCTTTCTTGGCTGAAATCTCAAGTTTTTAATTCAATTTTCACCGGCATGATTTTATGATTCACTAAATTCATGTTTCATTTCTTGAATCTGAATAGCAATGTGAACCCATCCTTACATCTTTCAAAGTTAATTGAAATCATTGTCTTCGATTATGTGATTTTGCTCTGCAGTGGCAGGTTGCCTGTGATATGATCACGCTTAAGAAAATACTTTTGAGGTTCAGCATGAAAGTAATAGGAACCCATCAAATTGCTAATTTAACAAAAATTGAATCTCCAAGGCGGTCATGAAACTGAGAATCTGTAAAATACCATCATTCCTTCTGCATTACAATCATGATCACTCAATTCCGTGGCAAAACTGCAAAACTGCAAAAATTTGCATATCTCACATTTGGTAGCAATTGCCAACTATATCCCCCTCGAGTTCATCTAATAAAATCGAAAGTGTATGCACATTGGGGACTTAATAAATGCGGAGTTACCACTCTACCTCATATATCTACTCTATGGTGTTGATGATCTTTCCGATGCTACCATAGAGAGAAGTGTACTAACATGTCTCATATGACACAGCAACTAATAATGAATTTAATATTATTACTGTATTATTAACTACTGCATTCTACATTATAACGGCATACATTGTGCATGCATAGCGTGGACTATTTTCTTGCGTATTTACTCCACGTATCTTAATATTTAACATTGTATGACCTGAGTCTGAGTTATGTAGTGTAATAATTCATATCAACAGTCCAAATGTCAATAGTTGAAACATGCACTTGCCATCTTTGAAAGGAATTGAATTCCTCTCTTGCTCTCAGTTGTATCAATATTTATTAAAGAAATTCGATGTGGGTAATTATGAAAAAGTGTTCTGAAAATTAGAATTTGACTAATCAAAAATTGCTGCCGACTTAATAATGGAAAAAGTCTACACGATAAATTTTAAACAATAACGATTTCTGTTTCCTATGGTTATATTTAGCCATATCTGCAACAACAGAATATTAGCAGGTCAGGAGCACTTTAATGAATCCATTTGACATTTTAATTGCATCGAAATGTTTTACGTCCTCCAGATTTAGGATTAGATTTATTGTAACTCAGAATCATAACACCGATTCGGATAGTAGAACGACTGCAAAAGCAAAATTGCTTTCAGTCGCCGCACCTCGGTAATTGAGGACTCCTGCTTTTTGAAAATTCTTACTTAATGAGATTTTGCAAAATATATCTGGATGATAGAGATATTGTGTCAATTTCACACAGCTGCTGTTTATCACTACCGACGATTTTCGTTTTTCAAGCACCGGTAACTCTCAGAGTGTGGTGGGATTTATCGCCATTTTTTTAATTGCAGAAAAGCACATAGACATAGACATAGACTGATTATCTAAAACGTCGTTGATCGTGTGGTCATGGCAAATCTTCTCATGAATTGAAGTAAATTGTTAAAATGAAAATGCAACAAAAAATTTAGGCTCCAGTGTTGCATATTTTTTACACTGTTGCAAAATTCTGTCTAGTTTTATCTGTAGAGAGGTTGAAAATTAGGTTTGATTGAACCTATTTAAGCCGATTTCATTCAGGAGTGGATCGTGGATCCCCTACGCGCTTTGATATTGTCAAAAGCCTATAATGACTATGACTCCAGCTGCGGTAATCGTTTTGAATTAAATCGGCAGACATTTGGTGTTCATTTGGTAACTGGAAATTATTTGGGAACAACGTATTATAGAAGATGACTTGCAGAAATCCTGAGACGATTGCGTATTCAGAATAGCATGACATTTAGTTTAATTCCCTTCTCAAGAACTATAGTAACTCAAAAGCGGTAGTTAGGAGTCTAATATTTGTAAGTTCTAGTTTCTACGTGCTTCTGATGGCCAATCCAAATTTCTTCTAATTTTGCCCATGGGAAATCAAACATTTGATATTTATTAAAAATTAATTTAAAAAATCGAGCATTTTTGTAAATTTCTCACACTGTTAAACACATCAATCAACTCAATTCACCTATAAACTAGTGACAAAGCACAAATGAAGTTTCGCATTATCGAAATGCTCACTCATCTACGAATTCATCTCCGTAATTACTATACAGTATACACTGCTCACAATAGATTTATAAGTAATAATGTCAGTTTTATGCTCCAAATAGTGGATCAGAAGTCAAAAGCTGAATCGAATAGCATGCCTCACAATACTTGTGGCATTTCATTTTGATGAGTAGTCACTGCAATTTTTGTGCACGATGTTTAACTAAGGCAAAAAGTAACCGTCGTAAAACAGTAAAATAAATAGCAAATTAGAAGACTGCACTCAATTAACTTGTATTTCCAAAATTTTCTATTTGAGTTGTATTCAGCACGCCTCAAGTATCCAAATCCAATCAAACGTGCTCTCAAGATTGTCAAGGCGCATCATTTGAAGAACGGGTTGCTTGACACTCCAAGGTCGAGGGAACCTGATGGGGGTAGGTAGAAAGCCTTCGCTTCAAGATTCGATTTTTTGTGCTTCATCACCGGTGATTCGAAAGCTCTCGCACAAAAAGTCGAGCCATAAGGTAAAAGCCTTCTACCTAGCCCACTCCGGGTTCCTTCGAACTTGGAATGGTCGCAAATGGTCAAGCTCTTTAAGTATTCTAGGACTTCATTATATCGAAACTTGAATTCAAATGATGTGAGCATTGAACTTGGGACCTGCTTAGGAGGACCTTAAGCCCACTATTCCACTTTTTACTCAGTCACTGCTTCTTGGGTAGGTAATGGACCATTGCACCGAATGGTCAATTTAGAATCCTCTTATAGTGCTTGAAGGTCTTTGAGCACTAACGGTCTATTCCCACCGGACGCGGGGCGTCTCAGGCGCCCAGAATTCTCGTTCAGAACCTTAACAAACCTATGGGGCTGTTTACCCAAGACGCGCGTGACCACGCGTCCAAGAAATTTCTGAAAAATGTTCTGTAATGACACGCGGTTTGCCTTACGAGATAGGAAATCCATCCCGCGCCAAGCTGCCTCGCGGCTTCCCTTACCCCCGCACTGCAACCTGACACCACAGGTTGACAGATGTTCATGCAGAGAAATGACTGACTTTCGACATAGCTATCCTATAATTCTGACCTTCTGTGAGGACAATTTGACCAAATGAGCATCAAAATCCCTTATCAGTGCTTTTTTATACTTTGTCAACCATGAAATCGAAATCATGAATGCATTTGGAGATGAATGGTATTTTATTTACTGCAAAACGAGTATCGGAAACGAAGATGAGAAAGTTGCTATTGTTCTCAACTTATCTGATAATCTTCAATAGAGTGATACTTCTGATTGCTACAGAATAGACGATGTAAGTTAATGAAGGTCGTTTTGTGAGCTACCTTAAGGCAAAGTCAATCCGTGCGTCAATTCTATTTCATGATCTGTCACTCGTCTTGTGCCTTGTTGTCAACCTATGAATGAAAATGTGTAAATGATGTGTGTGTCCTTAAAACCCTATTATTTACAAATATGAAACATCAAATTATTAGTTTTCGCAAAATTATGTAGTTTATAGCGGTGGTCATATCCTAACGATTCTTAGGCTTGCAAGGAGGACTTCCCCGGCATTCGATAACATTGTGCTATGCGGACTGGGCTTCATCTCTCAGTGTCCGAGATCGCATATGGTCGCAATTGATCATCAACATGAATGTAATTGGACAACGGTGCATCACTTTTGATGCACATGCACATGTTCTTTATGTCCTGATCATTAAATTGATAATTCAGCAACAACTTCATATTATTCCTTATGAATGCGAATTCAACAAAGTTGAAAATCTTTGACTTGAATAAAAAATTTGAAACTTAATTGGCTATGAAGCCTTGTGCGTTGTCAAAATGTCGTCTTTTCACCACCGCGTATGAAAGACAATTATTCGCCCTGCGATTCCTCAAACCGTCAAAATTTTAGAATAGTTTGAAAAACTTTTGTCGATTTTTTCGTTATCGGCAATGAAATTCCATCGGCAGATTATTTTATTGACAAATAATCAAATATTATTGCCACAAACATCCTTTGTCTGATATACGTGCATAGCAGCAGTGTTGTCAACTGAGTTTTTCAAGAAATTCAATTAACGGAAATGAACCCAGTTAGGCTAAACTCGGTTAAAGCTTAGCAAAATACTCCAATAAAGCTCGGTTTACTCGGTTGCATAGGAAAAATGCAGCAGTAGGCCTAAGCATTCAGAAATTAATTTTCAAAACAAGTGTTCTAGAAGCTTCAATCGAGAGCTTCTTTCATCAGCGTTTAATGAAAGAAGGTGAGTCAATTCACCCCGCTGAAAATTAAAAGCATAGGATCGTCAAGTTTCACATAGAGAGGTTAAAGAGGGGGTTAAACCGGATTCACAATCCGGCAAATGATCACAAATGATTATGACTGTCTGAAGGACGGTCGAAAGCTCGAATGACATTCTTCCGTACTAGTGTGGTTTTTACTTTATTCATACCAATGAGTTATTAGACTGCCTAGTTCAATTTTCCTTGGTCATTCTAAAAAATAGTGTCGACTGACCGCTATCGGAGGTTCGAGGCCGCCTTCATGGTGGCACATTTTTCTGGCCGTCGCGACCTGGCAGCTGTACGTGCACGCTCTTAATCACAAGGATCTGATAATACTGATAGTTATGAAAAATGACGGCAAATAAAACAATAAAATAGACAAGTAAAACAATAACCAGACGTCAGCAAGTGCCCTGGTCGCGTTTCGACAGTTCTGCCTGAACGTTCACGCGTCGGCGAGCAAGGCTCCACATAAATGTATATGCGGCTGGTATTCTGAATTCAATACAATAATTGTATATGTATGCGCATAGTTGATAACAATGATGGCAATAGCAAAACACAAAAAACGAACACAACCACAGCCAAATGAAGAAATGCTAATGTGGTATAACAAAACAGTCTGAAAACCTTGATATATCAATAGCTTAAAGCCATTGTTCATGGTACATATCTAAGTCATCGTCCAGAGACTTATTGAGTGAAATTTTCCAGCGTATTTCATCAGCATAATAGACTACTATTTGCATAATTGACCACAGTCTGTTAAACTCGGTACTACATTAAGTGAAGGCATGCCAGTTACACCAAGTGTGCCACAGGGATCAGTGATGGGTCCCTTACTATTCACCAGTGTTTGTGGGAGCCTACAAATAGTATCTGAAGACTCAATCATCGTCAAGTGCATCGATGATGTGACCATATCCGCACCAAATCCTCTAAATTCTGACAATAATCACATCCATTAGGAAAACTTTTTGCAATGGATAAAAGAGAATGACCCTATCGTCAATTTCCCAAAATCAAAGTATCTTATAGTAAAGAAAACAAGCACCTGTGTTCCTGTGTTACTTCCTGTCCTGGAAGTAACAAACTTCGAAGATTCTTGGAGTGGTTTGGAGTCAGAATCTTTCATGGGAATGTCATTTTGATTGTTTGACCAAACGTTTTGCGCAGAGGCTTCACTGTCACAGGATCCTTAAACGTTTCTTGACCAAACATAATCTTTTTAAGATCAGTTGTTTAGTATAGTTCTCCTTTATTTGTTGGTATGGCATCTGGTCTATTTGAAAGGATAGAAAGGCTGCAGAGAAGAGCTGACAGAGTAATCTGCGGAGATGGCTGCGATAACTAACGCTTGGAAACCTTAACATCCCGTAGTATTAGATTTTCTGAGACTCTGACAAATGCCTCCATAAGTTGACCCCACTAAATTGCTTGCTGCCACAGTCAAGTAAGAGGTCACATCGGTTCCTTTTACCAGAACTCAATACTCTACGTCGATCGTCCTCCTTCATCCCCTCTTTGGTTCGTCATTCTTACGGATTTGTCTGAGCAATGCGATGACCTAACAGCCATAGAAATTCGCAAATTATCTGTATTCAATTCACTGTCTGACTTTTACTTTGCAACGTTTCGCATTCAATGCTTGATTTCCATTCTTTTGAAATATGCAACTATTATTACTTTTTTTAGTACGCGACCGCAGATGTTATACTTTTTTTCGGCCGGTGTAAGTTATCACATTGACCTCGGAATCCTACCAGGATTCAGGCAGGTCAAACGTTCGCCTTAGAATGTGGGCAATTCCGAGCAGTGCTGCCTTAAGTAGCTGAGATACTCGGTGTCGACCGGGGATTTCTTTCAGGTGAGTGGTTAACTTTTCTGTGTGGGCTCCTAAGGCTCCGACAACTACTGGCAATACTTTCACATGAATCTTCCACAGTTTCTGTATTTCAGTTTATCAGGTCTTGATACTTTGTGATCTTCTATTGCTCTTTGCTTCTGATGCTTCTGTCTTCTGGTACTGCTACATCTATTATGAATCCCATCTTCCATACTTCATCAACAACTACGACATCTGGCCTCCTTGCTGAGATTCATTTTTCGGTTCTTATTTCAAAGTTCCATAATATCTTCGTTGATTCCGTTTCAATTACTGGTTGTGGGACGTGTTTCCACAGCTCTGTCGATACGTTGATATCATACTGTAGGCATATATCTCTATGTATTTGTCTGGCAACCTCATTGTGACGGTTCAGATCTTCTTTTGGTGCCAACTTAGAACATCCTGTCAGTATATGGGATGCTGTCTCATCTGCGGACATACACATTCTGCACTTACATGTCGCATCATTGCTAATTTTTGGTATGTACGTGTAATGTGCCTTCGTCTTTATTGCTTGGTCTCGTACTGCATCTAGTAACGCCTCAGTTGACATCTTCAGACTGACCGATTTCAGCCAACCGTAGCAAGTCTTCCTTGACGTTATTTCCTCCATTTGTCTCGCGCAAAGTGTTTGTTCTCGCGTATTGCCCATGCATTGCCTTATCCTTCCATCTTTGGTGCCGATCCTCTATCATTCATCTTTGGTGCCGATCTTCCATTCTTCGGAGGTCTCGTTGCCTGAACAGATCGCTTGACTTAACCACTGCCAGCAGTGGGTCGCATCGTTTATCATTTATCCACTCTGTTAGGTTCCGGTCTTCTTGCTCTATGACATCCATAGGACATAGGTCTTTCAGTCCCCTACCTCCCCGATCCCGCGGTAAGTAGAGGCGGTCAATGTGGGCTTTTGGGTGCAATACTTTATACATTGTCAGTATTTTGCGGGTCTTTCTGCTTAAACAAGCTATAGCTTTGATGTAGTATATAGTTTCTGATTACAAGCCTATATTTTTTAATTACACTATCCTCTGTGTTACTCATCACTTAACTGTTAAGTTAATTCTGTCAATCAGATCCGGAATATGAATGCACACATGACAATAGAATGCATAAAGACCTGGTCAGCAAAGACATACTGCACTAGCAGGTCATATAACGAAAGGTATATGAAAAACATAGCTCTTATGTGGCAATCGAATTCGAGCAATTTGATGAAAATGTCTAAGATGTGCGTTTTGCATTTGTATGAGGGAATAACTGTGCTTATCCTGCATAGTGAAAACTCATTAGAATCAATGGCAATATAAATGAGTAATGATGCATTGTCGGAATGATGTGAATCTTTCAATCGAACATGTTTCGGACAATTTTCCTATCCATCCTCAGTGATATAGTCAAAAAGTTCGAAGCAAGTGAAAATAAATACCAAGGTCAAATAAAATGAAATAAATAATATACTGCTCTTTTGCAGAAAATCACATCGTGTGCGCGTTGAGCGTGTATAATTGATACTGATCTGTTGAACTGTTGGATAATGTATCTTGCATCTCTCTGACGGAAATCTATTTCAGAGTACGAGAGTATTTCCATTAGCCGATACAATTTTATTTTCAAACTCTGGATGATGTTATTGCATAGAACTTTTAGTAGTGCACCGAAAGTTTAATAAAATGATTACTTTCATGCATTCGAGTGGCTAGGATTAAAAAACTGCCTGTTAATGGTCCTAATGCACGCATAATGACAGCAGTCATAACCTAAAAAAAAATTAAAGACCAGCTTCCATGCAGCAAGAAATGTAGTCAATAATTTATTTTAAAAAAATTCGGACGAACTTCGACATTTTCCTGGGAGGTTGTAGTTGAGTCCTACCAAACGATGTTTGATATTTGATGAATTATTTTCAATGAACGGAATATACAAGTATAGCCTATGAGATTCACACATTATCAGAAATGGTAGGTGTCCTAATTGGCCATCTTTATGAAACTTGGTCAACATATACCATCTGCTCCACTGCTTTTATGCTGACAGTTTTGAAATTAAAGTCGATCTGCAGCTCCATAAAACGACAAGGGTTTAAATTTACTGATTGGTCGACGTTTGATTAGTTTATGTTGCGGCATATTAATTCATTGATGTCTTTGAGTTAATGCGATTTCTAAAAATGAAATGCGTTGTTGAATAATCATATATCTAAGAAATAACTATATTAATTAGTTGAATTGCAAGTATCAAGGCATCACTTCCAGCTGCTTCACTCAAAAACTGCTCCTGGTAGATGCATTAATTTAACATGAAGCTGGATTTTATGTTCTCGGATGTTAGGCTTGTAAACTTTGAAATTATGCGTATGGAAATTATAAACTGGAATTAGATGATAAAAGAATGTGGTGTACATATACTACTTTTCTTTCACATTTGCATGTTTTGCGATTATCGATTTTCTTAATTTTGATGCACAAAGACGCCTGAGATTAAGTTTACATTTAGAAGACTCGTGCAGTTATTTATGTTTTGTCCCATTTGATATTAAAATATCTGATAGAAGTTGAAAATATCTTCTATTCTTTTCAAACGTCAACCTATGAATGAAAATATTTGTTTCCTCGATAAATTAGTTGCGTTCTTGCAAATATTTGTCCAGATAGACAAGAGAAGAGCTAAGCGTGGGCGAATGAATTTATTGTGTTCTCATATCCATTGTTCACCAAGTGCTTCTAATCAGATTGAAACTTCTAAATTAGATCTCATTGATAACTGTCTTATTAAGTAAAATTCAAACCAAGGGGAAAATTGCTTGCTATTGTATCTGATAGAGGCGATTGATGGACATGGTGGTGGGATCACATGGCCAGACTGTCCACTGACACAGATTTGAAGCCATTTATGCAGCAAATGATGAATGTCATCGCACACCATATACAGCGATGTGATGGTAATATGCTGCAGTCGATGGTGCAGATTCACAGTATTAGAGAAAGGAGAATGATAAAAATCTATTGCAGAAATGAACATTAAGATGCTAAAATGCTTAAGTTATGAAATGTTAAGTATATAAACTTACGTCCAGTGTTTTTGAGCGAGCGAGCGGCATTTTTTCAACTTTTTGATGAGCGAATGAGCGAGCGAAAAATATATTCCGTGAGCGAAAATTGAGCGAGCGGCGATTTTTTGTCGTGAGCGAGCGGTTGAGCGAGCCATTTTTAGAAAAACAAAAAATAAAAGGATTAAATAATCAAAAAAGCGAAATATTTAAAGTCCTTTAACAATGCATTCTAGTACATGCATGTATATAGCTTGATTGATGAACAAAACTTGCGAGCCTTTTCTCTCTCTTCTGTGGTTCTCATACTCTTGACAATGTGCATGGAATGCCTGTCTGGATTCTACTTGTGAATATGAACTTGGCACGAAGGTCTTTGTGATCGATGATGCACTCAACATCTGACCATCGACACATTATTTATTCACATATCTTTTGAATCGGTCTCCCAATCGTCGCTTCGCCCCATAGTCCACAGATGTACTAATGGTCTCCGCAATTGCACGAAGACATTATAAGATGCTTTAATTTGATCTGCATGTGGATATGTTTCAGCGACGAAATGTTTCTAAACATTTCGTTGCTGGAACATATCCTCATGCAGATCCTTGAGAGACATTCAGTATCGTCAAACGCGAAAGAACTACAAATATAGGAAGAATTGAAACCAACCAAATTAGGCCTGCACACGGACAATTCTGATGTACGGCTCATTGATTTTAAGACCACGGACGTTGATTCATTCTAACCCTATCCATACCGGACTCCAAGCGCGTAGGACTAATTCGGCCCCCTTTAACATCCAAACCAATGTTCCAAATCGCATGAAACTCACGGCGCAACATATTTAGGACATCGCGAAATAGCACAAGCTGCCCTATCGGAGAATTCGTTGCCGGCATTGTCCCACAATGACAATGCGAAACGTAAGTTGACGTCAAACGTTACACGTCACACGCACCCTTTGTATCAAACCCAATCAAACTAGAGAATATCAAAATCGATAGAGAAATCTTATGACTTTACTTGATGCAAAAGCAACATAATACATGCTATTTTTAATAAGTAATGGTCAGATTGACATTCACAGTGCAAGTAGGCCTACCTCATCACAGCTTTTGAATTCAAACTGTTCAATGCTTTGTGACCAAGTGATGAATGAAATGATAATTTAGTGCGCAACATGACAAATTTAGTTGCTTCATGGAAGGACGTGAAACTTCTTCAGTTTTCACCACTGCTAAACCGCATTTATGGTGATATGCGCAGATGCTTTAGTTGCTGATTAGTAGTATAATAAGTACATGTATTTTCGGAACACTAAATCAATAACCAGAGATGGAATCATTGTGTAATATCTACAGCTATGGCCAGATGTCTGGTATATTGTTTATCCTCCGCCGTATTTCCGGCACGTAAAGAATAGTAACAGAATTTTTCACTCTAATGTCCGTAATGGATGTTGTGAATCATCGTACATTGATGAAATACGTCATTAGCAATTCCATCACGATCTTTCAATTAGGGAGAACATGGTGACGTCATAGATGTAGATCGACCTATTGAAATGCCTGTGATACTTGGTTCTAAGAATGCACTGTTAAACTTGTGTTCACTTCTGATCATTGAAAATATGGAGCTACAATCAACTGTTCGTGTTCAAATAGTAGCATTAATCGAATCTGGAATGACGCAGAAGGCTGTCGCTGATCATCTTCATTTTTCGAGCATAAAGTGAAAGCACTCCCTCTTTTTTATAATCGTCTATTGGTAAAGGTTAAAATAAAATATCGTTACAGTGCCCTGACGTTTCGTCCTGCAAGGACTTGTTCACAGGTTTGACAAAGCCATGTACGAGGTTTGAAATTGGCTTATAAATACGAATGACCACTCGTCAGCTCCTGTTTGCGATTAATGCAAGGTTGATGAATGCTAATAAGCTTAGCTTCAGCAATACGGGTAGAAACTGGATCATTAAGACATTGCATAATAATGATGTCAAAATCATCAATAGTTAAAATCGACCAATAATGGTCTTTCTTCGCATGTTCTGAGAGGGCACTCTTGCTGTCCTGATTATGCAAACTACGTTTGTGTTTCGACATGGCCGACTAGAATCACGGCCAGGAATAGCGCATACTGGCCTCTCAAAAAGGGGGCCGATCGTCAGAATCTCAGGAATAGTTTTTGTTATCAAATACATCACATTCATACTAACTGTACCACTTTCAATTCATGTCTGTACTATTTGGGAGCCAGACAAGCATCATGTGATGAAGTCAAGGTTGCTCGATCACGTGACAGTGCTTTATGCCTACAGCAGAGGACAGCTGCGCTGCTGCAGTGTGTGTGCGTTGAGGTGACGCACTGGATGAATCGATAGCATCCCTTGCTACAGTGCTATCCTGCGTCCGCTCAGACACTTTTCTTTCATCGCCTAGTCGAGATGTCAAGTTGTTAGGAGCCAACATTGCATTATCATGGGTAAAAAGTGTTGTGTCCCTCGATGTACAAGTGGATATGCATCGTCATCGGAGAAAATAACACAATTCACGTTTCCTAAGGATGAGACCTTACGATCAAAATGGATTGCCGCTATTCGACGACGAGATCTTGAGATCACCAACAATACAACGATATGTGATAAACATTTTGATCCTCATTTAAAGCGTTTTACTCCAAGTGGTCAAATGAAACTTGATTTCAGTCTTAATCCCATACCAACGATCTTCGACTTCGCGCCATCTGTATTATCGTCAGTGCTTCCTCCACGTAAAAAGCCTACGATTCGAGGAATACTACCCGATGAGTTAAATGACTTTAACGAGATTGATCGGCTTATCGAAGTTTCGGATTTATCATTAGATGCAGCCCCTCCAGGATGGAATATTCATTCGAAGGAAGATGCTGTATGGTTGTACATACTTAAAGATGATCTTCCTCAAGTGGCTGCTGCTGTAGTTATACATACAGATTTGTCTGTTTCTCTTTATATTGATAACGCTCCGGTAGTTTATCCTTCCTGGCTACGATCTCTGAAAAACTGCAAATTGACGAGGAAATCTCAAGTAAATGCCTTATGTGTTTATTGCAAAAACTTGTATGAGAAGGCAATTGGCTTGTCTGTGGATAGCGTTGAAGATAATCCAACAAAAACTTACCCGGTTTTGACAGAACTTATGAACCTACGTTTCAGGGCTAAGACACATTACCATATCCACCCTGTGTTAGCGTCTTGCGTTGCTGATCAATTATACATCTTCAAGTGCTTATCGTTTATTACTGGAACATCTTCCTTTGCCACAAACTCGTACATTGCGAAAATTAACATCGGGGAATATTGATAATTATACTTATTTGGAGAAACTGATCGAGCGTGAAACGATGTCGCCTGATTGCAATCTCGCATTGGATGAAATGTATTTACAACAGGAATGTCCATATGATGGCAATGGGATGACTGGTGAATATCAAGGTGGATCATGTTTTAAAACTGTTTTATGTTTTATGATTATTCCTATAAAGTATGGACCCACGGTTCTTATAAACGCAACTCCGTGTGTTCGCGCTGAGCACACAGATTTCTATGACGTGCTCATTAAAATCCTGAATCGTTTGACTGGTATTTCTGGTATCCACATTCGTTCTATATGTTCGGATAATAACCGTGTGAACATCAGCTTATTCCGTCGTCTTTATCAGTCTTATCCGTTTGATAATAGGAATTATCTGATCAGTTTCAATGGCTTTCTTATTTACCTCATATTTGACGTTGTTCATCTGCTGAAAACTATACGAAATAACTGGAAGAAACTATGCGGATTTTCAGTTCCATGTTTCGAATTTGCTTTACGACGCAGACAGTAAAATGTCAGGAAATTTGAGACAAGCTCCCGAACTATCATTCGCAGCTTTACATCCTGATAACAACAAACAGTCTGTTTCTTTGGCTCTATCTATTTTCAGTCCGAAAAATGTTACTGCATTGAAATCAATTTTTCCAAATCATCCTTGTGTCGCAGCTACTTCATCATTCCTGACTTTGATAAACGTTTGGTTTAATATACTCAACGCTAAGTCAACATATAATCCTTTACGAATTGCATCAGGTGTGAAGATGGATGATGGCAAAATTGAGTTTTTGCGTGCATTTGCGGACTGGATTCAACGATGGCAAGCGCTGCAAACGCCAGGATTAAGTAAACAAAATTTTGAAGCAGTTATATTTTCCACATTGAGCATCTCAGATTTGTGCGACGAACTACTATCTTCTGATTTCAACTATGTTTTAACCAGAAACTTACAAAGTGATCCACTAGAACGGCATTTTTCTAGATACCGACAAATGTCCGGTGGTAGATTTCTAGTTGGATTGTCCGAAATTCTCAAGTCTGAAAAAATTATTAAGATACTCACTTTATTCAAGTACTGTGAATTCGTTGATTTAGAAAAAGTGAAGACTAATCATTCCGTGAGAGAAAGTCATGTACAAGATATTGTTGCCAGCATTGATCCTGAACTAATTCCACCTCTTGATCCAGTATTAAATGGTATTGTTCAATACGTATCAGGTTATGCAGCGCGACGAATTCTTTCAAACATACAAAACAGTGATTGTCCTTGTATAGCGGTATTGAAATCAGACTCCCCAGATTTTCACATTTATACACATGAATTGAATAGGAGTGGTTTGATTCTTCCTTCTAAAGCAGTTTGTGATTTTGTATCCCAGTGTTTTGCTATCCTGGATTTCGTAGCTTCTGAATTGTTCAAAATTACTGACTGTTTGCGGGAAACTACTAGGAGAATAGTTTTAAATCTCATTTCGTGTCCAAATCCCTTTGAAAATTGTGACGATCATATTGATACTGCAATCAATATTTTGATGAATGTGAGCATAAATATCTTTTTCAATAATTCACAGAAGAAATGTAAAGACAATATACGCAAAGACACTGTGAAGGAGTTTAAACGAAGACAAAGAAGAAAGAGTCAATGAGAATTGCCTTTTTGAATTTATTACCTCAAATAGTATATAGACCAAGTCATCTAGATTAAGAAGTTAACTTTATGATTTATATAGTATGGATATAATGAGAAGCACGCAGTCTTGAAGCATAACACAAGTAAAAAATTGAATGAGAATATGTGCAGCGTGACTAGCATGCAAATTAAAATGTAGAGTAACATGTAATTTGGCTGTAAACTACCAAAATATAGGACTAAGCAACACCTACATACTCACACAATCGGGAAAGGAGCATTATCGGCTTTTAAACGCGATATAATATAGATTTTGTGGTAATTTGTAGGTATAAAAGATGGAGTAATCATATAGCATCATTATCTCATGACATAGAAGAAATGTACATAGTCTAAATCAAATCTGACAATATCACATAATGGCCCCCTTTTTAGGAGGCCGGTATGCGCTATTCCTGGCCGTGATTCTAGTCGGCCATGGTTCCGAATATCTTGCACTTAAAGTGCGATTCGTAAAGCCAATGTAGTTTTTGCCGCAATGTTTGCAAATGAACTTATATACAACATATTTTAAGTTACATATGTTAGGTTTGCCAATTATACCACAGAGATTACAATTACAGTTGTGTAAATTATTGCGATAGTTGAAGCATGAGCCAATTTGTCTGCCAGGTTTACTGACAAGATTAATAGGCAAATCATATTTATCGGCTAATCTGTTTAGTTTACGATTGGTACTATCGTTAATGTAATCCAATTTCAAATTGACACTATTTTATTCTTATCTTTGTTGCCTATTTTCGTAGTATTATCACTACTGGTATGCTTCGAGTAACTTTGATTGAAGCCATTCCTCCTCAATCTTTTAGTCATTTTATTTTTATTCTTACGTACGTAGAACAACGCTTTTCAACATACGTGTAACTATTTTTAATAAAATTGGTCTTCACATGTGAGGGGACCCAACTATCATAGTGAAGGGTATTACCAGATTGGCAGTCTTTTCTATATAATTCATACTTTATCTGGTTATTGGCTATGCCAAAAAATTAAGAACGTTGTTCATAGGTACGTCTATGGAAAATTTTATATTTGCTGATGCCGAATTGAAAATGTCGAGGATACTATTCAAAATGCTAGGTTCATTTGGCAATGGTCCCATAACAATGTCGTCTATATACCTCTTATATAGACATGCATTTCTCTTATGCATATTTCAACTTCATCAACCAAGTGGCGGATCCCGTAGAGGTCAAAGCATCTCTGAATTTGATTAACGAAGCTGTCTCAAAACAACGAGAGGTGATATACCAAAGACATTCGCGTAAGTGGACTGGCTTGACTAGCAAAAGCTATCCACTTTTTAAGTATGATTATAATGTGACTTGTAGACCTTGTCTACCATTTAAGCATTATGACAGTTTCTGGTTTTGTAAAACTAATGACCGCCCGTCAGATTCTGTTGCTAGCAGTGACGATCGTATTACCAACGAGACTGATATCAGTCTGCCTAATGATGTTGCCCTGCTTTTGACCTGGGGCCCTAAGCATCGTGTCCCACAGCGATTTGATCGCAAACTCCTCAACAGTAATTTTTTAGCTATTGATACTTTGCCGTTTTATCTAAGATGGCACTCAACATTTGCAAATACTGATAATGCAGAACGTCTACATATACCGTATCAAAAGAATACTGTATTCTTTCCAAATAAAATGAAAGATGAAGCTGAGAACAATTTGAAATTATTTCAATTCGAGGCTAAAAAAATTCTTGAAAAGGAATACTCGTATATGAAACGTGACACTAAGTATAAGTATTGTGACAATGTGGTAAAAAAAACGGAAGCGTTTATGAAAACGAACAATTTATTAGCAGTCTCATCTAATAAAACTAACCGTATAGTTGTCACTGATAAGTTATCTTTTATTCAACGGGTTGAAAATGTCCTTAGTGATACTAATATTTATAAACCATTACCTAAATCTAAATGAAACGCTATCGGAAAGCAGGCCAATACTCTAATTAGATCAACTTGCAAGAATAAACCTAACATTGATTCCAAACGTCTTATTTCGTGTGGTAGTAAACCCGCCAAATTTTACTGCACGATTAAGGATCATAAAGACAAAAATGACGAGAATTTCCCATTGAGACCCATTGCCTCATCGATAGGAACACCAACTGAAAAGGTTGATTGGTTATTAAGCAAAATTCTCAATAATCTAGTCCCAAAAGTCATTAGTAACATAAAAAGCACTGACGAGCTCATCGAGTATCTGAGAAACATTTCGTTACCTAGAAAAAACAACCTAACATTCATTTCCTTAGATGTGAAAAATTTATATACTAGTATACCTCTTCTCCATGGTATACTCGACAAATAGACTCGTCGAATAGTATCCTCGACATTTTCAATTCGGCATCAGCAAATATAAAATTTTCCATAGACGTACCTATGAACAACGTTCTTAATTTTTTGGATATCAGCATCAGCATAGCCAATAACCAGATAAAGTATGAATTATATAGAAAAGACTGCCAATCTGGTAATACCCTTCACTGTGATAGTTGGGTCCCCTCACATGTGAAGACCAATTTTATTAAAAATAGTTACACGTATGTTGAAAAGCGTTGTTCTACGTACGTAAGAATAAAAATAAAATGACTAAAAGATTGAGGAGGAATGGCTTCAATCAAAGTTACTCGAAGCATACCAGTAGTGATAATACTACGAAAATAGGCAACAAAGATAAGAATAAAATAGTGTCAATTTGAAATTGGATTACATTAACGATAGTACCAATCGTAAACTAAACAGATTAGCCGATAAATATGATTTGCCTATTAATCTTGTCAGTAAACCTGGCAGACAAATTGGCTCATGCTTCAACTATCGCAATAATTTACACAACTGTAATTGTAATCTCTGTGGTATAATTGGCAAACCTAACATATGTAACTTAAAATATGTTGTATATAAGTTCATTTGCAAACATTGCGGCAAAAACTACATTGGCTCTACGAATCGCACTTTAAGTGCAAGATATTCGGAACATAAACGTAGTTTGCATAATCAGGACAGCAAGAGTGCCCTCTCAGAACATGCGAAGAAAGACCATTATTGGTCGATTTTAACTATTGATGATTTTGACATCATTATTATGCAATGTCTTAATGATCCAGTTTCTACCCGTATTGCTGAAGCTAAGCTTATTAGCATTCATCAACCTTGCATTAATCGCAAACAGGAGCTGACGAGTGGTCATTCGTATTTATAAGCCAATTTCAAACCCGTACATGGCTTTGTCAAACCTGTGAACAAGTCCTTGCAGGACGAAACGTCAGGGCACTGTAACGATATTTTATTTTAACCTTTACCAATAGACGATTATAAAAAAGAGGGAGTGCTTTCACTTTATGCTCGAAAAATGAAGATAATTTATCACCTCCCGTGCATCGTCATCAACCTGTCGCTGATCAACTGAATACCTCTCAAGCAAATGTTAGCCGAGCTGTGAGTCGATATCGTTCAACCAATGACTTCCAATCCAGGCCACTATGTGGACGACCGAAGATCACCTCATCTCAAACTGACCGCCTCATCCGTCGACGTGTTGTGTGTAATCCATCAATATTTCTTCTCGATCATTGTCACAAGAATTCAAAGGAATATCTGCTCGAAGTATTCGTCGCCGATTGAGCGACACATTCAATTTAAAATCACATAGTCCGGCAAGAAAACCGCTATTATCAATCAAAAACATTCGTGATAGACTGTCTTTCTAGAAGAAACATCGGCATTGGACGTCGGAGGACTGGTCAAAGGTTCTTTTCTCTGATGAAACCATGGTGCGTCAGTTCAGTAACTATGGATCACAGCGAGTTAGACGACCTGAGGGTACCCTGTTTGATCCTCGATATTGCGCTCCAGCGGTGAAGCATTGTGCCCAAATTATGGTGTGGGGCTCCATGTCGGCTACAGGTCGAGGAAGTCTTTGGTTCTTAAACCCAGGTGAAACTATTAATGCAAAGAAGTATTTGGGAGTCTTACAGGATCGCTTGAGACCAATGATGACACTGAGGAATGCCACGAAGTTCATGAAAAAAAAAAGGAAAGGAAGCGTATATTTTGAATAAATGAAAATCGTCAAATACGAATACAATTGCAAAAATCACAATTTAAAATACACATAATTTTGGCATCAGTGGCGTAACATAAAGAAAATAATACTACCATCAATTGCAAGTGGAGTAAGTAACATCCTCAGGCAAAAAAATCAAATAATCTCTTGACAATCAGCGTGTTATGTAATATACATATACATGTAGAGCTTGCAAAATAAGAGCACATGAACGTTAGCTATTCATCAAGTTACATGTCCAGGGGAAAAATGAATGCAGGCGACGAGAAGTGTGCGCACCTGGCTGTTGAAAAAGTCCAGATCTCGGTAAACGAGGAGGCACAAAGTCGTGAAGAGGGTGTTCATCAACAGACTCACACTTAAGCAGAAAAGAACAGGCTCTAGCTTTCCTCAAACTAGAAACTGTCGGAAAATTGGCACAGTCACAGTGTCGTCCGCATACAATACGGTGTGCACGTCTCTGAAACTTTTCTATCTTGTTCTCAATTCCTAGAGGCAGCCATGCAAAAAGGGGTGCTGCATACAGTAGCAAAGACAATATAATCGATTGATACACAGTAATCAGTTGTTCACGTGGTAACAGTGACCGCAAAACCCTGAGAACATAGAGACGCTGAGAACAAATTCGAAGAACTACAGAAAAATGATTCCCCCAAGTCAACTTTGAATTCCAAGTCACGCCCAAGATCTTCAACTGATTGACAAGCTGGATGTCTGAACATGTAGATCGGATACACTCACTCCGTCGGATAACCATTTGCTTTGTCTTGGAGAGATTGAGAGACATGTCGTTTGCATTGATCCATTCCAGAACTTTCGAAACTGCATTACTAGGCAAACTCTCCTTATAAATCGGTTCAATCAGAGTAATGTCATCGGCGTACATGACAATAGTTGCTCCACAATCCAACAGCGACAGAGGTCCCATAAAAACTGAAAATAACACGGGGCCCAACACAGAACCTTGTGGAACACCGGAGATAGTCTTGACCGTAGGCCCATAAACGCCTTTCACTCTAAGGCGCTGCCTCCTATTGTCGAGATAACTTTTCAACCAAGCTATAAGACCACTGCTCACTCTGGCATCACACAATCGATTCAGTACAATGTCATGTCTCGTCATATCAAAGGCCTTTCTCAAATCAATGCAAGTCACCGTTACAGCCGAAACGCTGGCACAGTCCAAATGTTCAGTAATAGCGTCATGAATTCTCACAAGAGCAGTGTCCGTAGAACCGTGTTTGAGAAAAGCATATTGTGAGGAACCATACAGTGGTAGCAACTGCTCATAAATGGAATGAAGCACCAAACGCTCAAAAAGCTTACTAACAACAGGCGTTAGTGAAATTGGACGAAAGTCAGACAATGTTGGGGCACGTTTTTTTGGAAGCGGGACAACGTCGGCTAGTTTCCAGCATGATGGAAATACACAATCCTGGATCAACCTTTGAAAAATTTGGAACAGCGGATAGCACAAAAACTCAGCGCCTTCACGAAGGAGCTGGTTTGGAATACCATCGCAACCAATAGACTTTCCAGATTTGAGTCTGACAAGTGCATCCTTGACGTCGTTTTCATTGAAATCAATAGTCCAATGCTGGTGACATGGCACATCATGAACAGAAATGCTGGCACCAACTGAGTTGTTGAAACTGCTGCTGAACTCAACCTGCAAATTTAGCAAAAAGTCATTGACTCCACCATGCTCCTTTATCAACTCATCAAAACTGGTCGAATGTTTTTTACCTCGAAACTCATTTACCACTTTCCAGGTATTCTTAACTGATTTTGTATTTCTTTGAACCCACATACTCTTTGCTTTGGCTATCTCTTCTTGAACTTTCCTTTTATAATGTTCAAACAGCACCCACTGTCGCGTTCGATAGGCATGCCACCTCATATTGATAAGTTGCTTGAGTACTGGGGTAACCCAAGGCTTGTCATTACACGTAAATGTAACAAAAGAGGATGGAACAAATGTCATAGCACTGTACACACAAGAGTAAAACTCTTCGCACATTTGATCAACTGAGTCGGCTCTTGCAATAGTAGAGAAATCGGCATTTGATAACTCAGACAGAAACATATTCATGTTTGATCTTCGAAAATCCCACACTTTGACAATCGACTTGTATGTGGTGTCACAATTTTTGCCGTAAAGGAACACTGTATTATGATCAGAAGAAGACATAGGTGGACCAACACATGCATCATCACGATACAAATCTGCAAAATCGACATTTAACCACATCTGATCCAAGTAGGCATCATTGCGTGTCGGAGACTTAACACAATTACACAAGGAGAATTGTTCAACAAAAAATGAATTATCAAATCTATTAAAGTCGCCACAAATAAGGATATTTGACTCAGGAAAATTCAAAAGTTCTGAATCTAGCATGTCAACGAAAAAGTCTTTGATTTGCTCATATTCAATTGCTTTCAAATTCGGTGGTATGTATACACAGACAATGAACACATTCAAAGAAGGAATTCGCAGTGACAAAACTTCTATAGGTTTGGGATGAATGTAGCCATTAATGGAGGTACAAGAAAAACTCATGTCTATGTACATACAAACACCACCTCCGATACGTCCAATCCTGTCGGTACGATAAAAGTTATAGCCACCTTGTATCAAAAAATCACTGTCAACATTACAATTCAGCCATGACTCAGTAATAAACACAATGCGTGGTTTCAAGGAAGAAATCAAAACAGACAACTCATCAATCTTTGGGAGAATTGAGCGTGCATTACATAACATCAATGTTGGGGCACTTCCTTCAAACTTCTTTGTAAAATCATTCACGGAAAATTTTGAATACTCGGATTAACATCGCAGCGCCTCATGACTCTGCCTCTGTAAATTACCACATCTTCCCCACTGTCTTTACGATCTTTGAACTCCTTTCTCATTCGCGCATGTTGTTCCATTTGAAATTTGCTTCGATCTGAATTAATGTAAACATGTCTATAATCCACAGTTCCTCTCAATTTCCTCGAATTTCGTAAAATAGAGCTTTTTACATCAAGGTCAGACAAAGTCACGCGTAAAAGCCGAGGCTGATCAGGTTTCGGCTTTCCGATACGACTCGAATTCTTGATGATGTCACTATTCGTAGACGAATGGAGGACAGCCGCAACCTTAGCAAACTCCCTGTGGTCGTGTTCCTTTCTTTCGTCAACAGATCCACCAACTTCAGGGATGCCAGACACAATAACATTATTCATGCGCGGCAACTGCTGTTCCATCTCCTCAGATATGAAAATAGAAGTCCTTGTGCCAACATCATCTAAGACCTCCTTCAAAACTCGAATCTCCTGATTGTGAGATGCAACTGTTGCTGTAATGTCACACATTTTCAATTCTATACCCTCAACGCGAGATCGAACTCCCTCGAGGACATCAGTTATCTTGTTCATCTCCAATTTGAATGTGTTGATCAGCTCTAGCTTGCAGGAATTTATAAGTCGCTCAACATCTGACAAGGAGGCACCTACAACGTTCTTTGAACGTGTATTTCTTGCAGGCGTGTGATCTTTCGACATGTAAAAAAAAAAAAAGCAGCAACCAGGAATCGAACACACAAAAACCAGAAAGTCGGCGGGATAGTCGGTGACCCAGACCAACAAGCTATTATACCAGACGAGCGACCGAGATCGTTCAGAAGTTGATGATCAGCGAAAACAGAAGACTGCCGCAGAACAGGGCCGCACGTGGATGCCGATCACGTTGAACTGCGCATGCGCAGACGGTCACAAACTAACTCAAGATGCTTGAGCAGCTATAACTTCAGATCAAGATCACCGATGAAGTTGCGAGCAGCACAGATCGATTCAGCACACGACGACGAAGACGATGATATAAGATTCCAACACGAATGACAGCACAGAACGACGAAAAACCAAAGAATTCCAAATGCTGCAAGACGAAGCACTGAACACAACCGTCGCGATCAGCTACAAGTCCTACGTCCTACAAGTCCTAGTGCATGATGGTGCTCCATGCCATAGTGCAAGGATGGTGATAACTTGGCTGAGTTCCCAAAAAGTCGATGTTCTTTGTCCGTGGCCTGGATGCAGTCCAGATCTCGATCCCATTGAAAATCCTTGGGCCATCGTCAAGGCCAAGGTTTCCGCTCACAATCCAACGGGATTGGACAATCTTAAAGACGTGATACGACAAGTTTGGTGCAAGGAAATCACTCCCGAAGTGTGCAAAAATCTCATAGACAGCATGCCTCAACGACTACAACTGGTCATTAGAAACCGTGGTAGACACATTATACATTGAATGAGACAGTGTAAATATTATTTTTACGATGATTAGAACGATTAATGAATGCCATCAATGGCAAATTTGTTCCTAAAAATTGTAATGTGGCAAATTTCAATAAATTGTTTTTGAGTGGTCAATATGCCAGACTTCTGGCCATAGCTGTAGTTTCTCGTCATTTTATTCACGAAATGTCATTGAACTGAAGTCTTAATGCTTAAACAAGCAATTTCGAAGAAAATCAATAAATTTTCTTTTATAGAAGTTTCCGAGGTTTCACTACACCGAGAAAGCCCAATGGGTTACTGGTGACCCATGCCCACATTGGCACTTAAATATTTTCAAATTTCAGAATACCACTTTATTGCAGTCAGAATGTGTAACTAAGCAATTTTGGAAAGTATCAAGGATTTTCTAGCATCATTTCTCATACTGGGTTTCCGGGGCTAAATTACCGTTCAATCAAGGAAAAAAGCCGTTCGTTCCGATCACCGTTCATAGGCTTCTCAGACATGCCGTTCGATAGTTCTTTCATCAGAAAAATGAAAAAAGTACCGTTCAATCGTTCGTTCAAATGCCCTGTTCATACCTCTGCTAATGTGACACGTTGAGGAATCTGGACGGACCTGAATGTCATCTGTATGACATGCCAATCTTCGCTGTGGCCTCTCTGGCTGTCATGTGGTAACTGCAGAGAGCATGCTACACACACCGAAACGGTTTGGTCCTGCAAGCGATTGTGGAAGCAGTCTCTCCACACCACGTGTACGTGTGAAGTTAGCGTACCCACCCAAGGTAACCACTTTCATCTTTAAACTTGAATTTTTTGATAACGACTGGGAATTTGTGGAATCTGAGCCCAAATTCGTGATCAGGAGGCTGATCTTGAGAAAGAAGAAGTTGCTTCGAATAGGATCTCAGCGTACTAAATAATGGTTCCGCCAACTTTGCAAACAGGTAAGTAACTGGAATTGACTTTGTACCGAGTGGTAAAACAAAGAGACGAAAGAATCATCGTGCAATCTGTACCGCGGAAGTGGGAAGCTTGAGTGGATAGACAGCTGCCAGATGAATCATCCCTATCTGACCAACGACCTCATCTAGCGTTGATCGACGCTATAGGGAAGAGAATGGTTATGGGCAAACTAACCGTTCCCTGGGAAGAGAGAATTAGGGATTCGCATGAAAAGAAAACTGCGAAATATGAAGAACTTACCGAATGGAAGTAAGGGTGGAAATGTGAGCTCATGCCTTCTGAGAGTAGGATGCCACGATTTCGTTGCTGATTATTGAGGAAATTTCTTGTTAAAACCGGTGTTTAAGTGTAAAGATTACCATGAAGATGTTGAGTGCAAAGGTGGAAGGAGATAGGACCTGGGCGCAACGAGCTGCAGCGGACCGACCATCTTGACAGATACTCAGCTTAGTGGACCGAAATCTCAGTGACTGCTGGCGCTGATGTCGCAGGTCCTTTTGTGTGTGCAGCATTTGCTGTTTCACATAATCCAACAATTTCGTTTATCAAGCGATTTTATTTATAGCAGATTTCTAGCATATATTGATTACTCAGTACTTCACTCTAAGTCACGTATATCATCTTTAGCTACTTTTAGGAATTATCTATTATTTTGTCACGATTTCATATAAGTTCATTTTCAGTTGTCAACGCATTACATAGTTTCTTAAGGCACCTTACGAATTTTGTCCAAGTATTGCGCCAAGAATTATATATACTGATTCATGTGATCAGCATGTAGGATTAAGTTTAGATTAAAGTGAAAAGGCCATGATTAACCATGTTGTTTGATATGATTTAAGAAAGAAGCAGAAATGCTTTGATGCTAAACGATTATACTAGTAATTGATGTTGTACACAAAATTTTTCGGTCAGCATCCACAGACCATCTTCGGCAAAAAAGAAAAAAAACTTGAAACTGAAAACTTAAAGATGCTCTGTGGTTGCTGACCGAAACATTTTGTATATACAATATTGCATGAATTATAATCGTTTAACATCAAAACATTTCTAACATCACAAGTTTCGATTATGCCCATTTCTACAGGTAAATAAAAAGAATTCTGTGATTATCTTCATCAAAATATATTGTTTCAGCTAATTTTGTGCAATAGCTAATTTGATGCATTGGAATGATGGTCTATATTATTTCATCGTGTCTTTCAAATTTCAACTAGAATGAAATGATGAATTACCCTTCAACGCCTATAAAGGGTGCTTATTTGATTTAAAGCATGGAAAAGTATAAAAAAGTTTTATAGAATTTAGGAGGGTATTATCGACAAATGAGCGAGTGAGCGGCATTTTTCGATGATTTTGAGCGATGAGCGAGCGAAAGGATTATTTTGAGAAAATGAGCGGTGAGCGAGCGACAGGGCGATTATGAGCAAATGAGCGATGAGCGAGCAAAAGCGGAATTTCGATCAGCTCAAAAACACTGCTTACGTCCGATTGAATCACTATTTTCATTTCTCTGTCTCTTGATTTTCGTGTGGTTTGTCAATGGCGGCACATTCCAAGCTGTTGATTGCAAAAATATCATGCACAGAATCTTTGGTACTTCTATTCTTTCGCCCCCCCCCCCCCACATTTTTCAAGATTTCCAAAATCATCAAATTTCGCCAAATTTAGTAACTTTGGGTTTAGAATAGACTTGATCTGTCACTGAGTCACACTACAACACGACTGAAAAGTCTTACTTGAACCCTGGGATGAAAGATTGGTCCCTTGGATACTCAGTTAGAATACAATGGTACAGCTGTGATCATGAGCTTCGTGTGATTGTTGTCTACAGACAATTGACGAGCATTTGTCTAATTCTGATGCTGTAAATGTTCTACAAGTCAGATAAAGAGTTTTACATACTGAACGCTATGCCACGTCAGTGAGAACAAGTACGAGCAAGTTGTCGATGCAACACCTCCGGGTGTCAACAACAGAAATGTGGGGGGGGGGAAGAATAGAAGCACTGAATCTTTTAATCTTGCATATTTTAATTGACTAAGTCTATATATCCGTGAGACATTTATATAGCTGCTTGTAAGTGAAATTGATATGCAGGTTGTCATTGACAAGCTAATGTACATGTAGGTAGCATGTATTGCATGTGCGTGCGCTTCGGGAAGATGTAGACTTATGGCTGCTAATAACATTAATTGATTTGCGTAGATAGCTGCTATTACAGATGCATTCAACGCAAACACATTACGACATACACATGATCGCATAAAACATTAATAAGCACAATTTGCAGACTACCATTATATTTTATATAGTCTGTAGATTGTATTTATATAGCTATGTACAAGAAAAATTATGCTCTCTCTTTAGTTTTTGCAAGAGTTAAAGACAATATTTGCATGCGTTTTTGTCTCGGCGGAGCATTGTCAATAAAGATGACAAAAGTGCATTGAGTGCGCATGTTCGTGAATGTGGAAGTGAGAGTATTGTTGAATTTATGTGAGCATTCTTGAATGCGCAGAGAGATCGCTTAATATTGCGTTGTTTGAAGACCGTTGGATAAAGTACAAGAGACAGTTGTTAAATCGATGTAGTGAGTTGTCGGAGTGGCGATAGAAGTTCGCACGGCATAGAAGATTTGGTGTATTTAACTGTCTGCTGCAGATAAGTAAAAGTTTCTCGACGATAAAGGGTCGGGACCCGAAACGTACGAGACAAAAACGTTATTATATAACAGAGAAAAGTCATAATCGCGCCCAATGCCATGAAGCATCAATGGGCTAGTAAATCGATCAATGTCAGTATGTTCAGAACTGGAGAATTCAAATCGCAGACCTACAATTTCTATTTATTATTTACAGCATTCCATGTCGATTTAAACTTTGAAAGTGCAAAATAAATTGATATTGAAACTTATCTGATCTTGACTTACCTATTGAAGTCGCGAAAATTCAAATGCAGAAAACAATTTTAAGTGATATTCCTTCCACTTGAATTCATGGATTAGATGGTTAATGTATCAGTCAGACTAGAAAAACTACAAAAGTGCGACGTCAAAAGCAAAACTCGTCAGAATTGAAAGGAATGATTCTTTCAATAATTGCTAAATGCGCGCGATTCGATATGCATCTTCATGTTTATAAACCGCACCTTAACCGAGTTCCTCGTCATTTGGTTGCGGGCGTCATTTGATCTTATCTAGATAAAGAAAGTTTCACTGACAGATAAGGTAAGCGACAACATAATCATCCAGCCATCTAATGGACTCATTTCTATACAAACTTTGAGCAGGAAGGTGATAGGAGTTATCAGATTGATATAATCACAATCTTTGCTTGATTGTACTATTGCATGTGGATCTATTTTGCGTGTACATGTACTGTAGATGTGTGAGCTAGACGATCGCGTAGCCCACGCGCCAGATTTTCTAGAACAAAAGCGGACCCGGGGTGAGCAAGAATATGGTAGATTCAATAAATCATGATCTCAATAAGGGTAGATATTTTTTTGTAAAATGCATAAATGTTGACTAATAGCACACAGTCCGATTGGGTTCTGCTCGAATCAGGCTAATCATAAGCAGCCGCCATCTGGATCTGAAAAATATTGCGATCAAAAATGGACATAAAGCACGAATCATAGAATTTCATCATTTTAAAATGCATAAAAAGTAAAATACTGAATTTCCAAAAATATGGTCGATTAAATAATTTAGAAAGATGCACGAGTAGTATTGACTGGAAGCGCTTTTACTGTCATTTATGTTACTATTTGGAAAAGGAATATTTCACTTTGAAGTTAACTATTTATATCGATTAGATATATGTAAAAAGGGTCGTTCTATTCATAGCTTTTCAGAAAAATAAAACAGCAAATTAACGAATTTTACTTACTGTACAACACGGGTCCCTGTTCAGAAAGACTCAGCTGTGTATATAATAGCTTGGATTTACAGGTGTATCTTATCCATCAAAAAATGAGCGGGCGACCGGTCCTCTGCCGAATATTTCTGATTAAACGGGCTAAGGATGACCCTAGGGCTGACCACGGACTTTTCACGGGAAAGTTCATGCCCATGTACATATTTGCGTGGACAGAGCTGCTTGGAAGTGCACTGGGCTACAGTTTGTGATCCGGCAACAAATCGATCGTTCTGCGAGTGTACAATTTTGTCGACATAGGCATTAAAGATCACTGTAACATACATTGTAATTGTACTTTAAACCTTCATAGTTCGTCAGATATCATATTTTTAAATTTTTTAGTTATTCAATCATTCAATTCTCTTGCATATTGATGTAGGCTGTGCTTTGGCAATTACAGTCCGTTTCATAAAAAGTTGATCATCCTAAAATTTGACTAAATAAAACATAAGTATGATACAGAGAGCATTTTTCATGTTATTTCATGTCCCTAATATATTTAAATGTCCTTATATAATCTGATAAGCTATGATACAGTAACGGTTCTTAAGAAGCTAATATTTTGTGGCCCTACCCTTATTGTCAATGACATTACCAATTCGTCTAGGCATTGATTCGATGATATCGTTGATTTTTGACTGATCTAACTTTCCTCATTCTCTTTGTAACAGTGACGTAAGTTGTGATGCGCCATCTGTAGGTAGCAGTGAACGACGAACGTTACGTTTTAGAATAATCCATACATTTTCCATGGGATTCAGATCAGGAGAACGAGCTGGCCAAGATAATGTCCTAAGCCCTAATTGAGACTTGCATAAGTTGACTCGACTACTCCTGTGACACGTATCATTATCATCCATAAATAACCAAGTCGATGGATCACCAAGTTGATCTGTCATTTGGCCAATGTTCATTCGTAAAACATTCACATAGCGTTCAGAATTCATGGTTCCTTGCTGTATGTGAAGTTCAGAGCGGCCATTGGTCCAAATGCCAGCCCAAATCAGTAGAGTCGCACCACCTTGTACCCGGGGACGATGTAAATGTCTCGGAATTTCCTGATCAGATTTTATCCATAATCGACCATCACTATCCTTCAGACGGACTGATGCCTCATCAGACCAGACAACCCGATCCGATTGATTTCGCCAATGACAATGACTCATTGCCCATCTGAGACGTCTTTTTGTATGCTGATCTGAAAATTCAATCTGAGAGGGCCTCTTACAGCTCTTGAAATTCGACTCAATAAGTCTTCTACGAATAGTGGACTTAGAAATAGACGAGTCTAGTGCAGCCATCTCAGTTAACGAGAGACTTGGATCAACTTTAACAAATCTCAAAATTAGGCGGTCTCTACGTTTGGATGTTTTGCGTGGACGGCCAGAGCCCTCTTTACGACAGAGTCGAAAATCATCATTATGCCATCGATGCACATTTGTGTAAGGGACATTTAGTCGCTTGCTTGTAGCTCGCAAAGAAAACCCTAATTCTAGCAAGGCTGACACTTTGCCTTTTGTGAATGCGATCTCGTTATTGTTCATTTGTGCTTTGTATTGTTTTCAACCGGTAAGAGATAGATTTCTAGCTGAAAGCAATCAGGAGTGCTGCCAACACCACCGCAACGAAGTCAGGAAGCTATGGAACATGAAGTCCAGTTAATCACATGTAGCAGTTACATTATTGTTGATGAATAATGGTGCTATACTGGCTCTGATTGACCGATTTTCTTTATTTTTGTTTTGCTTGATAGCTTTTGGCTTGTAGAACAACATATTACATAACAAAGGAAACAAATGTAATTTTATAAGAGTGAGGTATGATTTTGTGCATCATTGCTAAATGAAGATCAAATTATCTACTACTTTTTTATCTATAACAGAAAAACAACTCAATATTCATGCTTGAAATTTCCAACAATGATATTAGTAAGCACGACTGACATATCTTCCAAATTTCAGAGAAATTCGTTCAAGTTTGGCGGAGTTAGACAAAGTTGAAGTTAAGGCGATGTTTAAGGTTGATCCATTTTTTATGAAACAATCTGTAGTATGTGTTGATTATTGGGTAATAATATAGAGATTACTTAATGGAATGAATTTAAAAATACCACGTAATTAATCCGTTGCGAAATTCTTTTCCAAGTTGCCAATTTGCGAGCGTTCTCGGTAGGCATCGTGCGAGGTTGGCAGGGGTATCACTAGAATCAGGAATTATCAAAAATTGATCGCTTTGCAATCAATTGTAATTAGTTGGTCGAAATTAGTAGATTGCTGCTATCAAAAAATTACACCCAATTTCAGTAAATAATTGCAACTAATTGATTGATTAATTTGCGTAGTAATGAGAAAAGTATTTAATTGACTAATTTACTTGCAATGCCGTCACCACTCGCAAGCAAAATATCTCACCTTCAAAGATTTATGTCTTATTCACAAATAAGTGATTATTTCCTCCTGAAATAAAAAAAATATTTCCTCCTGAATCCTGAAAGGATTCTGATCAGAAACTATCTGATGCATGACATAGTAGCATTTTTTAATCATTTGACTTACTTTTATGAAATCTGATAAAACTCTATTTTGTGATCTGTTATAGGCACGTGTGATTCATTCACTTGGTTCAGTTATTGATTATCACTGTAATTATGATGCCTGAACTTTACTCTATAATAAAATTTATCTATATAATTTGCATCCAATTAAGAATACATTTCCATGCAAATAGGTCTACTCAAGTCACTATCCAAGTTGATGACAAGCGATTATGCAATGAAAGTCCATGTAGCCTAATTCGTTTAAGTGAAATATCAGACTGAAGAATTCAAAATCAAGAATTAATCTATTCAAACGATATCAACAGCTATTCAATAATTGCCATTAATTGATTGCTCAGCTAAAGTAATTACAATTAATTGATTGATGACACCATTTGACTGCAATTAATTGATTGCTGCTTGCTACAATTGATATTTATTGATTGCTTAACAATATCAAATACAGTTAATATTTGATAACCCCTCATTGGAATCGCATTGACATCTTTTTTTGCAGTTGCAAACTTTTGTCGTTTTGGGACATTAAGACAACCAGCTAGGGGTCGAAATATTCGTTAAAACGAGCACTGCGCTTTGAATGGGTTAAAAGATTTTCCGGCCATTTGCTTGCTCCGTCTGTATGAAGTGATCATGCACTATGATTTCTTTGTTTGCGTACTTTGTTTCAGCTTCACGAACAACATCTTCAGTCAAGATATTTTCTTCTTCAAACACTCGAAGTGGGTTTAGACATGAATCAGCTGCAACCATAGCTTCCCGAGATGTTTGCCTCTCTCGTCCCCTCCCTCTTTGCTGCACGCCTTACTATGGATGTTGTTACATGCTCTCCTTCTATTTAAGTTTCGTGTTCGCAATTCCTGATCTTATTTTCTTGCTCAAAGTGTTCAACACATCAACGTTTCTTTTCCTCACTTTTGTGTATTAAGTTTTGATACTTGACGTGCTTCCTGCCGAAATGGATAGAAAATCGACAAACCTCTTTTTAACGTCAGAAGAAAAACTTTGATGAAGATATTTTTCTTCCGCTTGAGTCATGCGTGTACTTCTTTTTAGTGACTTAATTGTAAAGTCCTTTTTTTCAAACGTTCCAACAAATTCTTCTTCGAATTTATTTTTCTTGTCCTTTTTGGAAAGACGCTTAAATGCTGCTGATTTATTTGAGCATTGTCTATGCAGTGACTTTTACATGACCTCTCGAATTCATGGAGGATGCCTCAAATGTCCATTGTATTGAGTTTCAGTGATATTTCATTCAAAAGTCAATTTGACTTCAATTGACTTGGAATTGCATTGCTCTAAGACTTCAATGTCTATGGCTACGATATGACTTGCATTTGATTGGATAATATTTGTGGAAATTCAAGCATTCAATTAAGCCTCATGCTTTGATAACAGCATTAGCAAAATAGTGATGAATACAAACCAGGTTATTTCAAACTTTCAAACTGTACGACCAATCTTATGTAATTTGACATTGTCTTGTTGGTTCAAATAGCATCCACTTTCATTGTTGATTTAAGTTTATATGTGAATTTGGCAACAATATGATTATAATATTCATATGTCCGCGATTTGAAGCCTGTAAAGAAAGTCAACAACAACACTCCACACAAATTTGCCTATCCATGTTTTTTATCTGCTTCTCAATAACATGTTGTTGTATAAACCGTATTTTGTGTGTGTTGCAGCACTCATTGAATTTAGCCAAACTTGGCACACCAAAATGACCAAAACGAAAGTGAACTAGAATTCTTGCAATTTGACATGCATGTATTTAGCATGATATAATCTGAGACATCAGATGGCGTGACGATTATTTTCTGCCCGAAGAACACATTTCAATTGCGCAAATAATGTAGTTAATGACAGTAAAAGTGATGCAACTTAAATACTGTGGGAGGATCTGTTTCCTAAAACCAATGAAGTATGACGTAATAGTCCTCTGGAAGGAAAATAAGCTTCGCTAGCGCTTTGAGCAACTATGATGAAACGCCAAATGAGTAACGAAATATAATTGCGCATAAATAGAGAAGGAGCTTCAAATTAACTTGCCTATCTGCCAAAATCCATGTGATGTTGTAAACGTTGAAAAATGCCTACTTGTTTTCGCAGTTACATTTTTCATTATCTAAATAATCATTTTACAAATGAATGTGAATACATCAATGGCGACGCATCCGTGGGGACATTGTTCCCCACGCTTTTTAAGCGTTGATTTTTGTCCCACACACCTTTTAGCCGTCTATAATATATTTATAAAATTTTCTGGATGATCATCTCAGGCAGAATATTTCATGATTCATACATAATTCTTGATTCCTTCTGACTTTTCCTTGTCCATCTTGATGCATCAAGCAGTACAGCCTGCAGGCATGCATGCACCTTTTAGATCTTGAAGCGTTGAATACACTGGCCACAGTTGTTGAGAACAGCAGGGTGTCAATCAAGAAAGGAATATTGCTATTACAATCAATGTCGCATAAGGCCTCAGCCACACTGCGAGCTTTTCCAAGCGTTTCCGAGCAAAGCGTTTTGCAGCAAATATAAAGTCACCATTGCAGCAGTTATAGACTGCCACACTGCGAGCAAAGCAAACGAGAGCGATTAATAGCTTACGGACATACGTTTGCTCAAGACGCTGTGTTCTTCAATCTGCACTCGCAATTGGTGACAGATTTTGACATGTATACTCGCATAACATGATATATTACGCAACATGTTCATTTTAGCTTGTTCCCCACACTTTAGAGTACGATGAGTCGCCCTTGGAATACATTCAAGAAAGAAAAATCATTGACGTTGAATCAAATATCCTCTACAAGAATGAGGATGGATTCGAACCTCAAGATAAAAATGACGGCGTGCAAAAGGCGCTTTCATCGGACAGGTGCAAGATGATCATGAATTTTCAAATCAATTAACTGAAAATGGCATCCAAAAGCAACCAATTTGTTGTAATTTGGCATCCATGAAACAATCAATAAAGACCTGTACATTTTTGTAATTTTTCCAAATGAGGAATAATGCATGATCACGGTCAACGAGAAGTGAGTATGCGTGCGTGTCGAGTCCTCTTACCAACCAACGGTGGATGGTGACAATACAGTCATCAACAATGACGACCAATGGTCGGGACTATTCTAGCTTGTAAAATTTGAAAATCAGTTATAAAGTTATATGTGAGAGAAGTGTTCTATTCAAACCATAAATGTGAATCAGAATTTTAAGCTAATTAAAATTCAAGTAGAATAACAATGATTAAGTAACGTTGAATTTAATTACAGTGATCTTGATCACAAAATGTACGAGACTGCATACTGCGTTAACTGATTGCGGTATGAATGCTGTCAGAGCTAGTGGTCATTATGATCGTCTCAATTATCACAGAAATGTAGCCGCAGACATAATGAATTAATTATTTTTCTCTTCCTCTCCTAACACAATAATTACACGTATTTTAAACAAAAACAAGCATTTACCGCATCGCAACTGCTTTTATACTTTTCAATCTTTTGTGATACAGATACAACGCCACACAAGTCACAACATTCCCATGCCTCACTCAATCTCACCATTGTCAAGTATTCTTTTCAAAATTTGAGGTTTGGAAGTAGCCTTTGCAAACCTCGACGCTATTTTGGTGGTAATTCTCCAGATCTCAACAAGGGTAAGTGGTAGGAAAGAATTTCGACGTAATGTGGTTCTGCAATATGACACTAAAGACCTAGCGGACGTAATAGAGAGGGTATCATCTTTGAAATTAAAGTTTTTCGACACTTCAGACTGCTGAAAAGGTTACAGCCAAGGTTCCATCTGAAAGTAACACCTGCTGTTGATGTTCCTTTAATCTTGAGGCATCGGTCTTCTATCCTTTGAAGGTGATTCGAATCATCAGATAAAATACCAATAAAGGCTGGACAGGCATATTCAATTAAGCTGCGGATGATGGCAGAATAAATGCACATAAGCGGTTCATCACTATGTTAATGAGGTCTTTATTCTTCTCAAAACAATAAGTTCTTTGAGCACATCTCTTCTCAATATAATGCAGAATTTTGGTTCGAGCATTTTCTGGCGATTGCGTCTCCTGACTCAAAACAAAATCGGAATTGTGAATTAGCATTGCACATATAATATGGATATTAAAATGAAGTCAGCATTCCTGAAGTCATGTTGCATACCATTAAATAGATACGAATTAATTGTATGTGACTCAAATTTTTTCCTTATTACATTCTACGCAGCAATCTTATGATTTCAAGCTCGACAGGAACAATTCTGTTATTCGTTTTGGCAATAAATGTATTTGTTATTAAATGTTTTCGATTGCAGGCTGCTCATGATATCATTATATCATTATCTTGATCAGCTATTGCAATTATCAGGTTTCATTAGCTGAGAATTACACTTTGTGCCGTTTTTCGACCTTATCATCGAAAGGAAATGTGAGACTTAAGGCGACATTGTGACCTGTCTAAGAGACAGTTTCTCTCCTTATACATTCGAATAAAATTTGGTTCCTATCAAGCATACTTGGAAAGGAAATATAAAACTGATATGACTGTCACCAACTCCGTATATTTTGTGAAAAATAGGTCTGGTGATCGAAACGCTCGTAAGAATATACTATTTTTAAAACTTAATGTTTGTTTAACAGAGTTTTAGTGAGATAAATACAGATCACGCACTTATTTTAGGATATGCAATTTGAATCATTTGAATTGAGGAGTCGCAATCTGTTTCCGAGATAAGATCCAGGACGATATCACATTGTCTAGCAGACATTTCTGAAGCAGATCATGACATTTTCAAAACTCTTATACGTTTTCGCACTCAAAAAATGAAGATTGACTTGGAAACATCATCGCACAAAAATAAGACCGCTTTATGACTTCATTAAAACCATTTTTTATAGAAATAAACACACACATTCACTGCACGTACTTATGGTAAACAATGTATGAAGTTTAGCAAGTTTATCAATCTTGTTATTCGAAAAATCAAGAATATATAAACTTCTTCCCAAAAGTCCCAATATCCAAAAGTGTAGTATCATACAAACCTGAATGAAGAAAATTTGAAATCGCTGATGAAGATCATTGCAACATTAATATGATAGAGCAAATAAACACATCACCATCGCTATGAAAATGAAATAGAATTTTATAAAATTTTCATTATCGTTATTTCTCACTCTCACAGCTTGTGCGGCGTGCAATCTGCCATTATAATCAGTTTCTTGGATCTCAAGGACGAGCATTTGTATTAGAAAATTGTTTTTGAAGACTTTGGTTTCATCACATTGACTATTTTCATCGACAATCAATTTTTCAAAACGTAGCTATGTACTTTGCCACTTCCCTGATATTCTTCGTAGTGTCTTCACTTAAATGTATACAAAGCGTATTGTGCTTATTCCTTGAGAAATATGTATCAAGAATTTGCTCGATGGGATATATATCTCCTTATCTTGTAACAAAGTGTTATTGCGCAGTAAGTAGTGGCTTACGTTCGGAGACCCTAATATCCCTGTTTACCGAAGCTTGGGAGAAATTGTGAATAGCCATTTTTTGATATGTTATTTATTTCAACATAACCTCTATTTTAGAGAAATAGATTGTCTAACGATGTGAAATTTAAGATGTTCAGAGGATTATTCAATTACTCAATCTATCATTGGGTCAGAAAATAGATTTAAAATATTAACAAACTGACTAGCAGATAGCCGGAACACGAAGCAGCCTCGCACCATAATGATATTGAAAATCAAGATAAATTAAAATACTTGTAAAATCATTGAAATCGAACACATTGTCGACGCAGATGCTTCTTCAATTTTTGGGGAAGATTGGGGGGACCAATTAAGGGACATCTTTAGTCACTATGGAAATACTAGGATTATCCTTCGCATGCTTATTAGGTCGATTATCCCTAATTTGATGTGCTCAGTTGTAACGATAGATTGTAAACTGTATTAATTTTCCTTTTGTTCTTGAAGTACTTTCCCATTGACAAAAATTTGGATCTGATGGCATCCCATATAGGGTGTTTCGTGACTTTGGTGATATACTTACTCCTGCAATAACTCATATCTTTAATTGGAGTCTACGTTAATTCGGGCTAATTCCTTCTTCCATCAAATTGGCTAATGATGTACAAAGCCTATCGCAAAGGTACCGCGTCCGGATGTACCTCAAGATTACAGACCAATATCTTTATCACCTATTTTGTCAAAGGTAGCCTACTTGAGCGGATTGTTGCCAGCAAGTAGTTGCTGCCTAATGTGAAAGATAAAATATCATCCAATCAATTCGCATATCTCCCTGGGCCACGGAAAGGAACCAACATTGCCCTTACTTTGATGCATGGGTAAATATTGATATATTTGAATTCTTCATCAGGTGCTGTCCGAAAACTAACCATAGATCTATCGAAAGCATTTGATAAACTAACGACGAAAACTATTTTGGATGCCTGTGTTCGGTTTGAAATACCGACACAAGCTTTTCGGTGGATATCCAACTATCTTAGCAATCGGTTTCAGCGGGTGTGTATTGGGGATAATTGTTCTGCCTGGGCGAGTGCATCCAGTGGAGTGCTACAGGGAAGTGTGGTTTGCCCCATCCTGTTTTGTATGGCCACAAGCACTCTCATTCCCGCATGCTCAAATTCCATAATGATTAAGTATGCAGATGATATAACTTTGGTCCATTCTCTAATGAAGTCTGAAGATGATCAACTTTGTCTTGAATGGGAAAATATTGTGAATTGGACTTCTTGTAGAGCTAAATATAAATTATGATAAATGTTGTGTTATGAACATTGTCACAAGTAAAAGCATTTCCTTTGAAAATGTCCATTTGTCAAACAATGTGCTGTTGCGCAGTGTATCTTCTATTAAGATACTTGGCTGTATTATTTCGTGTGACATGAAATGAATATTGACTTCTTGATGAAGAAGGCTTTTAAACGAATATATTTGATTTTGAATTTGCGAAGAGCTGACTGTGATTCAACTTTAATTTTTTTAATTTTATTGTCCATCCATCAGTTCTGTTATCACATATGCATATCCGGTCTACTGCAACATCCTTCCATACCTGAAAAATAAGCTTCTACGACTTGGAAAAATATTCGTGCAAATCATTGACGATCCTGAACTTGAATTCAAGTCTCTTTTTGTTGTCTGTGATCTAATGTCTAATAAGTTATTTGAACAGATACTGTCATGCCATGATCATCCCCATAAGGATCTTTTTGACGAGCGCGTCTCTCGGTTACGCAAAAACTGCCCACTGAAAAGAAAGCGAATACGTACGCAACGTCTTGCCAATAGTTTCATTAGATTCTGTCCTTATAGTGCTATGTAATGTCTGTCTTTTTATTTTAAGCTTACAAATAGTTATATTGTACATATTTCCCTGATTTAATTGTGAATTGACGTGATCGATCTGTTTGTGAATTTTTGAATTTTATTAAATTCAACATGATTGTGATGTGTTCACCGATCTGTGAAACAAATATATGGCTTAATTCATTCAAAAAATGTAGTGATGTATTTTGCTGATCCGGCCGTATTGCGTGAAATCTCCATCTCTATAACACACATTATCAGATAATAATGATGCAAAATACCTGGTCGACTATAACTTATTTACAAAAGGACCTTAATATTCTGAAAGAAGCTATATAATAGGCAAATTAAGAGAAGCAAAACGGAAAGAAATCAAGATGGGACTCCGGAATCGCAAAGATCTTTGACACCTACATTGGCCTCCAAATGCAGAAGAAAAGCACTGGCGTTAGCACGCTGTAGACATAGAATCAGTCTTCCATGAATGCCTCTGTCTATCCCATTACGTGAGGCCACAGAGAGATATGCGAGAGCCAATTCTTTGGAAGATTGATCGAGCATTCTTGTTCCAAGTTCCGAAAAGAAAGCTGCCAATGCCTCACAGTGCCATCCGCCAACCCAAGTTGAACGCACTTCGAATAGTTTGCAGTTATCTTCCTGTCTTCAGCCAATTCGGGCGCAGGCTCTGTGGTCATAATAATTTTGTCAATAATTTTGTTAAAATAAGATCTTGTCAGTGATGCAGTGTAAAAGCTTGATTGCTTTAAGTTTCATTAAAATTTCAAAAGATGAAACGGCAAAACACTGCCATGGTCGTGTTTTTAAAGTTATCGACTTATGGTCATGTTTTGCTTCCATGTTGACCATTGTTAATTAAGTGGAATATTCATAAAGAGATGGTTCTCCTCGTGCCCGGATTCCTGTTGTTAATCATAATAATGATTAAGGCGGAAAGCCGAAAGCTCGCACGACTTTAATAAAGCATCTTGTGCCAGTTGAAATTTGGGCACTACTGCAGTTTAGTGCACCCTCTTTTACCCCTACTGCAGTTTAGTGCACCCTAAAATGCATGTGAGAACAACATGATTTAATCAACAGAATGAATGCCGTTCGTTCTTCCCTATAGTTATAAATGAGTGTCTTTGTGTCTTCGTGTGTCTTCGTCTTCGTCTTCGCACATTACACCGAGCGCGCGCTTCGGTGTAATGTGCGTAGTCATCGTTTGCGGGAGAATGCGCCGTTGTTTTAGGGTGCACTAAACTGCAGTAGGCGCGTTTCCGTCTCTTTCATAGAGGGTGCACTAAACTGCAGTAGTGCCGAAATTTGCCTCTCTCTTTTTGGTCTATTTTGTAAGTGGAATATATTTTCCATTTTATTCTTCGATCACAAAGGATAAGTAGAAAAAGTGACTGAAGTAAAGAACTACAAGCGAGCGTGTGTTTTCAGCAATGAAGCTTGTCACAAGCGATAGAATTTGTTCTCCTAGTCCAGAGTAGCTGGACAACTATATCTTTTAGTTGATCGGTTGCAGGTTTACAGTCTTTAACAGCAATCACAGAATTCACTTTCTTCAACCTGGTGGCGGTTTATCCTTGAACTTTTGATTTGTTATGAATTATTTGTACATGCACGAAGCACGCAAGATAAACTTTCGAGTCACTTTCGTATTATCATGGCGGTTTGAACTTCATCCTCCTTCCCGAATCCCTCTTGCTTTCGAGGTCTGCTTATGAACTTCCACTTGGCTTTGAATTGCCTTAATTCGATTATTTTAAATGCGGATTACATATCGTATTTGTTACTTCTGATGATGTTCATCGCTCTGATAGGCGAAGACACGTTGAGAACACTTCTTACTTGAAACATTATCATCTTATCCCGAAGATCTTGCTGAAATTCATACAGTTTGCAAATTCAAATGTTGGGTATTGAGAAAAACTAGTTATGACTGTATTTTCATTTTGAGCATAGTATTGTGCATTATATATACTAATTACGGCTGAGTGGGACTGAATGATCGGAGCGAGCCTAAGCTTGAATATTTCTAATAAAACGGGGCTGGACCGGATCTGAAAATTCAGGCCCATTCACACATCTGATCATAGTTAATTATGTTTCTTACTGTAGCTTCATGAAAATCTCACATCATTCATTTTCTAACCATGAAGGTTATATTTTCTGACTACGTTCGGATTCGGAGAAGAAGAAGCTGAAATGAGTTGACTTGATTTTGCATGCTAAAGTTTAATCTAGCGCGGTACAATGGCTCAATATTAGCAACCGGATACGCTAAGTACTCTTAAGTGCGATGGATAACCCAACTTAACTGACAATATAGAAATCAACTTTCTGACAGTTTTCTGTTTTCGATCCTTGGACTTTTGCTGTTGTGAAGTTCTCACCACTCTCAGTAAGTCAAACAAAAATGGAAGACTAATGGACTTGATCATGACAGACGTTTCTTCTCTCTCTCTGCGACAAAGTGATCTCTCAATTTTCTACTTCTGCGGCTCCTCACTTCAATCAGTCATGACATCAGAGGAATTGAGCTGTTATCTTCATGTGAACACATCAACGATTGAAAGAGCACGTCAATTCTTCTATCGTTTTTTGTCTAGATTTGATGAATTTTTTAGGATATTTATTTATATATTTTTTTAGGATTTTTATTATGTGTTTATATATTATAGGATATATATTTACATATTATATATGTTATTTATAGTTTGAAATTGTTACTTAGCTTAATGTTGTCCAAAGATGAAAACTTCAGTATATCTCTACAGAGCAGTATCCAGTAGCGATAATCATAATTGTCCAAAATGATTCGGACAGCCTAACTTTTAATAATCAAATGTGTCTTTAAAATTGCATACTAACCATTTTATGATATGTCATCATCAGCCTCACGCAAGTTGGGAGATGACACGCCTAAGAAAATGTTTCTTGTTGCCAAGGCCGGTCTTAAAGTAATGTTCATCGAAGTTGATTGAAAAGTATTTTCCAAAGTAATCAGTTACTCGAAGGATCTGTAAAATGCTGATCTTTCTTCTGTATTGCTACAATGATGGCCAGCTCCTTAGAAATCCAACTGGTTTGCATAAGTCACTAGGTATAAGCTAGTGGGATCAGAATGGATATCAGCTGTTTGGTGATGGCATTTGCTGACGCTTCACTATGCGCCGATTGCTAGATCTTGCTGTCACTTCAATGTGGCAGAAAGAAAGGGGTCAACAAGTAAGTTTCCATTCTACAGTCATATCAAAAGAAAGTGAAATTCGGATTTCTTTAACTTCATATACCGAGTGAGTCAAAAGTCTTTGCCAACTGAGAAAGAACTTCCCAATTCAGTGAAAAACGCTTAGGCCTATATTATAACATTTATTTGAAAACGGGACTATTTCACATAACTACAAAAGACAAATTTCGAAAAAAACTTTCATCATTGTGAATGCAAGCCCGACACCGTTTAATAAAAAAAAAGAATAGTTCTTCTGAACACATCTAATGGAATATTTTTAATTTCGGTGAGAAATTTGTCTTTTAGATCAGCTACTGAATGGAATCTTGCTCCATCAACGTAGACTTTTGAGCGCAGGGATGACCACAACCAATAGTCACAAGCATTCAAGTCAGGTGATCTGGCAGGCCATTCAATTCGCCCTCTCCGGCCGATCCACTGATCCGACAAAAATTTATCTAAGATTTCTCTGTCGCTTCGTTGGTAGCGGGGAGGGGTGCCGTCTTGTTGATATAGCATTTCGCGTCTTCTCGTGAGGAAAGGCACCTCTTCTTTCTGAGAGAAAAGAACAATGTCGTTCTCCGGTCATCGTTTTTTTTTTATTCTGCACGCCCACCGTTAGTAGCTGATGCAACACTGTAACCGGTGACTATATAGTAGGTGTCGCTTGTTATCAAAGTTCATATAACTCTATGCTCATGAAACAGAAATTGTGCATTTGCAGAAGTCCATGGCTTACAAGGACTTGCAGTTCGGTGTGGATTACAAATGCGTTTCTTTGGATTCTCAGATCCCCACAAATGAACATCATGCTCATTCACGTCACAGCAAGATTGAATACACATTCGTCAGAAAAAAAATGACAGCATTCCTCTAAGCTAATTTTTAATGCAATAGCCCAGGCGTTAATGGTTACTTTTTCGTGAATGGTGTGCTCCATGCTAAATAGTAATGATGATTGGGATATGTAGCACTGTAACTGGTGACTATATAGTAGGTGTCGTTTGTTATCAAAGTTCATATAAATATGCGCTCATGAAACAGAAATTATGCATTTGTGGAGGTCTATGGCTTACAAGGAGCATGGAAAGAAGCTTACATAGAAAGAGTTTGCTTGTTTTCACTTCAATATGTTGTCAATGCGCTCTAAATCAATAGGTTGTTGAATTGGCAAAGACTTTTGACTCACTCGGTATAGACGTTAATGACTTAAGAGCAAACGATATAGAAAATAAATCTGCTGCTCCCACTTCAGCCGGGTGACATTCTCTCTTAAAATGTTACCGCGTCGCTACATGCTATTCACAAACACGCTGAAGTCGCTTGTAGACAGCTGCATCTCGAGACTATCTCAACTTTTTTCAAGAAACTTTAACATATAACCCACTCAAGCAGTTTTATTTGCAAAACACATGCAGTCATCTCAGTAGCACATCCTTCATGTTTTGTAAATGTCATCAGATTTTCATGCAGTTCACAATAGTGTTATTATTTTCATATCTTTAGCACTAGATGCATGATTTCGTAAAAATATTTGACCTTTCATAGCAAGCACGTGCTGCGAGGATCCACCCCTGCAGTCATATGAACTATCGTTGAGTAGCGCAGAAGTTAATCTCATTGCAATTTGTTGATGAATATTATCAGAAAATACGAACATTTCTGTTTAAAGAAATATATGCAGGTATGTGCAGCCTTAATCATGTGATTTTTGAAAAACTGTGATGCAGAAATTGTTAACTTTCATCGTGTCGGAATTACTTCCATTTCTTTCCATGACATGGAATTATAATTGCGCATTTTGAATGCTGGATTCTGCAGGTGTCTTGGCAATGGCATCATCTTTGGTTTTTCATATGCTGAACTCCGATAACAGGCCATGTGAATTCATGACTCAAGTGTCACTGATAATTTTCAACTTCTGATATAAACCTGTATAGCAACAAATTGCAAGTCTATAGAACACCACAGGAAAAAGCATTAAGAGAAAGTGCTATTAGAAAAAAAGCAAATACCAAATCACATGAATAATAATGTGGACCCATTTACTGGTACATCTTAAAGTAACCACAGAAAATGAAGCTTAAATTAGTGAATTATAAAAAATGATGCCTAGTTGAGTTAATCCACACGAAAAATAGGCTCAGTTCAACTCGAACCGCATAGACTATTATGATTCAATCATTTCAAATTTATTTCTATGTAATGTTTGTTGACTCCAAAATGCTAATATAGCTACAAAATGCTATTAGCTAATCATTTTAAAAAGTGCATGTGCTTAATAGATCCATTCAGCATGTTGGAAAAATAAGCTGTCACGGAAATGTGTTTGTTAAGTTGATAAACTCAAAAATTGAGCCAAGAGGCTCATTAAGTTTCTTAAGTCATTAACTCAATTTTCGCGTGAAGACCTACATTATGATTGTGTTCATGAAATTTCCTTGATGATCAACTTAATTTCCCCTTGAGTCAAATGTTTTTTCGATTTTTATCAGAAAATAACGCTGCATTTTTATCTACATGCAATAAGCTTCATGCTGCTTGAACATTAAAATCTGAAATACTGATTAGCTGGTTTGTAAACGAGGGAAAATTTTCAGAAATTCACTTTTTTAGAATTTAATGAAATATTTTTTATATGGAGTTTTCTGGAACATAATCTACGTAAAAAGCAGAATCTCTTGAAATTAGCTGTTTATTGTTTTTCTGAAAATTATTTGAAGTGACACTACTTACCACATGCTCACTCTGTGGAACTGACCATGCTGATGCATATCTGGACGTGACTTGAACAAATAAGAAATGTACATGCAAATGTGAACACAATTTGGCTAGAATGGAATTACATACAACAGCATATCTTTAGCGAAAGTATATTAAATTATGTATGAATGTATATGTATGTACGCTTGCATGTTTGGGAAAATGAGAAACGCTAGATTTTCTCCAACATGTTTAACCACTCCAGTGGCTTGTAAACGCGTTAAATTAATTTTTATTTCATAAAGACAGAATAAAATTCTAACATATACGTTGCAATAAAGAGTTGAGCAATAATGACACCATACATTAGAAAAATATAATGGTTTGCGGAAAACACCAACTGTTCTTTTAAAATGTCTCTGATTATTTGCAGACGTTTCGGTGGCAATCTGCACACCTTGATCACTGCTGATGGAATGGAAGAGATCGGACAATCATCAATCATGTCACCAAGATTACTGTTCATGACCTAGTTACAAGACACCAAACAAATATAAATAATAACTAAAAATCAATTCACAATAAGATACTTTTTGAGATACTACCTAAAAAAGCTAAAACAATGTAACGAGTCATGAAATTGCAAATTGTCTGGAGAATTGCGAGACAACAGGCTTCCAAATGTCACTTATACCGATTCCGCCATTTCGATTATACACACTGTCACTGTTTGAATATATATAAATTGATTCCTTGACTTTTCTTTTGAATGTGTTCGACTCCCGTGCAATTGGTATTGCTTCAAAGTTAGGTCGATGGTTATTTATATGAGTGTGTTCGGACACTGCCGATGAAAAATTGATGGTCTTTGTGTCACGTTGATGTTCATTAATTCTTGTACTCAATTTCCTGCCTGACTCTCCAATGTAAAACTGATCACAATCTTTGTAATTGACTTCATATATTGTGTTTCGCTTATCTTCATCAATTTTCTTCACTTTCATTAATTGATCTTTGATACTTGGATTGGGTTTAAAAACAGTTCTGATATCATGCCGAGATAAAATACGACGGAGTTTATCACTGATACCTTTTACAAAGGGTAAGACTGCTATACATACCTTTGTTTTCATCGTTGCTATCATTGCGTACTTTGGGATTGACAATATTCCCGTAACAGTTCCATACAGATTGTGCAGGATATCCATTTTTGGTAAATAAAATCTGAGTTCACTGTCCAATTGATCATCATCGCATACCTCTGTTGCTCTCCTCACAAGAGAGCTTACAACACCAAACTTCACGTGATTAGGATGGTCGGATGAATAATGCAGGTAAGTGTTGGTATTTGTAGGTTTCCGATAAACTTTTAAATGATTACCATTGGTACCACGAGAAATTTCAACATCCAGCATTGGCAAACGGCCATCTCTCTCACTTTCAAAAGTGAAACTGATGTCCTCATGAACACCATTGAGATGAGACAGGAATGTATTCATGTATTTCGAATCCATAACCACAAATGTATCATCGACATAACGTAACCACATCAGGGGACGATGCAAGAATGTTCGCAATGCCTCATTTTCAAAATGCTGCATAAATAGCTCGCATAAGATAGGTGACAATGGCGATCCCATCGGACAAGTCGACGTCCTGTGGAAACCCGAAAGACAGTAGAAATAATTTTAGACAGTAGATAATTAACACAATGGGCCGGATTGGAATACCATCTTTGTGCAGCTTCGGCAAGCCATACATTTGAGGATATATGGGATCAAAAACAGTGAGATTTAATCGCTCATTACGCGAAATTTCCCCTCGATTTTCAATGTCTTTAAGTGTATATTCACCATTTTCCGAGATAAAGATTTAGTCTCATCTTTCGCTATTGCAGAAAAAATGTGGTTGATACATTTGTGGTTATGGATTCGAAATACATGAATACATTCCTGTCTCATCTCAATGGTGTTCATGAGGACATCAGTTTCACTTTTGAAAGTGAGAGAGATGGCCGTTTGCCAATGCTGGATGTTGAAATTTCTCGTGGTACCAATGGTAATCATTTAAAAGTTTATCGGAAACCTACAAATACCAACACTTACCTGCATTATTCATCCGACCATCCTAATCACGTGAAGTTTGGTGTTGTAAGCTCTCTTGTGAGGAGAGCAACAGAGGTATGCGATGATGATCAATTGGACAGTGAACTCAGATTTTATTTACCAAAAATGGATATCCTGCACAATCTGTATGGAACTGTTACGGGAATATTGTCAATCCCAAAGTACGCAATGATAGCAACGATGAAAACAAAGGTATGTATAGCAGTCTTACCCTTTGTAAAAGGTATCAGTGATAAACTCCGTCGTATTTTATCTCGCCATAATATCAGAGCTGTTTTTAAACCCAATCCAAGTATCAAAGATCAATTAATGAAAGTGAAGAAAATTGATGAAGATAAGCGAAACACAATATATGAAGTCAATTACAAAGATTGTGATCAGTTTTACATTGGAGAGTCAGGCAGGAAATTGAGTACAAGAATTAATGAACATCAACGTGACACAAAGACCATCAATTTTTCATCGGCAGTGTCCGAACACACTCATATAAATAACCATCGACCTAACTTTGAAGCAATACCAATTGCACGGGAGTCGAACACATTCAAAAGAAAAGTCAAGGAATCAATTTATATATATTCAAACAGTGACAGTGTGTATAATCGAAATGGCGGAATCGGTATAAGTGACATTTGGAAGCCTGTTGTCTCGCAATTCTCCAGACAATTTGCAATTTCATGACTCGTTACATTGTTTTAGCTTTTTTAGGTAGTATCTCAAAAAGTATCTTATTGTGAATTGATTTTTAGTTATTATTTATATTTGTTTGGTGTCTTGTAACTAGGTCATGAACAGTAATCTTGGTGACATGATTGATGATTGTCCGATCTCTTCCATTCCATCAGCAGTGATCAAGGTGTGCAGATTGCCACCGAAACGTCTGCAAATAATCAGAGACATTTTAAAAGAACAGTTGGTGTTTTCCGCAAACCATTATATTTTTCTAATGAATATCCCAACTGCAAGAATATTTGCTAACATCATACATGTTTCAACTTATTAACGGCTGGCTTGTGCTGTGCAATTAGCATGGCTTCTTTATGTTCCCTGTCCAGACGATTAGAGTCTATTGGCATCTTGCAGAAAGAGATGATTACGAATTAAATGCACTAATCATTAGAGCCCGACGCCGATAATAAATTCATCGGCGGCGGCGGCGCCGCGGGCGTTTACCACGTATGCTAAAAATGATTAAATTTGATTAAAAAATTGCCTGAATAGGCTTATACCGTATCTTACAGGCCCACTCACCGAGTGCACATGCATGAAGCTACAGTTACGGTGTGTATATAGGCCTATATAAACCTAACATTTTTGTGTATATCAATTTTTTCATATAATCGTTTATGATGGCTAGCCTAATGTCTACTCGTACGTACCGTAATAGGTTTACATGTATACTAATATGTAAAAGCTTTTTACTAAATTTATAATACATCACTCCTTCTTCTCGAGAACCACACTATCACCAACCACAATAGGCCTACATCAAAGGACAAAAGTTCTCGTTGGGACATTTATTCTAATGTGAGTTTTCGGGTACTTTCACCGGACCGGTCCTCAGGAAAAGGAAGTCTTTTTTCTATTGAAGTATTCATAGAAATTGATTCATGTACACATCGGCCAAGACAAAGACGAACTTGGAGAATTTATTTCTATGGAAGTATTGTAAGTTTCTATTGACCATAGGCCTACGGGTAGATTTGAAGAGCATTTTTGTGCCTTATACTGGCTGACTTTTATCGATGTTTTAATCACACTTAACACGATTACCTTTTTACGATATTTTATCTGATTAAAATATTAGGTTAATATCATATCGTATGCCTACGGTATATCATTATACAAGTATGTTTGGTGGAATTAATAGCTACGATAATTTACCACCCATTATCCTTACTCGTCACAAATAGCTGAGAGATACCTCATGGCTGACCATTAACTAAAACCAAGTAACGATCTAATTTAAGTTGAAAAGTTTTCTGTAAAAATTACAAATTGACATCTGATGATCAACAAAACTGATGAGAAAAATGTAGGTAATACACACAAGAAAATGTCTATGCTGTAACAACAAGTATAACTCTGTCAGCTAGAAAATACGTGCGTAGAATATCTCTAATATCAAAGATTAGATGTTTTTATGACTTCTTTTACAAACTCATAATTGTCGTGAAGAAACACCAGTTTATTTAAGCGGTCTGGTCTTAATGAAGACCGTTTTCTATTGGCAATAAGTCCTGCCACACTCCAAACTCGTTCGATTGGAGCAGCAGTTGCTGGAATTGCAAATATTAATCTCGCAAGTTGGCCAAGTTGAGGGTATTGCGTTGATCCACTTTCCACCACTGCAATATATCCACACAGTCTTCCGGTTTGATGGTTGCTCCCATATACCGTATGACTTCCTGACTGAATTCCGAGGAAGTTTCTTGTGAGGAAGAAGATATACCGTACTTTTGTGTCAAGCAGAGCTTTGCTTTTTCCATGCAGGTAGGCCTAGTAAACCTCCCGATTATAATTGGGTCTCGAAATTCTGTGGATCTAAAAAAACATTCAATAATCGTCATAATTTGTCTTATTCAATGAAATTATGAGCTTAAGCATAGTTTGTAGTACGCTTGGTTAAAGCTTGTTCGGACTAGGATTGTGGGAAAACTGAAGTTTTGATTACCTATTAAATTTATAGGTAATATCATGCTTAACTTCGGTTTCTTGGTTTCCCTATTATTGATTGTAACAAAGTTTACGCCTACTACAAGTATACTTATATCTTGTAAATCTATGATGCCAAAATATGTAGGCCTATATAAATGTGGGTACTGTTAAATAATTAAATTTGCGTGTTCTGGTGAGAGCTATCTCTGCAGGTTCTAACCCCAAATTTATTTTTAGACATTATATTAAGTTTTCTTAGTCCATTATTTTATAACCCTATGTCATATCTAGAACTTCTTTATTCGTTTCCCCTCAATATTTTATCCATTGATAAATATACATTAAATGATATTCGTGGTATACATTCATGAAATAATATAATGGTTTTTCTGAAAGCTGTATAAGATCAATTCTAGTGTTTCTAACTCACCGGCTTGACCCAATCTTTGTAGGTTTTCGCTTTGGTATACAAGGGCGCGGACGATTTGCTTACATTTAATGACAACATTTCTCGTCTGTTCAGATTTATTAATACCATCAGTCATAACCATGTTGTGGATGGCATGAGCGTCGCATGAGAGTCGTGTGCTTTGGCTGATTGATGCGAACTTAATCATATTTGATCCTTGGTCGGTAACAAACACTCTTGGCTTCGTCTTCAATGCAAATCTGTTTTCCACATCGTCAGTCATATCGCGAATATTTTCAGCAGTATGGCGCCCTTCAAAAGCTTGCATTTGTAATGTGATACTCTGAATTCCAAAATCGTTTTTGATGAAATGATAAGTAAATCCGACGAAACTTTTGCGTTTATATGGAGAGGTCCATCCATCAACGGTTATTGCTCCACCCATGTTTATGTCATTTTTCGATATTTGATCGATCACGAACTGCTCCACATTAAGGAAAGTCTGAGTTAAATTACGTGAAATAGATCTTGGATCGGGTAGATCGTCTCGATTGCTGATGACGTTGTATTTCAAGAAAAAGCCTCGGAATCCACTGTGATTGACGGTATCAAATGGTAACATATCACGAGCAAACCATAGTGTTATCATGTGATTCGACCTTCTTTCTCGAACCTTTAGCCGAATGAGTAGATCTTGTCACTGTTCCTGTTGATTTGAAATATTCAATGACAGACTTCTGTGACTCGCATTTCGTTTTCTTCTCCTGAACTTTATGTTTTGCAAATAAATGATCTTGTAAGTTACCTGTAGATACACTTTTCTTATATCGATGCACATCAGTGACAACAGTCGACGAATTCAAACACGACACACAAAAATAATATTGATCATGATTCTGCGGTAATGGAACGTTTCTGTCTCTTGTTTTCAATTCACCGAAATACTTCCATACAAAAGATGACCGGGAACTATTGATAAGTTCTATACAGTACTGACTGAGCGCCATGACTGATCGCGTGATACTGAATCTTACAGATGGAGCACTGGACTATTGTTATCAGCGTGACCGTATCCTATTGGGAATTTGGCTATCGATCACACGTTTTCTCAGTCACGCAGCGCGCGCGCTAAAGGCTGACTCACATTGAACCGCTCACCGCAACGGTTTAATCATTTTACATGACGTCAGTCACGTCACTCTCATTTTTCATCAGTCAATTTATCGGTTGAACGGGAAGATTTGATCGATATCACCGTTTTATCAGTCCCTGGCGCGGCATTAGAAATTCATTCTAATTCTCAGCGGCAAAGCGTCTATAAAGATTGAAGTACGAGTACATGTAGGCCTACTTAAATTACTGGCTGCTATCATTCTCCGCGAATCATGATGAAATGAATGTGTTAGACTCAGCGAAGCTATCAATGTTTTATTGCCATGAAAGTGCCCCTTTTCTTTACCACTTGGCGGCGGCTCCGCCGGCGTGGCGTCGGGCTCTACTAATCATTGGTTCTAATTAACCGCTCACTGGGCCGTGTTTGCTTACGGGTAAGTAGCAATGCACAGCATTGTTGATTTGCTGCTGATGAGCTGTAACTCTATGGCGGAGAGTAACTTTCACCTGATTGACGGATGTAAAACTTATTACAACCTTAGCAAACAAGCTGGTAAATATAAGAAGAATTGCAGCTCATAGTGTTCTTGATTTGAAAATTGACGTCATCATTATTTACTTGAAATTATACATGATCACCTGTGTTTATATGGTCAAAGCATTTACAACGTTATTGACTGCATTTACTTGCACTCTTCATCTGTTTTCATCTGTAACATGTCTCGATTGTCTGAAAGATTTCTCAAATGTACAATTTGTACAATGATTTAAAGCATTTCGATGTGTTATCCAAGAGCAGAACAGTGTTACCGGTATCATAAATTTGAGGATTATCTGAGTTCTATGTATGTACAAAAGGGATTAACTGCTCATTTGAGTCATTTTCTCATTAATGTGCTTAATCTTCTCCTTCGCTCTTTTAATCGCATTTGAAGTTTCTCGATAATTCAATTTCATCAATTTTCAGTTCTTGATGCATCTTGATGACATTATGATTTTCGGATACAATACGTTCTATCCTGTAAGTCAATAGAAAAGGTATGTTCCTAATAACATGGCGAGGATGACTGGATTTGAATGGAACGTATTCAAAACTGTCAGTGAGTTAGTTGTAAATTTTCTTTTCAATAGACTATTTATCATGGTTTTTGTATACATCGAAAAAACGATATATTTTACTATATGCACCTATGCACGTGTGTAAACGGTGGATCGACAGTTTCTGACCCATTGACCAGCAATAGCTCTGCAGCGAGCAAACACATTCATGGCAATCATTCGTTGAACGACTTAATAAAGCAATTAGAATAAGCTTCTGTATCTTTAGAGCTAGCTGACATCAAAGCCACACTATAGTCAAGTGCAATTCTCATGAAGGATTTTGCATGATACCATATATTGCGAAGAAAACCTTAGTTGACTGTGCTGCAGGAAATTGGATTGAGTACATGGAAGGATAGGCCTGGCAATGTAAGTACATGCAGCTGATCCACAGAATTAGAGAGGTCGTCTCTTCTTCCGTTTGACTAGAAGGGAAGCATTGGAACATGTAACGTAAATGAATTGGCACAATCTGCTGACCTAATACCATAGCAATCGAACAATGAGCAGCCAGTTCAACATTAAACACGCTTAATTGTGAAAGGTTTCAGTGACTGTCATCAACCGGATCACACAGCAAAGAGACAGTCGATGTCAAGTTCTACAGAGAAGTTTGTGAACGTTTTTTCACGCGCCTGCTAACTTTTTTTTAAAATGATCGAGAAAACTTTTGCGCAATGATCTGAATTCTGGCGATCAGAGTATTTTGAAGGAATTCAGAGCAATCCGCAAGCGACGCACGACTATTTTTCCTATCTCTGTAAGGTATTAACAATTTCTTTTTGCCCACTTATTAAGTTCCTGCATGTGCCATCTGTTTGAATCAGTTTGCACTTCTAGCAAAGTGATACGATTAAACAATCTAATTCAGTGAGCTGATCTTAACGTGATTGAGTTGAGCACATCTGGTCAATCAAGATTCTGTGCTCAAGAATTCAGGGTCACGAAATAGAGGACAGCTCACAACCAGAGTGAAAAAAAGTGATTTTGATTGGGTATCAGCAAAATACATGTACATACTGTATATGCATGTATGCATGCATTAAAACATGGAATTGACCCCTTTTAAAAAATGCATTCGAAAATTATCAAATTGAACCCATGAGATTTCCCGGAATTTCGAAGGAAAATTTCATGTAAATGCACCATTTTTCGTTGCAAATCGTTGTCTTCCTGCCAATGTTGCTGCAATGTTTTAGAAAGAAAATTACCGTTGGTAGTCAGTTCAGCACACATTGTTGCTAAATCTTAAGGAGAATTACTGACACTTAACGTAATGGTTGCTGATTCTTGTCTTTCGGCGGTACTGTATTGTAAATACCTTCATCGTGATGGTTTTATTTGTCAAATGAAAATGAGAAAACTGCGAATCTTTATCATTTACACTAGCGGCGCAATACCTGTCCTTGAGACTTTCACAGCAAGAAAGAGTTGGATATGGGTCAAGTGGGTCAGAAGATCCTGTTGGTCAGGTTGGTCGATGGTCATCCTTTTCCGAAAAGTCGATGAAAAGTCCTTTTCCGGTGAAGTTGGTCAAGTTTCGTTGGGTCACTTCCAACCAGTTTGCCCATGACAAATATGACAATCTCAAAAACATCATTTATTCGCATTCTCATCATTCATGAAAAATAAGTGAGTCAGTGTCACTGAATGAGGTGATGGATGCACAGCACACAGTCAAAATATGCGGTGTCATTGACTTTCAGAGGTAGCATATTACTTTTAGATAGCAGATGAAAAAAATCTTCTTTTGACTGAGTGACATGTTTTCAAGAGGTCGAAGTGTATTTTTCATGCCCTCCGAGAAATTGACGACTCGCTCCGTAATCGAAATGAAATGCTAAAACTCTTTAAATTCAGTACAACTTAATACATGTGCATACCAGCATACAGATCCTCCTTCGCAGGTCACATTTTGCTCGTTATATACTTTTGGCCTTTTTCATTGAGTCTCCTTAATAAAATAACGCTTCCGCGTTGCTGCATGCAAACGTATTGTGAAAATTTTGGCATATACAGTTACTTACACACTACTAATCTTTTGAATGAAAAGACGACAGCGAATTGTGCAAACAATATTTAGCAAGTATGTGTGAAGTGAAACATGAGCTAATGAATCAATAGAAGAAAGAGCTGGCTGGCAGAAAGATAACAGTTCTATTTTTACTTCAATCCGAATATCATGGGAACGTGTTGGATGCTGAAACCAGGCAAAGAAAATTTTAGAGGCTTGAAGAATGAAGATTAAAGACGTGCTAGTTCATGAGAAAAAGAATTATAATACTCGCTCATTTACGCCGGTCTGACATTTGCAAAATTAAGCAAGGAGTCTAGACAATAAGAAGAAGCATTAAATAGTGAAGATTCGATCAGACAACGCGATTTGCATTTCCAAAAATTATAATCGGGTAAGTGTAAATTCAAATATTTTCTTTGATGGAAAGTGCTTGACGAAAATGCACTGTTAATAAAGTGATTATGCGTCACAGTGTAATTTGCTTTAAATGTAGAATTTACCAAGAAACAATTGGAAGATCATGCTTTATAAAGATTTAAGGCACAATTCTTGTTAACGTCTTATCATGCAGTTAGAAACAAATTTGGCTGGTTGTAAAGATCTGATACATTCCAATCAATTCATCATAGATTTGTTAACAAGATGAAAGAAGCCGAATCCTGCATCCTGTCACCAAGATTTTGAAAAAATTGGCGCTAACAAGACTGCGGTAGTTCCTTGCAATCATGTTTATGAGATGTAATAATTTGTATTCTAATGTTATTTCTGGATCAATTGACACGAGATTGCTTTCCTGTAAAATCCAAAAAATATTTAAATCTGATATTTCCCTTATTAGTCAATGCCATTTTTAATATCTGAAACCTGCTATTTATACTTGATGCGTAAATTGTCACAGCCAAAACGTTATAAATGTACATGTATTTTACATTAGCTTTGCAAGGATGCTCAGTGCTTCATCAAAAATTTGCATCAGCGTGTCGCATGTTGCCTTTGCAACACCACAAGCAGTATTCCATCAGTTTACACAAAACGAATTCTATCGCAATTGGTAAGAGTCGGTCGATCATACAAGGATGAGATCAACGTACTTAAATAAAGAATTTTTAGGATGAATAGCATTCAAAGGATTGATGGCAATATAGAAAATTGACGGAGACATAATTGCCCCTTTTGGAATGCCGGAGGTAATAATGGAAACATTGCTGGAAATACCTTTGAAGCTCGTAAGTTGTTTTAAATTGTTACGTAAATTGACATGTGGCTCGCGTGCCATTGAATAAAGCCGCTGGGCAAGTTAGTTTTCGAATAAAATAGGAAGTCCGATGAGTGTTAACTGAAACTCGTGTAAGTTGCCTATGTGAGCAACTTGCCTATCTAAATACACTTACCATCAGCTTTCTTCACACAAGAACCATGCCAACAAATGGTCATTACAATGAAGATTGTCTGCCGATGCCTAAAATTTTATTGAATTCAGATGCAAGTCACAGGAAAATCATCGAATTAACAATGTTATATAACCAAGCTTGATTCAGGCTTATAGTATGCAAGATGATTTCGCTTTCTTAGAGATTGAGACTTCCAATGTATTTGTATTTTAGAAGTTCATCATGTAGCATTTTGGATGAATTTGTTTGTGGTGTTATATAGTTTTTTTATATCATGGACTCACTGTTGCCACTGTTAAGCGACACTTCTATTCATTTGTACTTGTGTTGATGACACAACGGCAATTATTATTTTTTACTTAGTTCCATTGCAGTTTTCAACAACGAATGACACATAGGAGAAAACCTCAACTTGGGTTTTAGATATACACCTATTTTTTGCTAAAGGGCCTACAAGTCACAGCCCAAAATTGATGATGCTTCGGATGGAGTTAAACCTGGAACGATAAGCTCTTACAGTTCTAAAGCAACGCAGATTTTTGCAATGCGATCATTTTCAAGTCATACGAGTGTCATGATTGTATCATAAATGGCTTTTCGGATCTTAACTGCTCGGGTCAGGTCGTGATATTTTGTTATCGAACTCGGACTGGGGTTGTCTTTTAGCTCGAGTCGGGTTTCAAAACCTGACCCAACGCTCATCCTTAGGTGAAATCAACCGTTTATGCCAAATTCGCAAAGTAGCTTGTACACTGTAGACAATGCACTGCAATATGGTCCGCATTTAGGGTATGGCTGGGTCCGTATACCAAGGGTCTGAAATTCATCAGACAAATTGCTGAATTACATCTTCTTTGCAAATGATTTGTCCAAGTATGACAAGAAAATAGTCAATTATACATTGCAACATAAAAAAACATTTTCCTAGAAAGATGTAATTCCTTATAAAATCTGAATAAAGCCTGGATTTAAATGGCACAAATAAGGATCCGAAATAACAAATACAGTCCGCATTCCGGATGGGCACGTATTTGTTGTACAAAAGAGGAAGCGGAACCGATGAACCCATAAATAGTGTTGTGAGCATATTTAACAGGTGCCAAAATACCTCCTTTGAAATTAAAATAGCAGACAAAGTCATCTAGGACTCATTTTATCAAAGATGAATACTTAATTAGCAAATGATAATAAGAATTGGAAAAATCTTTAGAAAAATAAAAAGTCATTATTTTCAGTCAGGCACAGCGGAACCGGGGCACGTCCCCCTTAAATAATCAACAACTTTTCATGCCCTTCTCCCATAATTTAATGGATTTTCAAAATTTGTAGGCATCTCATTGATTTGACAGTGCCAAAGATTACCGATGATTTGCCAAGTTATCATTTTCCTGTTTTATCTGTTAGGCACAATCCCAGTCAAGTGAAAACGACGCCGCAAAGCGTGGTATGGAGGTAATTATGTCATACTTGTCAGGCAATGGATAAAGCAAACCAATTTCAAGAATTGTCTTTCTGAATTCGACGACCCAAGCAATCCAAACCTTCATCTTTTGTGTCCGACGAGATGGACAGTCTGGACTAAGTGCGTATCTGCCATTGTTGACAATTACACTCCGAAAAATATCTGACGAAAATTCAGAAGACAGTAGCAGTGCAAATGGATTGTCTAGAAAACTGGAAAAATTCTCCACGTTGTTTAGACTTTTGCTGACGAAGAATATTTTTGAAATGTGTGTTGAAATGCAATGGTTTTACAAAGTCCGTCGATAACAGCTCAAGTGACAGTGAGCTTGATAGACTGCCTAAGAAATAAGTTAGAGCAAGCTCGAGATCTTTATAGTAATTTTTGCCAAACGGCAGTCACTATAGCAGAAAATTTCAAATTCATCGGTCCACCTAAGATGCTAAGAAGGTAATCAATTTCCAATCATCTGCAGGATGGAACTTCAGCACAATCCACAACCGATTCACCAGAATTCTTCCGTCTACAATTCTGTGAGTTCATAGATTTGTGTCTCCTTGAACCCCTTGGTCGCCGTTTCAATCCGCCGACATAACCTGTCTTGATAGAAATTGAGAAGCTACTCTTATCATCTTGCAACGCAACGGCTCAAACGGGAACTATCTGAAGCACTCATGAAATTATATGAAAAGGATATTAATTTAGAGAACTTGACCACGAGCTAGCAATATTTGGAGAGTGGTTAGAAGCAAGATTACGAATGTGAATCTGTGAGCACGATATCATGTCTCCTCGCCGATCACGAAGCAATGAAGACAATATTACCCCACATTTACTTATTTGCAACACTTGCTACTGCGTCCGGTGGCTTTCAGCCCAGTGAAGACTAAAAACTTACATGAAAAGCCGAATGTCACAGAAAAGATACTCAGAAGACGATCTCAACTCACAGCAGACATCATGAAAAAATTCATTCAAAACCAACCACGAAGGCTAATGTTTTTGGAAAGTTTTGAGAGACTGTATTTTGATTGGCATTATTAAGCTCAATTTTTTTATTAGCGTTATTAACTTTCATAATATCGTGCTTTTATTTGAGCATGGAACATTCTGTCGTTTCTTAAAGCATATTCAACTAATACACTGTACATATAAAAACATACATGTATGTCATTACACCTTCATTTTATTTTCAATGTCAGCATCATTTAACTCGTAGAATATATTCCATAGTTTACTATGGTCGAAAAACTCAGGCATGAAAAGTGCCTGATGTGGTTCTCCACGTACCCGGACAGACCGTTGAGAGAATCGAAAATTTCTTCGGGTACTCATAATGAGATGTATAATTTTTTCCAGAATTTTCGCCTTCCGGCTTTGTCAATGGAACATGTAGAAATGCAAACAATGCAAATCTGGCCACTACCAGTGCAGCGTGAGCAACATTCAAAAAGTAATTTACAGCAGAAGTCAAAATGAGTAAATACTACTAAATACAAATAAAAGTAAGATGAAGGAAAAGACTTATTTACAAAAGAAAGAAAAGGATGAAGTTCATGAATGACAAGCGAGGTTAAGTCCATAACATCCATTTATCAGATTTTGCTTCGGAAATTTGTTGATGTATAGCGACTCTAATGTTCTCCTTTTAGTAGTATTTACTCATTTTGACTTCTGCTGTAAATTACTTTTTGAATGTTGCTCACGCTGCACTGGTAGTGGCCAGATTTGCATTGTTTGCATTTCTACATGTTCCATTGACAAAGCCGGAAGGCGAAAATTCTGGAAAAAATTATACATCTCATTATGAGTACCCGAAGAAATTTTCGATTCTCTCAATGAAAAGTGCCCTTCTAATTTGGTGGCCCTGCCCTTTTCATCGTCTTCCGCCGTCTCTGTTTTCATTGGTAATTTTAGTTGCAAACATTTTACAAGGCAATTTTTATAAATTTACAAATCAACAGAGGAATTGTAAAAAAATTGTCCCTCTGGTAAATTGGTGGAAGGTGAAGTATAAGATAAGGAATCAAAGTAGCATATTGGTTTTATTAAAAGAATTGGCTGTTCATAGCTTATTCATAAACCAAGATGAAGCATGTAGAAAATGAGTTGACATTCAAATTAACAGATTCTAAACGCTAAAAGCAGATCGTGCATCGGATTAAAAGTGAAATTGCACACCACATTGCAGGTCATTCATATCTATCATCGAGAAATTCAGTTCTCTTCAAGGTTTGATAGATCTATAAGAACAGATGTCAGTCGTTGTTAAATATTTAAAACGCATTAGTTGATCGATTTTTTTCTGGTTCTGATGGGTGATAAAGCTGACATGTCTTTATGGGAAAGTCTGTAAATTCAATCTTCCACAAGCATGCAATACTAATTTGTATCACTGAAAATGACAGAGTCATAAAAGTTGTCTCTGGTGCCATATGCCTCAGAGTTCGGCTGAATTATTTGCATAGAGACAGCATTCATTTGTTAAAGTCAAGTGCAATATGTTTGATAATACTATTATTGTTAAAACAATGATTTCAATTAGCTTTATATACATGTAAAATTCACTCATAATCATTGACTAGTATAGGCTGCACTCGTAATCGAGAAACGCACTCCCTTGAATTTCTGCAGATCCGTTAGTTAATTAAAGAGAAAAAACGAGCTTTTACTCGACGTTTCGGGTCCAGACCCTTCTTCACAGAGTATAAAACAGGCACAAAGCAAGGCAATCTAGGAAATCAAATTTTCATCAGATAAATTGGATTTATCAAATTTAATCAATTCAACATGAATAAAATTAAAATTTTTTAACATAAACACCCATTTTAGACATTGTCGGGTGTAGCATCATCAAACACTTTAAAGTCGATAAAGCTGAAACCACTCGAGGGATTTTTGCATGATTAACATTTATGTCACAAATTCACCAAGTCTTATTCGATTAAACAATATTCAATGCTTCTGGTTCTTCAAGGTTTCAAGACGCTTTACTATATAGACTGACAAACCAGCGAAAATAGGCTTGCCAGCTGGGTCCAGAGCCAATGGGAATCGGATCTAATGACAAGACCAGCGAGCACTGGATTCCTGATTGTGCCAAGAATAAGTATGCAAACTTCACGCACACATCATCACATAATGCGCTGAGCTGATCATAAAATAATGGACCACTTATTTTTGGCTAAATTCAATCGATTCTCATGCCTTCCAGCAGTGTCGCACGTCAATGTGCCATACATCATTCGAGAGCGTGTATTCTCCGCTTTTAAATGAGCTATGATAGACCGGCATCCATTATTTGTATTTGCTGAGCAGTTCTCAAAGTATGAAAGTCGCTCAATTTACAAATTGCAAGTTTTCAATAAGAAAATATGTGAGTATAATCATGAATCAGGCACGGGGAAACGAGCATTTTCTAAACTCTAATGATACACTGGCAATCAAAATCGGTGAACTAGGAAAAAATCAGTGACATCGTGAAGTTATTACAAAATCATGACTCTTTTGACTGGAAATGTTCTCACTTATTCATCAAAAGTGCTCATGCTTTGGTATCTTCTGAATCCTTGCGATGTAAGCAGGGCGAACATGCAAGGTTTATTCAAGTAAGTTCAATAGTTACTTTTCAAACTTCTTATACATTTTTTTTCATTTCAGCATTTTCGGTTTTCAGTATCAGCTCTGTAATTGTTTAATCGATGTTTCGAGGTCACATGCTACTTCCTGTTCGCATTTGAAAATCATGTGCCCTTATGTAGCCACAACCTACCGATTTGACATTGGACATATGGTATTGCTACCACAAACATGCACAATTCTTTTTATATCCTTATTGATTTGATTACAAATATGACAATCATTCAATTATCTTATTTTTACTGTTGTTTTTTGTTACTTGTATTGCTCGTGCGGTTCTTGACGTTTTACATTGCATGTTATTTTTTGTTGCTCGATCACATTGAAAGCAGATGTCATACCTAATGTGCATCGAAGGTTATTAAAACGCTTTCTTTATTTCTTAATTTTTCGGCACTTTTTTGTGTTTCAAAGTTTCTAAATCATATTGCTTAAAGCAAGCTTTCGAAGGGACCCATTTTGCAGCTTCATTCAATGAACAACACAAAATGCTTAATCGATTACTGACTAATTAAGGATGGATGAAGCTGATACATGATAAATGATAGGATGATGATTATCATTTTGTTGCCCTGCTTACGTAAATATTTGTCACTATATTTCCCATTTATCCCGATTAACCAAAATCTATGGCACTCCTATAGGAAAGGTCCTACGGAATTATTGTAATTTTCCTATAGCGAGTAGTGCTATTGCTATGGAACTCTATTCTATGGCACTGTTGGAATGTTTTGTCCCATTGAATTTTGGGGAACTTTGATCCTATTGCCTGTGGGACTAATTTGTCCCATAGACTTGTGGGAAATCCTGTCCTATCGAATTTCGGGAAATCCTGTTCTATCGAACTTCTGTCCCATAGAATTTTGGGAAATTCAGTTTTCATGGCAGCTCCTAATGCTACAGCGTGTCTAAACCTTTCCGCGACATACTGACGCTTTATGTGATCATGATTGTAAAGAATAATCAGTTTAGTTTAGCAATTGAGATAATGTCAATTTAAAGACAACATGCATGAGGTATTTGCACTTTTCACTTTCGTATCCCCTTGACATGTCGGTGAAAGTCCGGCCCAGATTTCAAAAAAATAGTTTGAGAATCAATCACAGTATGGAGCATTATTTTTTAGCTCATTTCATGATCATTCACAAAACGCCATTAAATTAAAAAAACAGCCAATGATTTTTAATATCTTCTCTTTTTAGCCGTTTGAACACTTGCTTCGATGAAAAGTTTCTCAGAAATCATTCACCATATTTCTTTCTCTTCCATTGGGGAATGTAGTAGGAGTTGATCTGCAACAAACAGGAAATACATTATAAATATGCGATAAATGATAAGTTGATGATGGAACATAGACGTTCTGCATATAGGCAGATAAACTTCATTTGAATGAAAAATAATGCAAAATATTGCAATTGAAGAGTATTTGATAATTGCTATGTTTCTTGTATTGGAGATTTATATTATTAATATAGGATTATAACATAATAATGCAAATGCGCCCCGCTGTGATCTTGCGGATGAAAAATATCGCCAGAAGTTTCATTTTACTTGTTTATTGTCACAACTGCGTTTCGTCTGCTCTCAGTAGTTGTGACACGCAGAATGAATCAAACTGATTGAAACATGATTCCTGCTAGAATATCGATCAGACAATGGTCCTTTGTTTTTATTCAAGTTGTCGATGCACTTCTTTTCCCATTAGTAATTTTTCTGCATATGTACTTTTTAGCTACTACTTATTCATTTCGTGATTGCTTGTCCAGTGACTGTCCATTGCTTGATCGATACTCTAGCAGGAATCATGTTTCAATTAGTTTGATTCAGTCTGCGTGTCACACCTAGTGAGAGCAGACAAATAAACTTTTGACAATAAGTAAGTAAAATGAAACTTTATGGAACATTAGACTTTGGTTTCCATGCATGCATGCATGCGTATATTCAAGGTGTAAGTATGTAAAGATATTGTCTTTTCTAACTTTTTGTAAGCATCTTGCGATACTGGTAGAATTTTAGATTTGAAAGCACTGCTATTATTAGAGATAAGATTTATGCTCTTATGCTTTCACCTACTAAAACCGCATCAGATAAAAAGGAAAGAGGTTAAACTTATTAGGGTGATTATCATGTTTGTATTAAAATTCAAGTGTGAATTTTAATTTTAACACATAATTAAAATAATTTCAAATATTATGGACCATGGATTCAAGCTTCATAGATAATTAAAATACTGTGGTGGCGGTAATATTAGATTTCTGTCATTACATTTGGTCCATACATGCTTATTTAGAGAGCAACTCATCATCCTTATGAATAGATTCTCTTCTTTGTTTCTTTGAAAAGTCGGTTACCTCGCTTTGATGGGAATTGTAGCATGGGAATAACAAAGAAAGGGTAATCATGGCTAGTACATATTTTTAATCTCAATAATACATTAATGGATCACGCATACTTAATTACACACATGCATAAAGACAAATATAGGAAGCATCACTTATTTGCAGGCGATCGACACACACTCTCAATTGTAGAGTCTCTCGTTTTAACGATCTATTTCTTCACTTATTCAATTAATCAATTAATAAGATTTGATGATGCAAAACCGAAATAAAATTATAAGTACAAAGTGGAACAGAAGTATTTGTCGAATGTGCTAACTTATAAGCTAAGATAAGCTCGTAGTATTCACTGCTTTGATGTGTTTTATATCATTATTCACCATGCGCTATTCCCACAATGACCTCCAAAGTGGCAAATTTTTAACATCTATTTCAAGATCGCATCCCGATTCCCGACAATGCTGTTAATTTCAATTCCTGTCTCACCAATATAAATAAATACCAATTTTTTAATCTCGTTCACGGTGCTTGAATGCTTTATCATGAATGCCAATCCCTCCCTAATTCGGCGCGCTCTGTTCTTATCTTACCTGTTAACTTCTTCATTTTTATCTTTCAGTGACACGTGTAAATGCCTGCTCAATTTGATTCATTTCATGATTATAAAAATCTGAAGGAAGGTGGAAATTTTGATTAGCTTTCTCTCATTACTAGTGTGACTTTTACTATATTCAAAAAAAGAATACTTTCTCGTAATTATTTCCTTCCTTCTAAAAGAATTTCAAATAAAATATTTATCTTCTTTATCATTTAAAAGTTCTTAGATGCAAAGCGACATTTTCCCATCACACACGAAAAGGGGCGGTCACAGAAAATTCCAGTGGGGGGCAGTGGCGGCGCTAGGGGGGGCGGGGGGGCGGTCCGCCCCGGGCACCGAGATTCAAGGGGCATGGTCAGAGGCTCGCTCGGGGAATATTCCAACGAAGAAGAGAAGACGCAAGCAACAGTTTGACGACACTGCCGATGAAGAAATGTCATTCAAAGATGAAATGAGAAGAGAACTTTTCCAATGTCTTGATAGAGTGAAATCGGAATTTGACACAAGATTTGAAAGACATCGTACACTGGCAAAGCGTTTTTCTTTTTTAAGAAGGTCACAAGTCCTGAAAGGCACTGATTTCGATTTGGATCAACTGCGCATTTATGAGAAGGAAGTGGATCTTGAAGCCGGAACTGGTTCGTTTAAAGTATCTGCTTCATTCTTGTTCAGAAGACGATTTTAACGATCAGAGCAACGATACGTCACACAACCTCCTCTCTTTCATCGTAAAACATCAGTTTCAGGAATCGGTACCTAACCTGTTTGTCCTTTTGCGAATTTGTTTAACAGTCTGCGTTACCAACGCAACATGTGAACGATCCTTTTCTAAATTGAAAATTATAAAATCCCACTTACGATCGACCATGACTCAAGCAAGACTAAATAATTTGTCTCTTATTTCTATTGAACGTCTTCGTTTGAATAATTGTGATATTGATGAATGCATTGATGTTTTTGCTAAATGCAAGGCGCGCAGAGTTCAGATTTAGCCTTATCTCACTGTGCGTTGGTCTACGTAATGATTATACCGCTTTCTCTAGAATATATTCTCTGGTAATATTCTGATTTTGCTTTTGATATTAGTACATGTACTTTACCAGTTTCATAATTAGGCTAATGTCACAGCGAGTGATTAAGAGGTTGTTCATTTTACATTTTAATGATTTAAATCTCAAAATATGAATGTTTATGAATTAATTTATAAGCTTAAATATAGTAGGTACACGTTCCCTAAGAAGGAAAGAATCGGTGTAGCTAAATCTTCATAATTTTATTAGAATTGGCTGGGAATGGGGTTCATTGGGGAGGGGGGGCACTGATAAATGACCCGCCCCGGGCACGAAACGTCCTCGCGCCGCCACTGGTGGGGGGATTAAATTTAATTGTTCCAATCCTCAAACAGAATGAAATGTGAAATAATCAGCAAATGTCATAAGTTATATTGAATTGCCTGTTTAAAATTACATTTTCATGTAGATGTTCATTTAAATGAGATGCCATCATTTGAATTATCAGAGAGTTAGGAAAACGATATCCGTTAATTAAGCACGATAGAATATGTGTTAGGTGATCCATCGGCACAACATTTAAGAAATATTGAGAACGAATCGAATGACAGACACATGTTATAGTCGTTCCAATTGGCAAACCACCACACATGTGGGTGGAAAGTCCGTGGGTCGAACGGATTTGAAAGCACTTGGGCAGAACATCTGCTAATTCAAGTGCATCATGTAGGATACGCAATATCACAGCGGGTCATCAACAGCTGAGCTGCCTAGGATAAACAAACCTATTGCGGAGGCCGCTACATTCCTTGGTTTTACATGTCTCTAAGTTGATAAGCTCTAAATCAGTGATATAAGCGGAAATGATGTAACGAGATAGAGTTCGTTTCGCCGTCCGACTTTTGTACTATTTCAGTGCAGATACATTGCCAAATTATTGCTTGGAAGCTAAAATGTAGAATTTGATGATGTTAAGTTGATAAATTAAATGTTCATATTTTATTTCACAATACTTTGGGCTGGTGGGGGGATGCATCCCGGCATCCCCCCTTCTGACCACCACTGCACACGTAAAACGCTGCTTGATAGTGATCTATTTCCTATCAGAACAACTAAATGTCGGAATTTACACTCCTTCATTTAAAGCGGCCGTCTTGAAATGTATTAATAGATGAAAAGTATAAATTTAATAATTGCAGGATCACAGAACTGAATCCTAGTCCTGATCTTATTAGTGATATTCATGTGGAAAGATATCTTTCATCAGACTGCTGGAGCAGGATATTAAATATGAAAATCCGCAAAATCTGAACCATCCAGAAAAGTGCATGAAAATATGAAATTCTTTCAAAATTATGTCTGAAAGCAACTAAATGAAATTAAATAATTTTGGGTCCCAAAGTCCTGGGAGACTTCAAGCCATGTGCTGCTGACTTCGCAACTCTCCCCAACTCCCAGTCAAAATATTGCGTAACACATACTCGTATAAAATTAGTTCAAGCCCTTCACAATTGATCTGACAATTGACTACAGGTTTCAATTTTCGAACTAAAATGGATCCATTTGTCTTCAGTTTTGATAACATTTTTTACAGAGGTCAATATTTTGATGAAGAACATTTTTTTAAACGTGGAGTTATTCATATCGATATGTGATTGATATAGATGTGAATCATTGCTCAATCGTAATGTTTTTAACAAGTAGGTAAACAGAACTGATTTTTAACACATAATTTCCATGCTTGCAAATATCATTTCCTCTTCGATTTTTCCTTCTTCATTTCTATGAAGAAAAATGTGATTTTTTCAAAACTTGGATTGGCAGTATAATGCGGCCTTGCTCACATCAGAACAAAGAAATTGAAACACTTCTCAATTAGCTATCTACAAGCACCAAACATGTCAAGCAACAAATTTGATCTAAAAACATCAGCTATGGGAAAAACGAGCCAAACTAAATATAACACAAAGATTAATATCTTGATTTGAAATCTGAAGCCTGCAGTCAATACCTGAGTCGAAAGGCAAAGCCTTAGACACTAATCACCATATCTTTTGCATCTAGCTCTTGAAATGATTGATTGATCTTTATGAAATGAAATTAGCTCTTGAGAATAAATCGAAATATGAACACACTTTTGAATAATTCTTTTACTATTTCCAATACTCATTAAAAGTAAATTCTCAGAAAAATACATTGATTTAGCACATTGGATTTGCTGATACGCACCCGCATTGACAACTCTATTACCGGTGCTTAAAAAAATTTGTTACTTTTATATGAAAAAAAGACATGTCTGATCTTTAATCATGCTATTAAAAAAAGATTGTTGAAATTTGTCGATCTGAGATGAATACATGTACGAATTGAGAACAGCTTATGTTAAAACACTGTTAATGTTGTAACAGAGAAATATAACTATAACACACTATCTATCGCAAAATGTTATGACTGAACTGGAATAATGACAACAATAATCTACCTAAAGTTGGGAGGTAGAATAATTAAATATTGAGTTGCATCCTCAGTTGAAAATAATTGAAACAGATCTGAATAGCTGCTATTTCATCCAAAATCAGGAATCATCAGCAAGCCTAGTTCACATCTCTCAAGATCGACACAACTCTCTATTTAATGTTGCAGTCATGCCTGGATAAATTTGGGATTTGCAATTAGCAAGTTAGTGAAATTTCGATTAATTAAATATCACTTTAAACACACTGCTGGCAAATCGCCTAAGTAAGTGCGCCTGCAATAATTAATAATAACTTCTTTTTGCATACACAATGTAAATAGAATAATTAAATAGTCCTATTTGATTTTTAATATTGAAAACAATGTTTTCTTATTCCATTTACATTGTGTTTGCAAAAAGCAGTTTTTATATTAAATTTTTAATTTTTTTTAAATATTAAATTTTATATTATCATATTAATTATTGCAGGTGCAGTAACTTAGGCAATTTGCCAGCATCAGTGTGTTTAAAGGGATATTTTATGAATGCACCTGAATGCACCTAAATAAAATATTCAAATTTGCAATAATTTTTGTGCTGTGATAGCACACATGGTATAGCACTTGAACGTATTGTTGAACTGTCTACTTTACACATACGACAATAGAACGAGGAATAGATAAGACTGTCTACATAAATCTTATAATACAGTAGTTCTAGTTCCTACGTCAAAAAATCTAAATAATTGCATTATTCAATAAAACAGTGCGCGAATGAATTGCTGTAACAATGAGGACTTGATGATTTGACTGATGGACTACACAAATAATAAATTCGTTTCAATTGAACTTACTCCATTGGTGTGATGGTTGAGACAAACCGGATAAGATGATTAATTCAACAAACGACGGATTTTCATAAAAATACGAGACACTGAGACACGACCAAAGGATGTGATTAACAATGACTGTTGCACATGCCAAAAGCATCTGAAATTTACTGAACATGCAAATGTTGCAATATCATTGGACAAAGTCAGATTAAGGAGTCAAAACTGTCGATGCACGTTTGCTTCTTTTGGATAGCTTCTATGGCACTCATATTTTCCCACTTCCAGTGCAATTGGATCCAATAGAGTTCGATTGAACGTTAAGGTGTGCTATGGCACTCCCATTGCGTGTCATAGAATACCATAGAGTGCCATTGAATTTGGTTAATCGGGATGGACCACTAGTAGAAGGTGTGAGGTCAATGGCTTGTCTCTTGATCAATTGCAACATGGTAAGATTAAAGCCAATAGCGAGAACTTTGGAACATGACATAGTGAAATCGATGATTCTGTCACAACTTTACGTTGAAGTGTTGTAATACCCTTCTCGCAAGTGCGCCAAAATGACACTGCATAAAAGACAGTATAGAGCAGCCAGATTAGTTCTCAATTGCGGTTTCCACGTCTTCATTCGTTGCTGTTGAAGCTAAGACACGGTGTCACGGAAAATGAGGTTTCTTTTCTAAATTTCCTAAAACATTTCTCTTCACATTCCTGTGTAATTTGACCTTTAGATTACGAATTTGATGGTTTAAAAATTAACCGTGGGCTTTTGAAGAAAAAGTCAAGAATTAGAATACAAAATTCATTTACAAATTTTAAAATAGTTTTTTAATAGTTTTAAAACAATGACCCTCATGTGTTATTTAAATCAGCTCTAAGTACTGATAAAGCATGTAGTTGAAGAAATTTCATGCATGTAGCATAAAACTTATGTTACTTTTTAATCCATGAAACATGAAAGGACCGTTTGAAAGGGACAAAATCTTACCTAATGACATTAACTACGGTAGAGGGATATTTCTTAAATTCCTTCAATATTGTCTTACATAACAGCGTGCAAGGTTCGTCTTTTTCATAAAATGCTACCAATGCAATGTCAATATATCAACGATTTTAGGCGATTGTAACGATTGATTTCACGCACGCGTCACAAAAGTGAATATAAGAGAAAGTTGCAGATGGATATTGAACAATACAACAGAATAATAGAAATGCGCAAGACTGTTCATTTGTTCTTTCATGCATTACTCAAACAAAGGAATTACAACAGAGCCAGGTATCACAGGGCTATTGTGTTTCAGGGCTATGCAAAATTGGGGGTTTGTCATTCAGGGCCATGCACTGTCGATATAATTCAATATGACAGAGGAAACGTTATCATAAAGCTGTGATTTCGAATATTGTGTACGTGTCATTTTTTCAATGTCAACTCACTGTTTCAAAATGTGGAATTTTGATCTAAAATATTTGCAGGAATGCTAAATATTCATTAGCATTTTTGCATTCAAGCAAAAAACGTATTTGTCAACAATTCGGTGATGAAAATATTTAAATTTTCTTATCATGAATATTGCAAAATATACATGGTTATGAATATATGAAAAACATTTTGTGCAGGAAACAGGAAGTTATAAAAAATCAGCATATTGAATTAAGCTTCAGTTTCAAGGTCCGCCATTTTGAATATTCGACTGTTTCTCGAAAAGTCCTAGCTGATAATTTTTAAACCATCTCATATTTGTAATCTAGAGGTCAAATTACATAGGAATGTGAAGAAAAATCATTTAGGAAATTTGAAAATTTTACCACACCCTCCGTGACACCATGAGGATTAGTTGCAAAACTTGCTTTGTTGTTCACAGTTGCTTGATACAACAAGCATCAGATTAAATAAAAAATGAAATCCAGCTTCATGAGTTGCGAGTAAAGGAACCTCAGAAATAATGTGCATTATAGCAGTTCTCTGGGGATCTCGTGAACCTGAAATATCACTCACGATGAACGAACTTTTTAGGCTGTTGCTGCAAATTACTTAAGTGAACTGTCAGCTGACATTCACTCCCTCACTAGTACCATTTTACAATAAAAATGCAACAACAATGCAACTAATGCAAATTACTGTTTCAAAAGGGTTGTTAGAAGCCATTTTCTATTAAACATGTGACCACAGCTGATGCCTTTTTGTGACGGCGAGAATTGACGTATAACTGTATGCGTTTTGATTAGAGCTGGATTAATCAATCATTTAATAAATCAAAATCATAATCAATTAACTTTTTGAGGCTAATCATAATCATAATCAAGTCATTGAAATTTAGTTCAATCATTAATCTCAATCATAATTGTTATGTCCTGGTTTTTTATCTAGCAGAATGCAACCTTTCACCAAGAGCCATGTATATTTTATATCTATCTAGACAGTGACAACCAGTACAAAATTTAAACTGAAGACCATGGGGACATGCACAAACAGAAATGACCATACATAGGTATCTAAAGTAAAGTTACACAAAGAAATAAAAGTATGCGATAAGAGATACATAGTGATCTACACTACATATCCCCCTTCACACAAAGGATCAACATCCGGATATCGCCGAACCGGTTTGCTCACGCGAGACGATCGGCGAGGACACGTTGAATCCACAGTAGGAACATTCTGTGGCGTAATTTAAGAGTCATGCGCCACTACTGTGCGCCCATCTGGATGTGCCACCACGGATGTGTTCTGCCCTTGTCTAAATAAGGACGTAACGTTCGAAGAAGTCGCTTTACGATAAGGCTTGTATAATAGTCTTTGCATTGGCTTGAGATAACTGATGATTGGGCATCGCAATCTCCTTCCAAACATCAGTTCTGCTGGCGTCTTTCCTTCATTTCTCGTCGCCGTATTATGATGTACCAACAATAATCGATGCAGGAAAGCTTGTGGTGAGTTCTTAGTAGGATTGTAGCACTTTATCGCATCCTTTATTACTCGTACCATTCGCTCCGGAAGTCCATTGCTCTGTGGTATATTCTGGAAAATGGATTATCCTTGAACCGATGTTTCCTACCCACGAATGGAACTCCGAACTGACGAACTCTGGGGCATTGTCACTTACAACCGCGTTAGGAATGCCAAATCTAGAAAATATCGATCGTAAACAATTAATAACAGTTTCTGTTGTTTTGCTCCTGCAAGGTATTGCCTCAAGCCAACCTGTAAAGGCATCTGCTACGACCAGAACGTTCCCAACGATATGATGATAGGCCCAGTCAATGTGAATGCGAGACCATGAAGCGGTTTCTTTTATGCCACTGGTGTGTCTTGTCCACAGATTTGAATCTTGCACGTTGACATGTGTCACAATTCTTTACATAACTTTCGACTTCACCATACATATTTGGCCAATAGAACTCTTCTTGGACCAGACGAAGGGTTGGATGATAACCAGGATGCGACTGATGCGCGATCTCAATTATGTCTTTTATAAGAGACTGAGGAGGGATTATCCTGGATCCTCGACGTATACAACCATGATAGTCAATAGATAACTGCATAGCCATTTTCCTAAACGGTCGTTCTCTTGCACTGATAGAGTTCCAACGGCCACTGACTATTCGTTGCTTTAAATCACAAATAAATCTATCATTTTCACACTCTCGCTTAATAACATGTATATCTAAGCACGGTTCTGAGAAATGTATTTCGGGTGTTTTAGTGTCATCTTCGACATGTATTCTAGACAAGTAGTCAGCTATTGTATTCTTTTTACCAGGCATATATTCTATTTGATAGTCAAAATTCATCATTTTGACTGAAAATCTTAACGATCTTGAAGCAATGTCGTTTTTAAGAGATTGTTCAGGATCATAAATATAAATCAGAGGTTTGTGATCGGTTTGAATAGTAAATTTCTTCCCTAACAAGAAATGACTTAATCTGTTACAAGCCCACAAAACTGCCAGGGCTTCCCTCTCAATATTGCTATAATTCCTTTCAGTTTTCGTTAGTTTTCGAGAGATACATAAATTTGGATGCCCGTCTTGACTCAGAATGGCTCCAATCGAGTTGCAGGATGCATCTGCGGAAAGTACGGAATCCTTGTTCAGAGAGAATGGTTGTGGGACTGGAGTACACTGTTAATCGCTGGATACGAAAATTTCATACAAACATATACCAAAATTACATACAATTTGAAACTAACATCTGATACGAGATTCTGGTATCTCTACAGAGATCTGGTATGTTTTTCATACCACATCTCACTTACTTCAGTATGTGATTGGTATGTAGCGATTCGAACTACTCTATCTGTGATTGGCTGTTTTACACTGAAATACGAATTGTTGGTATGTTTTATATACGAGACCCGATGCAAATTCATCCTTATTCGTATGCCTCTGGTATGTGTTTGGTATGTGCAGCTTTAAGTCACATAGCAAAAAAATATATATATATATATATATTACATACTACTGTCAAATAATTTTTTTTCGGTAATACTAGTCGTGAATATTTTTTGTTTGATAGAGTGATCTTTAAGTACATTAGATTTATTGTGAATTTTATGCTCCACGAACGTGTCGTCGATGCTACTTATCTAGCAACATTAACAGGACGTTTAGTTAATTCTACTTTACGACTCAAGTTGATAAACATTATTTCATTTAAACGATATCTTAAGTGAAATCTTGTTAACTTATATATCTCAAATATAACTATTTTTGCGTTCATCAGTTATAATGTATTTATTTCGGATTGATAATATGCTTAATTTCAAAATTACATAATGCATAATTGTTGATGGTTGGATACTTATTGGTTATTCATGAAATGCCTTAGACTTACGTGTATTAAAATCGAATTCAGTATTGAAAGTATGACGCTTGAATGTCATTATCTCACTGCTTTCAAAACAGTAGTAACATTTGTGTGATCTTCATTGACAAAAGGCCTTAAATCAACATACTTATGAAAAATGCAACTGAGAGACCAAAGATATCCGGAATCTTGACTACTTCAAACTACATATGTGTCCAAAGTTAAGCAAACAGAGAAGAAAAAAAGAATGTATTCCTCGAAACAAAGGTAAAGAAAATGGGCGTGAGAAAACAAAAATGAACAAAACAAAATCGCGAAATGTTTTCAGCCCGTATCAACCGACTAGTACTTCAATGGATACACAACCTCAACCATCAACAATTAGTGACAACATCTGCCAGTTCTGTGATGGAGAATACAGTGACGATGAAAGATGTGGTATCCAAGTTGACTGGATAAAGTGTACTCAGTGTGGGTCATGGTCGCATGAAGATTGTGCAGGTGCAATCGAAAAAGTACATTATATTTGTTATGACTGTGAGGAGGACTAGCATTAATGATAATTTGACCATGAAAATGCTTAATTTTAAGCACTTTTCTAACCATTTTGAAAAGAAGCTGTGCCACTTTATTTAGTTAGAGACACCCTGTTAATAATGATATTTTGTTGACAATGATCAAAATAGCCGATTTGTGTAATGTAACCGTTTTTGTGAAACTGATATCATGAATTTTCAACACTTTGATTTTAGAAGTCAATTTTTCAAGTAGCCAAAATTTCGTATTTTTTATTTAGTTCTGCAACTAAAGCCGTCAAGGTGGATTAACTTTTACGATTTTTTATTTCGGTAATGTTTGGTGATATCCCAAAGCGGCTAGCGCTCACAAGCATTTGGAAGATGGAAATCTGCCTTTAAAGATAAATACAAAAGTGCTTAATTTTAAGCACTTTTCTAAGTCAAAGTACTCCACTTTGAAAGCATATTTCTTCAAAACTACAACCGCTAATAACTCTGGACCACTTTCTGCAGAAGAGAAACGATATGAATTGTTATAAAAGATAACAGGCAACGACTTGAGAAACCTATCAATATTTTTATTTGATAATTAACAGAAAATGTAGGTATTTTTCGAACGTCTGAAAACGACGAAAGCAAGAAATTTACATTGAAGCAAACCCGCCAAGCCATTGATATTGTGCTAATTCCTGGGCCTATATCTTACGAATGATATGTATAGCAGTCAAATGTGCACACTTAATAGTTTTTCCTAAAATTGCTATCATAGATTAAACAGAAAAGTGCTTAATATTAAGCACTTTCCTATTTCAAGTTCCTTTTGAAATTGCATGTGTATAAATACCTGAATGAGTTAAAACTGCATTAATATGGGGTGATAATCAACCATAATGATCAACTATATTCATTCATGTTAAAATATGATTATATTAGGATGTCATCATGACTTTCATATGAGTAGCCTAAACGTTGATTGAGTAATCATTGCCATTCAATAACCAAATGCCCTCAGATGATAAAAACGGTTATATTTCAGTTTTTTATTTATAAATGCATAATAGAAGTATTTCACAATTTTAAAGAAATATGAATTATGAAATTAAGCTATTACAATGCATTCATTTCTTTGGAAGTGAACTATAAAAAAGTGCTTAATTCTGCACACTTTTCCCAATTACCTACATGTATTCCATAACCTTGCATTGTCCTCTCTTCTGATGAACTTAACGTCAACTTAGATTGAATTGTTGCCTCCTGATGTTCTCCGATCACAGCATGTGCGCACCAGCAGCAAATGCCCATGCTCGAAAGAATTTCAAGAACTTCTCGCCAATTACTACGGAAGAGCTCTTGAAAGTGTTTGCGATGATGTACTCGATGACAATAGTGAAACTCCCAGAAAGAAGAATGTATTGGTGGAACGAAAATAGAGGAATATTTCCTTCTATGAAATGGCACTTTCATTTCGCGCAATCGATTTGAACAAGTGCTGCAGTATCTGAAGTTTTGAAGGCAGAAGATCCCGATGAACAAATCATTGACTTTATCAACAGCGTCAACGAAAACTTCCAATGCGCTCTTAGTCCTGTGGACCGGGTTTGTCTGGACGAAAGCATGGTTAAATCTTACCATAAAGGACTGACTGGAAAAGTCAAAATTATTCGCAAACCGCGACCGATCGGCAATGAAATCAAGGATATGTCTGACGCGCGGTCAAACATCGTTCTTAAGATAGAATTAAACGAAGAAAAAGAGAGAATGCGAGAAAAAGACCACGTTTCAGAATACGGAGCCACCACAGCCGCAGTGTTGAGACTGACAAAGGACTATCATGGATCAGGGAGAACTGTGATTGCAGACTCTTGGTTCGGTTCCGTCAAGAGTTCAACTGCATTGATGAAAGTAGGTCTATATTCAATCATGCTAGTAAAAACAGCACACAAGAAATATCCGAAAGAGCTTCTAAATGAGAGAGAACTCGAGCGAGGGGAATGGATAGCTTATGCCGCGAAACTTGATAACACAGACCTCAATATCTTCCATACATGAGATCAATGTTTTTGTCAATTTGTACGCTATGATGATACTGAACAAAATCGAATAATTACTGTAATACTAATTCAGTAGGCTTTTTAATTGAACAAGGAGATAAGTTTAGATATAAACTGCTATCACTGTACAGCATTAAACATTTCTATCACGATTCAAATTATTGCTTAAGCGCACTATAATTATCACTGACCCGACAAAGCGTCTGGAAGCCGTAATCAGCATCATGATATCATGATAAAGCGTCTGACATACATTGATCATAGTCCCAATATCGAACACTGTAATCAATTATAATCATAATCAAGTCTATGGCCACCTTAATCATAATCACAATCATAGTCACATTCTCCAACACTTTAATCAATCATAAACATAAACAAATATTTGAACACTTTAATCATAATCAACATTTTTGAATATTGGCTAATCGTTCCAGCTCTAGTTGTGATAATCATTTTTATTGTTGAGGACGTAAAATTAGATTGCTAAACTCTTTCAGTCTACTAGAAGTGCAGACTAATTCAAGACGATTGCACATGCTGGAACTTAGTAAGTGGGCAAAAAGGAAATCCTAATAACCTACAGAGACAGAAAAAAGTGCATCGTTTACAGTTTGCTGTAAATTCCATCAAAGTGTCTCGATTGCCACGATTCCTTCGGAGTAGAATAATTCAAATAATTGCGCCCAAGTTTTCTCGATAATGTTGGTCCTTCCGATCATTATTAAAGAAAATAGCATGCGCACGAAAACTAGTTCACCTGGTGATTTCACCACCCTCTTCTCAACAATCCTCACTGAATGAACTTAGATAGCGATGTGTGACCGAAATGACATTATAACACGCACGCCACTCTGCTGGTGTCCGCAAGTCGGCTGACAGCTTATTGTTTAAGATGGTGTGTGCCATTTCCAATAGTAGCATGCGATATCCATGTAGTGCGACTCTTCCCTTCAAGCAACGATGACTGAACGAGCAAGTTGCCTAATTCTGTAGCTGGGGAGCTTGGCACACGTGATAATCAGAAGCAAGGGCACTTCGTACATATTCAGTGCGGTTGCTACAATTTGTTTGCTTCAATTATTTTTGTTCTAATATCGTTCTAATAATAATTCGCTTTCGCAACAGCAATAGGGCATGATACAGAAATAAAACACAGACAATGGAAATCAACCATTTTCAAATTTTGAATTTTCAATTTGGGCGCTTAGAACGGTAAGTGCACCAACTCCCATATATGATGATTGAACTAACTACTTACAAATACATAGTTTACATAAAACTCTATATCATAAGAGGATAGCTCACATCATATTTTCTTGCACTTCGCTTGGAAATGAAAAAGGTCACTCGTCATTTGAGAGGAAAATCTCAAAGTATGTTTAAGATAATGTTTCAATCACATCAGGACTACATTAAATTGAAGTATCTGTTTATTCAAATAATAATAGCGCAACAACTTTTACAGAGGCTATTCAATCTATTCAACTGACAGAATAGTCAACTATTTTTAAGATAGAGGAAGCATATTTGAAATTATGTAGGTGCGATTTTGCGTTCAGTGAATAATTCATGCTTGCTATTATTTTTCCAATAGAGGGAGATTAACTGCACATCTTGGTAGCACGATGGACATGATGCATACAATTCTCATATCACTCACTCAAAATTCACCATTATTGTTATATTGCTAATAATACATTATTAATAGTGGGCCTATCTGTTTAGTGTGTTGCACATCATTGACTGACAAGTAGTTGCCAATATCCGTTGCTCCGCCTTGATGGAGTCACTTTCCCCATGCCCAGTCATTTCTGTTGTTGCATGATGATTGCCATGTTTGCACCGTTGCCAGCTAGAGGGAAATTTTGAATACGATTAACATATCAATGAAAGCTTACATTAATAATGATAATAATAAAGTGTCTTTATTCAAAGTAAATGAAAATCCTACAAGACATTTAAGATCACAATAATGGTAGAAAGCACAAGCGACATGGAAAAGAAATTCATGGAGTATTCAATGCTATGAATCTTACTATACAAAGATGTACAAATGGGAGATGAAGATAAGTTTTTCCAGTGCCAACTTTCTCGCGATTTATTGAAACTGCGCAGGGAGCGCCTTACAATTTTGTTACAATAATTTTCTCCTCCCTCATGTCATTAAAATGTAGCGCAGATAATCAAGTGTCAGTCACGGATATGGATACATGGCCACTCGGTCTACATCTATGGGTGATATAGAGGTTGAATTCATCATAGATATCAAATGAAATTGGAGGGTGCTTGTTACAGCAGCAAGTTCCCACTAAAATGTGTTTGGTACAAAGCATGTCCTTCCTATTCACGCAGTAATTACACCTTTTCAAATCAATAAGCTTGATTCTCTAATCATCTGCAGGCATCTAATTTCAATAGAATTCTCATTTCAATAGTGTTGCGATTCTCAGTTCAATAGGATTATTATCTCAGATCATTAACAACAAAGATCAGATCAACAAGACAAGAGACGGAAATCTAGTGAACGGGAGTCATGAATCTCAACATCAATAAAAGACATCGCAAATCAACACAATCAGAATTATTGCAGTCATGTCAAGACAACACATTTCTGTCGAAGACAAGCAACGGATCATCGATTGTTATAATCGTCAAGATGATTATTTCGTGCTAGCTGATGCTCTTACACCTTTTCCAGATCAACAGACGTAAACGCAAAATCATTTGAAGGAATCTCAAATCAATTGCAAACGACATATCTCAGATCAACAAGCGGAGTTCTCAGATCATTAAGCGAAGATATCTCAAATCAATTGAATTTCAAATCTCAAATCAACTGAATCATGCTTTTTTTCAATAATCACATTCGAAAATCAAGAAAAGACGATGGAAGGCTCTCCATCAAAATTCAAATTCAGTTGTTCATTTCAATAATGCGATGCTATACAGACTTGTTAGAAGTCTGCGATAAAATCCCGGTTGGAAATATACTGGTTAGACTGGCCATATTTCGAGAGAGGACTCATAGCAACCGAGTGTTGATTGATTCCGTGAACATACCGAACATGTACCTGCTTCTGGTAACGAAGTGTATTGATGTTGCTATGCATCGGACCTTTGATTTCTTCAAAAAGAACAAATGCTAACAAATTCAAGTTTTTATTGTGAGAGTTGTTGCAAGAATCACACTGAGACGCTATCAATAAGATAGCGGATTATCTGTGCACAGTGTGAACTTATCCTCGATCTGAGTAAAACTATTTGAATAAACTTAAGCTAAATTTTTTATGAAACAGACTTAAAGAACGATTTTAATGCCCTTTCAGGTCCATTGTTTTATTGTCATTCAGCAATACTTAGTCACCCATTAGTGAAGACAAAGAAAAATCCGACATCTTATTAAAAAATTGTAACTTCAAAATTACATTCATCAAAACTAAAATGTTAGCTTCACGAATAATTCGGGAGAACTGAAAGCAAGTGAGAGTTCAAATTCTGAACTTTGGGAAGTGTCACAGCAGCGATTGATTGCTCAGTGATTTGCATCATCGTTGCCATCCTGTTTGCATGTTGTTGGGTTAGAAGCAGATCCCTCACTTCAGCCATCGAACGTTTGAATGCAGCCTTCCAGATCGAGAAGCAGCCTTCACATATATTCAGAAAAGGAGAGTAAGGAGGTTGAAACATAGCATGGTGACCAACTTGGAGTGTAGCTTCTAGTGCATGATTGTGTGACGGTGCATTATCAAAAATAAAAAAGACATTGCGACCCGCGAGCATACTTGAGGAAGTTGCGAGGAAGGCATTGAATAGATTACTCCTGAATCCACCCTCAACAAATTCGTGATGAATTAAGCCATTTACGTGAGACACGGCGAAACCACCTCCACGAGCATTGACAACTCGAATAGCTCTCTCGCCTTGCACGGATCTTCCATAGCTTTCTTCTCTTTATCCAGAGACGAAAGCCACTTTCATCGATATAAACTTTCTTCACGTTGGCATTTCGGAGAAGCCAATCTGCCATGTCTCTTCGAGGTACTTTGATGCTTGGCGCATTACGTTGTGCCGGTGGGTCACGAGTCAATTTCAATGTTATTAACCGACAGTGCAATATATTGGATATCGTATTGTTGCATACGTGCCTTTTGTTGGGCAACCGCAACCTCAATTCTTGATTTATCTGATATACAGTGTATTCCGTGTGATCTTGAACGATAGATACTGTGTTTCTCATTTCATCATCAACAAGTACGTGATTTGGACCTCCGCGTCTTCTTGCGACTGGACCGTCCCTAAGATATCCTCTAATAATTGAATATGCAGTTCGTCTATTGATTGTATACCTTTTCCAAATCAATAAGCTTAATTCTCAAATCATCTGCAGGCATCTAATTTCAATAGAATTCTCTTTTCAATAGTATTACGATTCTCAGTTCAATAGGAACACTATCTCAGATCATTAACAACAAAGATCAAATCATTAAGATAAGAGGCGAAAATCTAGTGAACGGGAGTCATGAATCTCACATCAATAAAAGACATCGCAAATCAACACAATCAGAATTATTGCAGTCATGTCAAGACAACACATTTCTGTCGAAGACAAGCAACGGATCATCGATTGTTATAATAATCGTCAAGATGATTATTTCGTGCTAGCTGATGCTCTTACAATCAATAGACGAACTGCATATTCAATTATTAGACGATATCTTAGGGACGGTCCAGTCGCAAGAAGACGCGGAGGTCCAAATCACGTACTTGTTGATGATGAAATGAGAAACACAGTATCTATCGTTCAAGATCACACGGAATACACTGTATATCAGATAAATCAAGAATTTAGGTTGCGGTTGCCCAACAAAAGGCACGTATGCAACAATACGATATCCAATATATTGTGCACTGTCGGTTAATAACATTGAAATTGACTCGTGACCCACCGGCACAACGTAATGCGCCAAGCATCAAAGTACCTCGAAGAGACATGGCAGATTGGATTCTCCGAAATGCCAACGTGAAGAAAGTTTATATCGATGAAAGTGGCTTTCGTCTCTGGATAAAGAGAAGCTATGGAAGATCCGTGCAAGGCGAGAGAGCTATTCGAGTTGTCAATGCTCGTGGAGGTGGTTTCGCCGTGTCTTTCGTAAATGGCTTAATTCATCACGAATTTGTTGAGGGTGGATTAGGAGTAATTCAATGCCTTCCTCGCAACTTCCATGTCTTCTTTATTCTTGATAATGCACCGTCACACAATCATGCACTAGAAGCTACACTCCAAGTTGGTCACCATGCTATGTTTCAACCTCCTTACTCTCCTTTTCTGAATATATGTGAAGGCTGCTTCTCGATCTGGAAGGCTGCATTCAAACGTTCGATGGCTGAAGTGAGGGATCTGCTTCTAACCCAACAACATGCAAACAGGATGGCAACGATGATGCAAATCACTGAGCAATCAATCGCTGCTGTGACACTTCCCAAAGTTCAGAATTTGAACTCTCACTTGCTTTCAGTTCTCCCGAAGTGTTTTCGTGAAGCTAACATTTTAGTTTCGATGAATGTAATTTTGAAGTTACAATTTTTTAATAAGATGTCGGATTTTTCTTTGTCTTCACTAATGGGTGACTAAGTATTGCTGAATGACAATAAAACAATGGACCTGAAAGGGCATTAAAATCGTTCTTTAAGTCTGTTTCATAAAAAATTTAGCTTAAGTTTATTCAAATAGTTTTACTCAGATCGAGGAAAAGTTCACACTGTGCACAGATAATCCGCTATCTTATTGATAGCGTCTCAGTGTGATTCTTGCAACAACTCTCACAATAAAAACTTGAATTTGTTAGCATTTGTTCTTTTTGAAGAAATCAAAGGTCCGATGCATAGCAACATCAATACACTTCGTTACCAGAAGCAGGTACATGTTCAGTATGTTCACGGAATCAATCAACATTCGGTTGCTATGAGTCCTCTCTCGAAATATGGCCAGTCTAACATATATTTCCAACCGGGAGTTTATCGCAGACTTCTAACAAGTCTGTATAGCATCGCATTATTGAAATGAACAACTGAATTTGAATTTTGATGGAGAGCCTTCCATCGTCTTTTTTTGATTTTCGAATGTGATTATTGAAAAAAAGCATGATTCAGTTGATTTGAGATTTGAAATTCAATTGATTTGAGATATCTTCGCTTAATGATCTGAGAACTCCGCTTGTTGATCTGAGATGTGTCGTTTGCAATTGATTTGAGATTCCTTCAAATGATTTTGCGTTTACGTCTGTTGATCTGGAAAAGGTGTACAAGTGCTTCAATTATACTGTTTATTATTTTAACAAAATGAATTGAAGAGTGAATGAACGCTTAATCTGTTACATACTTTAAAGAACAAACAGACAAAAATTCTGAATAATCTAAAATTGTCATAAACAATAAAATTATCTGATTCTAAACCTCAAAAGAATTTTAGAATCTAGGTTTCCAAACATTCGAAAATGCATTTGAGAATTTGATCAAAGTTGAGGATGAGAAAGATTGTCATGTACTTTAAGACTTAATTGTGACAGACACTGCAGTCAGACAGTATCGCCAAGCTATTTCAAGCATTGCTTCTTTCCATTTTCCCTATCCCTGAATCGCTTATCTTTAAGAAATTGATACATTGTATTAGATAACAGAAAGTTTTCTTCGCAAAGAAAGTTTGGAACTGTCGCTTGCACTCTCAGCTCGCTAAAGTATGTTAATGGTGCATTCCTTTCAATCAGACTTAATGGCTGTCGTAGTTTCTTTAAATTAGAACGTATTTGAACCGAAGTTCATTTCAGAAGAATTCTTAGATTTGTCACCGAGAACATTTCAGCACTTGTCATAGATTTCAGAGTTGACAAAAAGAAAGTAGAGCGAAAAAGAATGCACAAAATTGGTCAGCAGATGGCTTCTTAAATGACCACGGAATTCTTTGTACATCCATACGGCTACTTGGCAATTAATAGCCGCGTTCTCCTTAAATCTATAGTGGAACGAGTGAGTGAATTGTCTTCAAGATATCAGAACGAATTTCGCCTCAATCATATTCATGCCAGTCTCTGAAGTGCACTGATATCCTGGGAGCTAATTAGCCCACCTCCCCCTCCGTGACGTCTAAAGCATTGCACCGAATAACGTGAAATTTGCGGTACAGTATTGATTAGAGAAGGCAATTCAAAATTTAAAATCTTCAATTTCAGACTATGAATTTTTTTCTCCTTATTTTCCTATCAGGGATTGCAATTTGTAATGCCAAACTGGGTGCTTAATGCATTGAGAAGTCACATAAAAGTACAAAAAGTGATTGATTAAAAAGATTGATTTGTGACTGAAATTCAGCTCAATAGGTTATGAAATGTGAGAGGATTTTCATTCAAAAGTAGGCATTACAATGCTTCTGTGAAATAGAATTTCACAGTTCCATGCAGCTTCAAGCATGCTTATCATGAAGAAAAATGATTTTCAAATACCAAACAAATTGAAGATAAGGGAAAGACTCATAACTCACTACTTAATTGGGCCACCGCCAATAAGCATTTTAATGAGTAGCATTTACAAGCCGATATCTATGGTGTAACAGATGATCATGAGATTATTCAAGTACTCATGTTGAAAATCTATACGCTTTGTTGATAGTTGTCACTCGGAATGTTTATAAAAAGTGAAAAGTCAGACAATCGAAAACGGGTACTTCAGCTGTTCAAATTTGACAATTTTTGGAGAAAAGTTTGAAAATGCGCCCAAAAGTGTTGGTTACATTTTTAGAGGAGCACAGAAAAACTGAGATTAGGGTGCCGAATCACCCCCACGGTTTGGATAGGGTTAAGAAATCTAAGACGGTCCTCCTACTCCCGATGCTACAAATCTATTATCCTAGATGAATCCTTATCTGGTCCTATCGCTTGCGACCCTAGGTGTAAACTGTTTACGGCCGCAACTGAATCCCGCACTTGAGCTTAGGGAACCAAGGGCAAATTCAGTAAGAGTTTAAGCGTCGTCCGTGAGGTAGTCTGCTTCACCCCAGAAAATTTCGAGCACAGTGTGCGGGCATTCTGGGCATGGTGCAGGATGGGTATAGCGATGTACCATTAGAATTGAATATCTCCTCTTGCATTTGTATGGAATGTTTTGTCGATATGAGGCCAGAGCCCAAAAACTTAAGGTCGAAACGTCCAACTATATAGTTCAGCATACCAAATTATTGTCTGTGCCATTCGAAGTACCCTAGCGTTGTGCCAATCAACACAATCGATGACTGAGAAGATTAGGCCAAACTCATTACGCCATTAATTCATTGCACTGACCACTCCTCGGCAATTGGACATTTTTGAAGAGCAATCGTTTCATCTCAATTCAACATCTGTGAATGCATCTAACTCCATGGATTTAAACCCCTTGGCTCAAAATCCCTCCTCCTGCGTCTCAGATACAAATCACTTTGTCTTCATCCTAATGAAAGCTGGTAATTCAATTCTTCTTTTCTTCAATGCTAATAGCCCTTGTGTAATGAACTAAATCACTAAACAGCAGTATCCCTAGACTTCGATAGTATAAGCGATTGTTGACATAATGATGCAACTTGTCAATTTTCATACACTACGCATGCGATACGTACATGCAAGACATGTAATTTTTGAAATATTTTGATTTGTCAAAAATGATAAGCATCGACTTTTGACTTCACCTCTTCCGGCTGTTGCATTAATTAAGTCGAAGATTATGTAAGAGTCTCGATTCGTACCAGACTATAAAGTTAACTTGGTCAAACAATGTTGATTACATAATGTCATAAATTTCTCAGAGGTTGTCTTCAATTACTCGAACTAAATTGATCATGTGATGAATACACTTAGCCGAAGAAAGCAATAAAAATAATTGGTTTGTAGGTTTTCGTTGCATTATAGTCATATGTCACAAATTCAGACTCTTGTATGATCTTATCGTTTGATATTTTCTCTAGCTACTTATTGCATCGTCGTTGTCACGACAATATCTCATATGTGATTTCAAGATTATTGGTAAATATCGACTACGTGTCAAATTACAAGCTTTTTAGGAGAATCAAATACATGTAACTGTCTGTAAATTACGATACTTATCGATATTGGGGATCTTCTTGACATGTGCTTTTTAGCATCCTTCTACTAAGGGCAGCAAGATGGGGCTGCATTGAGTATAATCCACATATGAATGCACATGTGAGATATTACTTGCTAGGCACCTGTGAGATATTAACCAAGAATGCGTATGCGAGACATTTGCTAAAACGCATGCACATGTGCAATATTACTTGCTAACATTCCTGGGTCAAACTTTTATCATGGCTTCCCGTAATCCCAGTTTTGCTTCATGGTTGTCATAAGGGCCTTACTCTCCAAAGTGCAAAACACACGTTTCATTACAAAAAAGAATGTCAATCCATGTTTTATCATACCAGTATAGAACTACAGATATATTAGATGTATAGAATCCATTCGAATTGGCTTGCAACTTTGTCAAGTAAGATTATTTCAGCTGTTAAGAATCAGGGATTTATTTTTCTCCCAACCCTCTCGTTTTGGAAACGCTTGTTTACCAATTGCTGTTGAATATGACACGGTCGGCAAAGGTTGGAATATTACGATCTAGTTGACTTCTAACCACGTATTCGACCTACATTGCCAGCAGAAAGATGATTATTAAAAAAGCTTCCGATGAACTGTACTAAAATATTTGTTGATGAAGCTAAAGCAAATTCATGTAAGAGCAAAAAACGTCAAATTGATGTGGTTCCTTTGCGTCAAAAACTAAAAAGTGATACTTAGCACGTATTAAACTGATTCACTTGAATGTGCAATCCAAAGATATTTGATATATATATATAATATATATATTTATAATATATTTATTATATATGATAGTTCAAAACGGTGTATGTAATCTTTGGTGAAATCCTTAATCACATTATGTAAGCCTTTAATGACGCTCACACCCAAGCAGGTGGTCAGTACGAGCATTAATAAACTATACCAGACATCTCTAGGATTAATTTTGTATTAATAGGTTGATTATCATAAGATATCACATCAGTTAAGTAGCAAAAATCATGTGACAATGGCCCATCGAGGAATATGTGCACGATAGGTCTACAGCATACACTCAACTTACATTGAGCAAAATGAAACTAAAACAACATACACAAGGACTTGTGAACATTCATACAATCCTTTACTATCAAAATTACCGTACTTATTACGAGCGGAATTTTCTTTAGTGATTACCGTCAATTGCTGGTAGGTTGAACGTCCAATAAATTGATCTTTTGAATATGGATGTTGGCCTTTTGCAGTTTTAAAGGCATTTGCTGAAGAATTTGTGCATGTACGCATTTGAATCAGACTCAGTCCATTTTCTATGTATAACATCTGAATGACATTTGATTGCTCGGATGAGACTGAAGTCATTAAGCTTCGTAAGTGACAAGTTATATTTTAAGTTTAAATTTACAAAATTTGCGGAAAGTTAAAAAATGAATTAACCCGTGCACCTCATTTTTGGTCATAGCATCGTTAACGCGGTTGCTTTAAATGTTGATAGCCAAGAGCATTGTTCTTGATCAAATGTGCATAAAATTCCTGTCAAAGAGTAAAAAGTGTTCAATTTGTGATATTTCTGCCTTATAAAATTACTTCCTTTCTATGAAATATATGAGATATATGATGAGATATATCTATGAAATATATCCTTCGCATAAAATATATTTCTTACTGCTTTATAAATTTTTTACTTTAGCAAAGATTTTAGCAAGTAATTTCCTTAGATTTTCGATTGGAAAAGTTATTTAAGTCAGGGATCGGTTATTTAAGTCAGAGATCGGTATTAGGACCGTTTGCTTTTTCCATCGCAATTTCAGACTTAAATCCTGTTGTGGATGGGAACGTCATCTTAAAATACGCCGACGATACCTACCTTATCATCCCGCCAAAGAACTTCAACAGCACAGAGTTTGAACTATCAGGTATGGAGAAATGGGTAGAACAGAGCAATTTGAAAGTCAACGCAACAAAGTCGAAAGAAATTATTTTCAAGAGACCAAGGGCCCAACAAGAACCTCAACCCTTGTCAGAGATAAAGCGCCACCAGGAAATGACAATCTTGGGTGTCACCTTAACTGATCGACTTAAGATGGATATCCATGTTGCTAAACAAATAAGGAAATGTAACGGAAGTTTGTATGTCATAAAGATCCTGAAGAACCACGGTGCTAAAGCACATTCTGTCCACCAAGTCTATAACTCTCTTATTCTCAGTCGTCTCCTGTACGCGATACCAAGCTGGTGGGGCTTCGCAAGCGAGAACGATAAGAGACGTCTACATAGTTATATCAAGAGAAGCATTCGTTTCAAGCTGCAAGGAAACTGACTTACTAAGTAAAGTTAGAAAGACCGAGAACCGTCTGTTCAGGAAGATCATCACCAATGCTGCTCATCTACTTCACAAGTTTCTGCCTCCCAAGACTAACAATGTACGAAATCTGCGAAGAAGGCCACGCAATTTACAAAGAACAGTGTATAACAATAACACTGGGCGGAATTTTATCAACCGACTGCTCCATGCTGACTTTGATTTTTTGATATTCCAAGCCTTCCTTTACCAGCCGTATATTTCAAACTTTTGACTTCTTATAGTAGACCTATTTACTTGTCACCTTTTGAATTGTAATCCGTCATGCGTCTGTCATTACTGGAATAAAGCTTTTTTTAATTATTATTATTTATTTTAAAAGTGGCTAATATTCTCCCAACTCTTTCGCTGAAATCCATCCCATGAGATACAAATTCAAAACTGAGAGCCCGCAGTCTCTCCACGCTTTGCATTGACGAACAAAGGTTCAAGGACTTCTGCAGTCATGTCTGCCTGGTCGCATCTTCGTCCTATTTTGCCATTCACAAGATTGATTTTTCAATTTCTTCTCCTGAGGGTCGTTTTGATGCACAATGCGAATTTCTCTGACCGACCCGGTTGGCAAAGTTGTCCTGTCGAGGAAATGCTCTTATGATCTTATGGTCAGGTTGTCATACTGCCAGATATCACAATCTGATGTAGATTCCTAAAATTTGAACATTCTGAAGATATCCATGACATAGATTAGCGCAAGCGATGAAAGACTATTTCTACCTTTTCTATTGAGATTCTCTGCTCACTCAATGAGATCTCGAAGCCCTGGTGAAAAAGTCCCGTTCATCCAACCACCAGGAAACTGAGAAAACTAACTAAATCTCTGGAGTTTTTTTTATCAGTAAGTGGGGCTGTGCATCTCTGAACTCGCAAGAGTGACCACTGCGTTCACACACGGTCAAGAGTCATGTCAATAGACACATGTACGTAGATGAAAGGCTTAATTAAAAAGAAATTATTAAATGTCCAACAGGTCTCGAACACAAACGGAATAGATTAGATCGTGCGAGCAGTATTCTAAGTGTAGCACTGATGAGTGGCATCACCTGATGTGGACGGATGAATCACAGTTCACTCCCGATTTTCACGATATAAGAGTTCGTGTTCACAGAATGCATGGTGAGAGATATGCAGCTTGTTGCATTTCAAGACATGATCGGTTCGGGCGTTCGGCGGTGGTAGCATCATGATTTGGGCCGGTATTTGGCACGGTGGATGAACGGTTGTTGCTTTCACCAAAAGTAACTTGGATGGCAAACGCTACCTAATCGGAGATTGTATAACTCCTTGTGTTACTCCAACAGGCAGAGAAATGAATCTCATCTTCCAAGATGACTGGATGTTTTGTGTGACTCTATGAACAATAGAATTAGAACTTGCATGAATTCTAGGGGCGGTCCTACGCGTTACTAGATGTGGCTGAGATAAATTTTTATCATTTAAAGTTATATTTTTGATGTTATCTGAATAATGAAAATAATAGTTTGTGTAATTTTTAGTGTTAAGTTTTTTTGTCACGCAGTATAACACATGGACTGTCAGCCAAAATGCCAGGTGTACATCCGGGGGCTAATCTCTTATACAATATGTTATAAAACAATTGGCGTTTTTTTTAATTGACAAGTGCATGATAAGCAAAATTTACATTTTCGGCAGTAATGGCAAATATTCTAGAATATCAAGAATATATTTCCTCACTTGAGCTCTTCTTTATTTGGTAAATATTCGAAGTTAGATATAATAACGTAGGCCTATGCATTCTAAATACATCTAAATGCATCAATTTTGAGATCGCTCTTTTGAAATTAAAGATTTGTATCTTATTTCATGAGCCAGATATTTTGCCATGCAATTCTTCCAATATTCAAATTTTGGCGGTAGTAGCCTCAAAAACATGACGCATTGTAGGCCTAATGTACTAAGAGAAATTGAAAAGTATGAAAGATTATTTTCCTGAGATATTGTATTGCATGTAAATTGCATGTGCATGCATGCACTACACGTTGGCCTTTTCACTTGTCATATAGGATTGTCTATAAATCCCTATCGCACAGAAAACAGAAATTAGTGGTTTCAAAAGGATAGAAGAAAATTTCAAAGCGATTAAATCCAACTTAATGTGACAATTCTGTAGCTTCCCCACAGCATCGTGTAGACTTTTATCATGTCATGCAATCATCTAGGAGTCCATAGGATATCCCTATACATGAGCATAATATAGAAATGTGAGATGTGAGGTGCACTATCTTTTGATTTGAGTGTTCATGGATTGAAACCGAAACACGCGTCCTGCCTGAGTTTTTTTCAGATAACTTCCCATTTGACGCAGAGAACGAATAACCAGTCCTTACAAGGACTACATATTATTATCAGTATGTATTGCATTATTCGCTAGAGCTTTCATTACACACCCTTTTCTGCAGTTTACCTCATTAGTATTTTTTGTTTATATTAGCAATTTTTGTTGTTGTGCATCAGTTCCTCGTGAATTTTTACTTCATTCATCTACAGCTAAATCTTTTTTCTTTGTGCTGTTTATTTCTTTGATCAATTTCAATATTCCGTTATAATCATATGTCAGCAACGATTTTCAGCAGTTTATCTTGCAGGATTCATTACTTTTTTTAATTGTTAATGCAATTAACAATTTGGTATTTATAGTGTAGCTTGTTTTCTATATTAAGTTAACAGCGTGAATGATTTTCTTAACTCCAGACAATTATCTTTCTCATCTACAATGAAATAATACCGTAATTGATAGCATCTTCCATCGTCTACAGATTAAACATGTCATAATTGTTTGAGAATTAAGATTAGAATGGACGGTTGCAGACCGGTTCTCTTGAGAAGTCAATTATATTTTGTGAATAGTTAATCACCAGTTAGTTCATTAATAGCAGGTATAGTTACCTATTTCATTTCATTCACTTCCAAGTGGGGCGCTGTAGATCGGTCGATTCTAGCAAGTATATTTCATCTTTTTTCAGCTCCTATCGTGCAGTTTCGAAAGTATAAATGTATTTTTCAAAGTCCATTACAGATTCATTATTATGTGCTACAGTCTTAGTTCATTTTGCGTACTTAACTGAGATTCTTAGATGATGATCATTTTCATTTAAATTGGCTTAAAATAAACCATCAAATCACTATTGTACAAATTCTTTAACGAAGAAGTTGTCGTGAAGAAGTTTGGATGAGAAATTGCGGATTAAAGTGTTGGTAAAGTTGGCTGGAAATACAAATTAAAACATGTATCATCATTGAAATTCAACAATGAATACTTTACAGATTCAAAACGCGCGCGTTGTGATGCTCAGCTCTGATTCGTCCATTGCCTCTGAACTTTGGTATGCAATGACAGATGACTATTAATATTCAAGTCGACTCTAAAACAGACAAATCTTGAATTTCTTTAAGAATTGTGTCCTATCGTCGTAGCGTGGATGGTGTTTTATTATTTACATCGATCTAGTGGTAAAATTGTTTTGTGTATCACAAAATATTGCTAGAGACTGGTGAGTTGATCTAAACGCGTTCCGCATGATAACTTAGGCAGGGTTGTTCTACAAAGACGGTCTATGAAAATAGACAAACAGCGATATTAAAGTTTCTCAAATATTATCAGGACAAAGAAGCGTTTAAATAACACGAGCAGCAGTTACCGTCGCGTACCTGAACAACGGGATGCTGGAGAGGATTCCAAGATTGCATCACGGCTAAAATTAAAAAAATAGCGGATGTAGCTTCATATTACAAAATTTATGAAAACATGAGTTAAAAAATTTCTGATTTTGATCAGATTTCAAAAGGTAATTTCTTTCGTTTGTTGTTGAATTGGCAGTTGAGGTTGCATTTTCTAGGCCAGTCTTCTTTGTAAGTTAGAGCTTCGTTTAAGATGCATCAGCAAAACATTGCAAATCTCCACAATGAAGTGGGCATGACCTATATTGCCGGAAAGCGACCATGAGTGTCCCTAAGCAACAGTGCATTATTCAAAGAAATTTGAATTAGCAATCAACGAATCTGAACATTCAATGCTAGAGAGCGGCGAAATGCTGGATTCCTAAATTGCTTAATTGCAATATTTCGCTGCGTTTAATGAAGACTGCATGCCGAAGATGCCTTCAAAAATGGTGGGAAGTCGAGGAAAATGAGCTAGAACACTTGCGAATGTCTGCACAAGGAGCATGCAACCACTTGACTTTCAAATTTAATGCATGAAAAGTTCGATTGTGTTTTGTATAAACAGCTGTATGAGGACTGATGAACATGTTTTGAAATACACTTTGGTTCCTTCGTTTCATCATTCACCTCAGAAGAGAATCAACCAACTTTTTAGCATGAGCTAATTAAGCGATAGTAAAACAAAAAAGCAATTCATAGTCAGGTTCAAGGCACTGTAAAATGGACTATATCCAACATACAAAAACATTTTGAAGAATCACCACAGCAATCTACTTTGAGACTCGGTCTGAAATGCTAGATATTATAGCAAGTTGAACAACGTATTTAAAGAATTCTTGTTATTGCAAAATTTCAAAATGACATAACTTGAAAACCCTCCCATTCATTATGTCGTAAGCGTCTATTCAATATTTATCTACTTCCACTTTGCAACTCAATGCTGAATAATGATCCTCAAATAGGTGTGATATCTAGTTTGAAAAGTTGTTTTTCACCAAAGAAAATGCTGTCTGAAATTGCATAAAGCTACATTCAGCAATGATTAAATGACTTTGTGTGTTTGTGTGTCCGAACAAGGAAATGATGACTAGTACTACGTTTATGATTATAGTTTTGGCTTTGACTTCAACCTCAACGACCTCCATCCTTCACCTGACCTCGACCTCGCTATCAGCATGAAATTTTGAAAAATTGTTTTTGGAATTCAGAAGAGCTAAGAAAATTTATAGTGAAACTATTGCTCAGATTTTATAACTTTTTCTTCAAATTGTGAGATAAGTCGAAGATACGTTTGCATTCGATGATAAGTATCTTTAACCCATTGCACGCAAGCTGTTTTAAAAGATTGTATCTTTCTATTTAATTGCTTCCAAATGCACTTTGTCGCGTTCTAGGCATCGTTGACGGTTGGGAGTGGCTTCATTAGAAATAGATGTACAAAATTTTGGCATTATGGGATCAACGTTGCTTCACAAAGTTGTCTCAAAATCTTCGGGACGCTTAAAAATGTTGAGGCAAGATCATTTGTGATGCTATTTGTTTCTCATCATTGACATAAATTGTATTTTGATATGAAGTTATCAATATGCTTTATTTCCATTCTCACACAATTTCTTAGAAATCGTAATTGAAAATATTGAATCATATAACGAAAGGCGTGATTATTTTACCTTGGTGCTTGAACTGTGGCATTGTATCTACTAGCTCGCAATCTGTTAAAATGTCTTCCAGCTTGCCGGATAAAATCCCAGTTTTAGACCAAGGCTCAACTGGACTGAAGATGTAAACTTTTGACTTTGAAGAATCATAAAATTTTGTCCATTCTTGTTTTAACTTTCTCTAAGAGCCAGCTGATGCAAACTTTGATGAAATTCTGCGTATTTTGTATTGTACTTTTTATTTTGTACGTTATTTTGTGTTTAAGTATAAATCATTGAGAGTTGATTTATACCCGTTGAGAGCTGTATGCTCAATGGACTTTAAAGAAATCCGGCAGAAGTGTCAATTTTGCATGCAGCGATTATCTTTCTTCCGTCAGAAATGTTTTTATATTACTGTCATGTTATCGTGAATACTCCGTGTCACTTTTTTTACATCTCGAAGCCCATGTCCCATCAGACCTCCACGAACTAGATCATTCATCTCTGGAATTCTTTTATTCGCTTTATAGATTATGGTCCATATCAGTATTTTCGGTTTCTGTTCCGCTTCACTGCAGTTATCATTTTTTCTTTAATCTCTAGTCAATTTTATCTTATTCTCTTGTGTCAAATGTTGGTCAATTTTGTCCTTTGATTCCTTTTATGTTGACCAATAAATAAATACTTGCTTGCCTACTTATTATGTGCCTAGACTAATGGGAATAAAGAAGGCCTATAAGGATTACTTTAAGAAGACATATTTTCGAATATTCTGCACAACCCAGTGGTGATAGTGACAAATATTTGACAGGATATTCAACTAGTCATTAATCAGCGCTTAGATAAAAGAAACTAACACTTCTCACTGTAAATCGCTCAATACCAATCACATACGAAGGATCCATACCAAAATATTTTTTGGTATATTTCTGTATTTTACTGGTATATATTTTTATGCTTTTCGCATGTTATGTCAAATGTGGCATGCTTTACATACCAAAGACATACCAGCACAATATTAAAAAGAAAGCATAAATCATGCCCAAAGTATCTTGATTTAAGGCCTTTTGTCAATAAAGATCACACTAATGTTACTACTGTTCTGTAAGTAGTGAGATACTGACATTCAAGAGTCATACTTTCAATACTGAATTCGATTTTAATACAAGTAAGTCTAAGGCATTTCATGAATAATCAATAAGTATTCAACCATCAACAATTATGCACTATACAATTTTGAAATAAAGCATATTGTCATCCGATATAAAAACACATTATAATTCATGAAAGCAAAAATAGTTATGTTTGAGATGTATAGGTCAACATGATTGCACGAAAGATATCGTTTGAATAAACTGATGACTATCTACTTGACTCATTAAGTAGAGCTGACTAAACGTCCTGTTAATGTTGCTAGAAGAGTAACAACGACGACATTCTCATGGAGCATATAATTCACAATAAATCTAATCTAGTTAAATATCACTCTATCAAACAAAAAATATTCGCGACTGTTATTACTGAAAAAAGTTATTTGACAGTAGTATGTAATACATACATTTTATTGCTATGTGACTTAAAGCTGCACATACCAAATACATACCAGAGGTATATGAATAAGGATGAATTTGCATCGGGTCTCGTATATAAAACATACCAACAACTCGTATTTCAGTGTAAAACAGACAATCACAGATAGAATAGTTCGTATCGCTACATACCAATCACATACGAAAGTAAGTGAGATGTCGTATCAAAAACATACCAGATCTCTGTAAACATACGAGAATCTCATATCAGATGTTAGTTTCAAATTGTATGTAATTTTCGTATCCAGCGATTTACAGTGGCGATTTTCCCTTGTAAGTCAACAAGTTATGGTGTCATTAATTTCTCTCCAGACGTCTGGAGAAAAATTAATGGCACCATAACTTGCTAACTTACAAGGGAAAATGTAGGTGTAGATGTAGTTAATTTAAATTGTATTAACTTTGGAATAGTCAGACGAGTAGATCGTGTCGCCATTATTCTGTTTCCAAGAATTCCCATGACCCATCCCACAGGATTAATCAATTATCAACCCAGTATAGCTGAAAGGGCTGTTAACAAATTAGCAGAGACCAATAAATATCTATTGACCGAGGGCGAAGCCCGAGGTATGGTTTCTGAGAAATGAAGGAGACGTGTACTACACTTCTAAGACTTTAAGCATCAACTGCCGGCTTTTGCCATGGCGACTTTGTCCAATATGCCGGGAACGTGCAGTGCACGTCGACATTTTCATTGTTGTATCTGCCGAGGACGTGAATAGCACGTTCTTTTGTCATTGACATATTCCTTTAGCCGTTCGTGGGCCGGATTGCTTTGCAGATTTTGAATTCAGTATGTTAAGACAAATCTGATTATATGAAGTTTTCTTTATTTTTCATGTGTAGAACTGGTTTTCTAGCTATCTAAGCTTGTTCTAATCCGAGATACTTACAATATTGACGCATTGTTACTGTACTGTGCAAGATGCTCACAAATCCTTATCTCAATTCTTTTTGCTCGTCAATATTACTTTCATAAAAAGTAATAGGTCCATGTCTTCATATAATACCACTTAACGACCCTTCAATTTGGGAAAGAATACATATAAGCAACCATCTTAAAACTGAAGACAGCACACTCTATCAATTTCCACATGTCTGATATAAGTGGCATTTCAGGGCCTACACTGCATATCGTTCATAATTATCTTAATTTTCATCATGAAGAATGATGAATGACAATTTACTCCACCACGTTTCTGTCTTCTTTTCTGATCGGGTTTGCGTAAGTGCAAACCCGACAATAGATGATACTGATATAGTTTTGGAGGAAACCTTTTAAGATTTGCTCTGCTCAGGATTACGAATTAATTAACGTTCGTGTTCACAAACGAACAAAGCAGAATCTCATAAGAAACCCTTTCCAAACTGCAGAATAAATTAATCAACTTTTTGCTACATTAAATAAGCTTTTTGATCACCGAAAGATAACCCAGTGTTTATAGTGTCTGTGTAGATGTCAATATAGATTAGCAACATAGTTCTCCTCCTCAGCTGCTTTCTGAGTTCAAGATCGTAAATTCGTAAAAGTATTTTGAAAAAGTGTCCCGATGACACAAACGAGAAAGTTATGTACGAATGATCAGAAATTGCTCTATGAAGCCAATTAAACGGACAAGCCAGTTGCTGTCAGTTACACAGTTTATTTGAGTAAGCTATTGTTCAATGGATAATAACATTGAGGAAGTGTGGTATACACGCTTCCGTCATTCCTGTCTTTCTCCAAAAAGAACAATAGTATTTTGTGCCAATATCAAAGGACTTGTCGTACACGTCCTCAGGCAGGAAATGGCTTCGGACCTCTGAATATAAAAATTCGCAATATAAACTTGAGATGCGGGTAAATAGAGATATTTTCGGAACATAATATATATATCCAAAAATGCAATCAACTGTCCGCGTTTGTGTGGGCTCTTCATGCTTCCAAGCTACTTGAAATGCATCTCCTTCTATATTTACTACTATTATAACATTATGAACTACTATATCACTACTATATCACTACTATTATACTATTATGAATTTATTCAATTTTCTTAATAAGGGTAGGATCTGAGTTGCAATCACTAATTGATAGATGAATCTCTGTTACCTTGTGATTATCCCTCCTCTCATAACGATCAATGTGTGCACGGGTACATTTACACTTAATTGCCGTTAATATGCGAGCTGGTAGTGCTATTTAAACGAAATTTGATTTGCAACCGGAACATTTCTTTATTAACACACATTATATGAAATTTTTGTGGCGATCGGTTGAATTTCATGACTCTTGGATAGAATTCGGTGCTGAATATCTAAATTGGATGAATATCTTAATCATATCCGCTAGTTTCTTCGATTTTCGATTAACAGTCTCGCAAAGCCAGTTCTTTAAAATTTTCAAAATGTCCAAATATGATCAAATAATCTGTTAAATCCACTGATGCTAGAGTTAATATTGAAAATTATTCGGGCAATCGAGAACTCAACAATCCAAGTGTCCAATCCCTCCTCTCGAACCAACGGGGCACTATTCCATTGGCCATCTCTGAGAATAATAAAGAGGAAAGTTACAGACGCTTTTGAAACATGCACACGCAATTTATAAAAGGGAAGAATTCTTAATCAACAGGTAGTTGTGGGAAATTTTCTTCTTTTGCCTGAACTAGGTGAGGAATAAATTCCCCAGAGATCCCGCCACTCATCATATCGAAATTCTCTTTCAAGTATTCTAATTACACCTACAAATGAATCCACATTGGAAAAAACTTCCAGCCATTTAATTATTCGTATGAAAGAACACATAAGGGCATGCTCAGTTGCTTCTGAGGTTCGTCATCATCATTCTATTGTTGAATTGTGATTAGAACATTTAGTCTCATCGTACGTACTATTATGTTCTCATGTACTTTGGTGTCTCTGTTTATTAGATTGTAATCAAAGCACGATTTTGAGAAAGAGAATGAGTTATCTCGAAGCGAAATGATCATTATTTGCATTTGCTAATTAGAAAATGTTGTGCGAATATGGGATGTGTTAAGGGAGACTTTGATCAGGAAGAATCCGATTATCATCGACGCCAATGAATGTCGCTGCATAGAACAAGACTAAAGTTGACATTTTGAAGAAATGACATTCACCAGCTGAAAGATTTCAATGAAACCGGCCATAATTTAGAGACTCTGACTGGGCCTGTCTTGTGTCCTGATGTTCAAGCTGGAATTTAATCAAATTTAATCAATTAATCCACAGTTTGCGAGAGTACTTGCACCTTCCAGCAACCAGTCTATTTCTCCACTGAATTATCTGCTACATTTACGTTTTTTAGCAGCGGTAGAAAGTAAAAGTTGACGGAATTATAGGCAGTAGAACATGGCATATTCTTTCTTTCTCGTACAGGTATATAAGTTCTGAAGTGATCTTAGTCAGTGATACACAGTGTGCATACCACAGTTGATTATTCTCAGTGTCTGTTCTGAAATCTGCAAGGTTGATGAATTTGAGTTACATTTTCGCTACAAAGAATGATCTGCAATTCTCATTATTTCTTCAATAGTAAGCAATGATAGGCGCATTTATCTCTGAAGTGGAATTCATTCAACTTAGCGCTCAGTCAACGCTTTCTTTCTAAATTTCGCTGGACTCCACTGATAAATGTAATTTGTTTTCCGGCCAACTGACAAGTATGAGTACAAGTCACTTGCAATAAATGTTTGCAGGTTTACCAAAAATCCACCAACAATACTACGATTAATCCATTTTATCCTTCGATCAGTAAACTCTGAAGCTTAAGAGGATTGAATTTGCCATATCATTTTATAATCCAGTTTAGCACTTAAGTTACATTGTTAAACAGTGTGTGGCTTTATGATTGAAGCCAGGACTAACGTGATGAAAATCAATGTTGTTACAAACATGATGTTATCAATGTCCGGGGAATATATGCGTATGATTGTGATTCACTTCATCGACTCGTAGATATCATGAATTTGAGTCATTTCACCGACAGGTCTTTTCATCGACAGGTTCATTTCATGAAGACGCAACTCAATATTTCATTATTCTGTTCACAATCATACAGCATATATGCAGTCGCTATAACTTGTAAAATTTGTTGACAGTTGTGTTGAAAAAAACATGTCTTGTGGGGAAGATTCATTTATTACTTATGTTTTGCTTCATTGTTTGAGTTTTTCCTACGGGTTTTTCAACTAAATTTCTTACAAACATTTTGATCGTAACCTTCATTATTTACAGAGTCTGTCAGGTGAATATGTTTTCCATTTATTGATGACTGACTTTAAATTGATATTTTCGCCAAGAAGGGGCAATCAAAATGTGCGGCATTGCCATAAATTTCAATTGACTGATTACTGCTATAAAAGATTGTGATGGATTAATTGCGGTGATCGAATTATTAAAATTAAATAATTGGGTCGACCGAATAAATGGACTAATTCGACTTCGATAGCCCAGCAGTTGATGCTCATTTGCAGTAATCCTCGTCACGAAGATTTTAACGTTGCAGATAGGCCTACTCGACACAGTGGAATTATGATGAAAAAATGTTTTCAAAGGACAAATTTTGCGGACTATCTATCATTCTCTTCATAAAATATTTCAGATGTCAACATTTTGTTGACAAGCGTCCAATAAAAGTTGCACTCTCTGCCATTTTACAATTATAAGATTTATGCAATTTTTGTCTTGTACATGTGTGCATAGGGATCGCATGCATGTAATTGCATTCATGCTCCTGAGATAACTATCATTGGCAAGATGCATCATTGTTGAGATGTCAAAAGATGAACGATGACAACAAAATGTTGACAGACGTCCTGATGAGGGCTAATTGATTGATTGGTAGTATGTAAAGGAGTTAACTGATTGCCGCTGCTTTTCAACTTGCAATGCTGTCAGTACTCACCATCTCACGAAAATCATTGAAGCTTCAGTGATTTTAATGAGATGCTACAAAACAGTAACTTCTCACAAGCTGATAGCCAGGATACAGGATACAAGCAGATACAGGATTCCAGGATTCTTAGAATCAGATTCTCCAGATCACTGGGAGTCCTATTTGATGAATAACCAATTTAGTTTGTCGATCTGACAAAGGTTCGTAGCTCAGTTGGCAGAGCAAAAGTTCTGGATACACCTGGGGTGTGTACCAGGCACACGTATTTTGTGTGGCAACTTGATCTATCGTGTAAGCTATTATCAACTTGCAATGCTGCATGTGTCCCAATGCAAAAAGTCGAAATCCAACATCGAGAATTAGTCTCTAAATGATGACAGTGATTAGTTTCGATCAATTGATCGATGACGCAATTTGCTTGCAATTAATTGATTGTTGATGTAAAATGTTGGCAATTGTTTATGCATAGTATCTGCTTGCATTTCTTTCTTCGATATAGGCTAAGTCCTTTATGAAATCGGCCCAAGCCTTGTTTCACAGAATGAAAGATGAAACCGATACTTAGTGGTATTTTCTCTCCTGATAAGAAGTTCATTTCTTGGCTGCTGTCGTCGATAAAATTACACAAGAGATTTTTGAGAGACCTGCGCCGACGAGGTGCACAAGCGAAAGTTCGTAAACTTTGTTCTCAACTCTTTCAACATTTTTCTATTAAAGAATGAAATAAAAGTGCGAACGTGTAAAGCTTCTGTTGCTATACTGAACAAAATTAAAAACTGGTTAGAGCACAGAATTAGACAGGTCGTCTCTTCTTCCGTTTGACTAGAAGGGAAGCATTGGAACAACTATCGTATGAAATGGCACAATGCTGATCTGATACCATATAAATCGAACAATCGAAAAATCCAGGTCCAGTTCAACATTAAACCCGCCAAATAGTGTTCAGTGACTGTTGTCACTGTTATCACACACAGCAAAGAACAACAGGGAAGACAGTGTCGAGTTTCTACAGAGAAGTGTGTTTTTTTCGTTTTTTTTTCGTGCGCTTTTTTTTTTTAAATGAAATCGGAGGGCCACATTACAACGATAACTTGATTGATTTGTCGTTTGATTCTGATTTCTGGGAAGAGTCGTGGCATTTGGAGGAATGTTGACTGAATTCATAGCAATCCGCAAGCGACGCGCACGACGCTTTTTTTTCGCTATTTCTGCAAGGTATTAAAAATTTCTTTTTTGCCCACAACTTTTTAAGTTTTGCTGCATGTTTTGGTTGGTTAGAGAGTTAGCCCCGCATCAATATCTAGTGATATTTTCAATGCACAATAATGCAACCAATGTGTTTTGTGAAATTATCCGCTTATTGTCTAGCGAACACTTGTCAAGCGACCATTACGTAATTTCCAACAACTGGGTCATCAAGCAACCTCAGTTAATGTCAATGGGGCTGTTCATTAAATAAAATTCTGCCGACAGAAAATTAAACCGATTTAATATTCTGCCTGCCGCAGATATTCAGCCCGATGAAATGAACGTCGGTACAACGATCGAAACTGGTGAATGTCCAGTCGGTTTTCGGTATATACCGTCGTTCAGCAAGTCATCAGCAGAAGGATATGCCGTCGGTTAAATAAATCGGTTTTTTTTCTGTCCAAGATATTTTAGTTAATGAACACCCCCAATATTTCTTAGATCACTTCACAACATAGAAATAAACTGTTTATCTGAAGTTCGCTAGAATGGAAATTGACTCAAGGTCGCGGCACATCCGCGGGAACTAAGTTGGGGCATGAAGAACCAATTAAAACCTTCGATTTACTCATGTGACTGATTCTAACCCAATGATACAGACGTTGGCAGGTGCATCTAAGTGAAAATGCGTGCGATTTATGTGCCGTTATTGTGCATTGCATGAAGCTTAATTTCCATTCTAGAGGTTTTATTGTTGTCAATTTCTATGCTTCATAAGGAAGATTAAACCATTACATGCAAAAGGTGCAACTTTCAATGGTCTTTTGATTCATTACAACGATACCAGACTATCGAAAGATGAGCATGAGAGGGCTGTCGTCATGTTGAATGTTGGCTGATCCCTCACAAGAATAGCCAAACATTTTAACGTTGCTGTCTCCACAATACATCGCCTCAGTCTGAGCGAGTTTCTGAGACTGGGCTTACTGACGATACTGGGGTACTAGGCCCTCGCCTGGTGACCCAATAGTGACAACACCTGGCCAAGATCGCCATATCCGCCTACAACATCGACTGCAACGAACGACTCGCACAGCAGATGAAACAAACGTACTGCATAACCGTCTAATCACAGGTCAGACAGTGTGCAACAGGCTTCGAGAGCACAGTTTAAGGGCACGGCGACCTTACTGTGGTCCTGTGCTCAATACTCATTGGAGGGCCACCCGACGTCAATGGGTTGCGACCCGTGTAACCTGGCCTGTGCAGAGATGGAGTTTGTGCTTTTCACTGATAGGTCTCGGTTCTGTCACTGTCTATTGGAGATGGAAGACTCCGAGCTTGGAGGGGACTGGGCGAGAGATGTTCAAGCTATTGTGTGTTGGAGCGTGACAGTCGGGTAGTGGAAGCTTCATGGTGTGTGGTGGAATCCACTCTGGCGGCCAGACCCCCTTGCTTTTCATCAAAGGCAACCATACCGCCAGACGCCTTGCAGCAGGATTGCTCGGTCCTAATCACCATGCTCCCTTGACTTATCTCCCATCGAACACCTGTGGGACCACTTAGGCAGACAAGTCAGATCACGTGACTCTCCATCCAGAAGCCTACACCAACTCCAGCAGGCATTGCAGGAAGAATGGCCCAACCTCGACCAGTGCAAGATCCAGCGTTTGGTACTCTCCATGCGTAGAAGATGCGTTGATGAAAGGCACGCTCAAGGTGGTCACACCCGATATTGATCCCTTGTTGGTTTGGACCGTGCGCTAGAAACAGCCAGAGGGTATCAAGACATCCTGAGGACAATCGTCATTCCCTGATTCAGTGCTCTTTGCTTTCACATAATTTATCTTGTTGTCGACTACTGCCTGATTAAACAATTCAGCATTACTTTCAGCTTTTTTGCATTAACTGCGGTTCCTCGATTACCCAATTGTTGGAAATTGGGTCATCAAGGCCGCTTGACAAGTGTTCACTGGACAATAAGCGGACAATTTTTTAAAAAATCATTAGTTGCATTATTGAGCAAACTGTCACTAACACGGGATTCTAATACAGAAACTAACTTTCTAACCAGTTTTTGAATTTTGCGCTTTTAATTTTTTTCACCATATTTGACTTCAATGAGATAGCAGCCTAATGTTGACAATAAGTTGTGATTGCGAATTGAATGATGCGTGTGCATATATCACCATTCAAAGTGATGAACATCAAAATGTAGCTTTAGTGGATTAATTGCATCTCTTTATTTAATCAATGATTGCATGCTTTAATTGACCGTCATGAATTTATTCTATTCTCTGATCTCCGGGTCTAATAATGGTAGGAGCTGAGTCGCAATCACTGATTGATAAATAAATCTCTGAAACTAATGAAAATTACACATTTTCATCTGACAATTGCTTGCTCTGTAGATACACATTGACCAGATCACATTGACCGCACACAAGCATTGAAAAGGAAGCCCATTAAGCGAGCAACATGCATCTGTTTCCATCTATAGACAATTTTTCAGCCTCTACGATAGTGAGATCGTACATTTCTTTGATGTTGTCGCGAATAGCCTGCGTATACTTTCCATGATTCCCTATTGTAACTGTAAAAGTTGCTTTTCGAAATCAAAATAAACAAAAATGAAAATGAGAGCATAACAGGGAACTGCAACTATTGTTTCGCATTTAGAAAGTTGTTGCTGATGACAAACCGAGGGGCGAGAGTCGAAAAATTTTGAATTTGGTAGGACCAAGAATTTCGAAAGGCGATGGAAGTGTTCAAAAATGCAAGAAACGATTGCAGAATTTTTAATCTTGTATCAAGCGAGCATTCTTTTCCAATATATGCAGCTAGGGCAAAATAATGTGAAAAAGTGCCCAATTAATAGGTAATGATTCTGCCACTCGGAGCAATTTTCGGATTGAATGCGTGGTTCCGGGACTTCAATAAAATGTACTTCAATCCCCGATTAATACTGTCATTCTAGTTAAAATCATTGAAATAAATGACATTCTGAAGCATACATGTAATTCTTTTTCAAGACTGAAAAATCGACTTCGTCATTTTTTTACTTCATCAGGGAAAGTTGAAGACAATGGACGATGAACATTACATGGTATTTTTTCTGTGAAGAACTTCTCTATAAAATACAAAAAGCAATATATTGGATTGTGCAGATATCAACACAAATAAATCCTTCCATATTTGCATTTATCTTCCTGTGGTTTGATAAATGCACATGCATTAGTTCATTTTAAAGGATGTCTAATTGAAATGAACAGAAGACTGCATCCAAATAAAATCAAAACTTTGCTTCCAACTCTTATCGTGAACGTCGCGCAATACAAATACAAACACAACAATTGTTTATCGAAACATCACGAATAGTGCATAAATCATTGCTTATTATTCAGTTACAACAGAGAATGAAGTCTAAGAAGGTAATCTGACGACAAAGCATTTTTTTAGATTTCTATTGATTCAGCTTTTCGATTTTCCAAACCAATGGGAGATAACACTATGTCCACTTCCAAAATGGGGCCTATAATGAATAATGAAAATTTAATCTGTTAATTTTCTTAATAGACGTTAGTCTATTAATGCTAATACAAATGGTTAGGCGTTGATCTCCGAATGACCTTAATAGCAATCTTTTAAACTTTTGCCACTATTGCAGTCATTCCATAGGGTACTCATTAATTGAAGGATATTCCTGCAACGTTGCCTGATAAACGATGAATCCATACTTGTATTAAATAATTATAGAACATAGTTGGATGTGGGCTGTTTTTCACGGTTAGCCCCACACACTGCTGAGCTATAGACCGCGGACTGTGAGAGCATAGGACTCATTTGAAGATCCGCACAAAACTCGTATGATGATACAAAACTCGAATTAGGATATAAGATTTGAATAGCCGCATCACAATTTGAATAATGCAGAGCGCTTGTTTGATGTCGGTGTTGTGGTGTCAGTGTACAGTGAGAGCGAACACAAGCGATAATGTGCGATCAGTCAACATACATGTACGAGTAGTATTCACTGCATGTCTGTTACAGTTGCAGTTACATTTGCTTTTCCGATCAATAGCATGCTGTACGTTTTCATTTTGCTTCTTATTTGCGATTATAACAATTTCACTTCTCTATTATTGAGAAAAATTGGACTATTTTCCTAGGATATTTCATGCGGAGTTTGAGTTACCGATACACTGATGCAAGATCAGTAGTCCAATATCGAAATATAACGATCCGCAACCCGTTCCGTATACAAGTTTAATATTTAAAAGACTGCGTGACGAAAACTTCAAGCACTTTCAAGCAAAATTCATTTTGCCATTTACATGTGCTATTTATTAAGGCTACCGGGTAGGCTTTGCAGAGCTTGACGTCGCAACTGAAAGTCTCTAATAAGCTTAGTAAGCAGTTGACAACTTTACAAGGGGCAATCGGCACTACTTCCATCCCTACTCGTTTGATTACTCTTTCTAGTCAAGGACGTTGGAATTCTGATGTAATTCTTCTTTCGTCTCACTCACATACTTCACCTGTAATGGTTCCTAGTCAGCAAAATGTCTCTTCTTCGTCTTCTAATAGCCATTTGCGGTGATTCCATTATTTGATGCGTACAATACACATGTAGGTATTCTATTGTGTGACATGACACTAGCATTTTACTTCAATAATCAACTACACAATTCATCTATGTAATTAGTGAGCACATCTTCAATGCTTTGGATATTGGAATTGGTTGGTAACGCATGTCTGAATCGACAGATTTCTGAAGAGTTTGAGTAAGATAGCACAGATGACAAATCTCTGAAATAGCTTCGCGAGACAGCAACACGAACACATCATTTTCCTCTTGAACATTTCAAGACTCGAACACGATCATAATAATGCGAACACCAGACGAACTAAAGTCTGCACGCACTTATCTATTATTCAGAAAATCTCCACTTTTCCTTTGGCCATGAAAATTGTGTCAACAACCTTCCATCCGACGACCTCTCCAATTCTTTGTCGCATGTGCAGTGAGCTATATAGCCACGCATCAACTGAATCGGTTGTTTCTCATGGCCTTGGCCTACAGAAGAAATTAAAAAATCATTTGGAAATTCTGCGAAATGCCATTCATGTGAAGATGTGTTGCACTATTGTGCTTAGTGCAACAGCCACAATGTCAATCAAATTAATTCGTCGGCAACGCGTTAGCATCATGAGTCTGCGTGTCATCTGGCTTAGAAATGTAATATTCTTTGTGAGTGGAATTCCCATCTTACAAAGCAATTTTCATTTCCCAACTCTTAATTATGACTCTGTTGCCTAAATAATCGTCTTTCGATAATTTTGGCTTGATTTATAAGTTTCAAATTAACTATTACGCTATCTTCTCAATTCCACAATTATTTACTATATTTTAGTCTACTAGCCCAGTGTTATTTCCGCTACTTTTAACAATTACATTTATATATCATAATCTCAATCGACATCACTATCCTTCAGACGGATGATTTCGCCAGTGATAAGACTCATTGCCATCTAGACGTCTTTTTTTTGTATGCTGATGATAATTCGATCTGAGAGGGGGGGCCCTTACAGCTCTTGAAATTCGACTCAATAAGTCTTCTACGAATAGTGCTTAGAAATAGACGAGTCTAATGCAGCCATCTCAGTTAACGAGAGACTTGGATCAACTTTAACAAATCTCCGTTTGGATGTTTTGCGTGGACACAGAGTCGAAAATCATCATTGTGCCATCGATGGATTTGTGTAAGGGACATTTAGTCGCCTGCTTGTAGCTCGCAAAGAAAACCTTAGTTCTACCAAGGCTGACACTTTGCCTTTTGTGAATGCGATCTCGTTATTGTTCATTTGTGCTTTGTATTGTTTTCAATCGGTAAGAGATAGATTTCTAGCTGAAAGCAATCAGGAGTGCTGCCAACACCACCGCAACGAAGTCAGGAAGCTATGGAACATGAAGTCCAGTTAATCACATGTAGCAGTTACATTATTGTTGATGAATAATGGTGCTATACTGGCTCTGATTGACCGATTTTCTTTATTTTTGTTTTGCTTGATAGCTTTTGGCTTGTAGAACAATGCATTACATAACAAGGGAAACAAATGCAATTTTATAAGAGTGAGGTATGATTTTGTGTAACATTGCTAAATGAAGATCAAATTATCTACTACTTTTTTATCTATAACATGCTTGAAATTTAAATTTCAGAGAAATTCGTTCAAGTTTGGCGGAGTTAGACAAAGTTGAAGTTAAGGCGATGTTTAAGGGTGATCCATTTTTTATGAAACAATCTGTATATATATATAATTGTAGTTTGCTTGTCATTTTGTACTCGACAAACCAATGAGTTGTCGGTGCAACCTCTACTAACATGTAAGAAACTCACGAACATGTTAGCTTGAAGAATATACATACATTATACACTATCTTTCTGTTGTAACTCTCGATTATAGATTTGAACTGACGTTGTCTTGAAATCGGAAATCCGCATATCCTGAGAACAATCGCCACCGAACTAAAATCAGGAAATAAAATTGAATTACATAACTAATGATATAGCAGTTTCTCTTTAAAAAATCAATTATACGAAGTTGATAACAAAACATAGCAGCAAGTATGAATGCAGTTGTGAAAAAAAACAACGAAGAATAACAAAATCAGAAAGTAGATTGATGGATTATGCGTCGCATATTATGCAATCATCATGCTGTAATTTGACATACACACACACACTATCGATATTGACACACACGTCAATATTGTCATAAAATGACTAATTGCTTCAAAAATGAGAGCTTGTATTATCAAATTATAGTTACATTCGTCTGCCGAGTGACTTTTATGTCGCCCATAGACTATTGAGGCCTCTAGAAATTGAATTTCATATCGACATTTTTCTTTTTATTTATTGTTAAGACAATTCTCTTCTTATGTCCTCGGGCATTCATTCAGAGAGCAAATTAAAACATTTATGAGTTGCATGATCAATGACATTCTTCATTCTCATGTTTAATTACTTCATTTTTTGTTTGCGAATCCGATTAAATTTTGAAACAAAAATGTATCACTATAGGAATAAATAAATTCCTTTAATAGGCATTCTAGCACAAATAATTTCATAAATCGAAGCAAATGCAAATAATATTTATCTAACACAGACATGGATAATGGCGTGAATTGTATAGTGTCAACATCAATAAGCAATAATAATGAAAATTATTGAAGCTCCATTTTCAAACAGTCTTTGTGCGGCTTCAAGAGCAGTGTGCCATTTTTATGATTTTATTGCCTATGGTGACAATGTTAAACAATGATTTAAACAGAATACTCTAAAGCTTCCCAAAGATACCTCATTCATGTACTTGGATTTTCCACATTATCTGACTTCTCATTTTGAAGGCTTATCGGATTCTTCAACACTGATAAAAGACGTCGTTATGTTGCTATGGCGGATATTCTTGCGGAAGTCAGTTCTATTAACATATAGAGCGAGTAATACTTCACAGACATCCCAACTGATAAGTTAAGCTTTAGTTAAAGTCTAGCACTTGTCGTTGTCGAATCCAGTTAAATCGAATGTCCTCAGTACGTGTCCGATAAACTTTGCCAGTGACAAAAGGCTCAAATTGATAGTAAAGGTAGATGAGCTTGTGCAGCAAAACATTTTTAATGCTTTGCGAAAAATGTCCTGGACTTCCACGAAATTGCTATTTGGTACTGAAATCATTGGATTTTAGACAATAGTGCAAAGTTGAGTTTTTTGACAATGTGATCCTTTGTTTCATTGTCAGGAAGAAATCACTTTAACGTTTGTTGACATTATAGTTTTCTTTTAGCGTTATTGCATTTCCACACTGAGTTTACCTGGGACTGTAGGCGATTGTAGACAACAGGGAATTGATCTTACATGCATCTGCATTTTCCTAATTTGATTGTGACACGTCCTGACATGCTTCATGTACATTATACATGCGCACAAGTATATGGGTTTGCTGTCAAATTAACTTCAAAATTTTTAAACTTCCTATTTCAAATATTGCTTGTGGAAGATACTGAGCGGTCGCATCCAAACACACAAAAAGATAGGAAATCTTCGCACATGTGTTTCTAGACGATAAGTCACACCCACATCTGTTCAAATCTATATGTACTAACACCGGTTGTTTTATTAGCAAGTATTTTGTTACAGGAAAGCTCTCTTGAATTTCCTGACTTCATTCTAATCTTAACTCCCGAACTGCTGATAATAAACACGCTTTGATTCGTAATGCTAGTAAAGAATTTCCATTTTCTAAATCTTTTTATTTAAAAGAACTTTTCAGAAGTATTTCAATAAAGAGTTTAGGTTAAGTTTTTGGTTGCATTTTATTGCAAATTTTAGCAGTAAATTATCCAATTCCATATCATAGTTAAGACTGCTCTATGTAGAGCACCAAATCATGACAAAATATATCGTCAAACTTGTCTCACAGACAAATCATTTGTCACAAGTAATGGTGTGGCGTTTATTAAAATGTACGATTCCACATGACATTCTCCAAATTGAATAACAATAATAATTACAGGATATAAAACCCATGCGGGAAATTATCAATAAGAGCTGAAAACTCCTAGCAGGCTTCTTTGCTGCATTACTGATTTATTAATTGTCGACAAGGTGTGGTGATATGAACGCTTATTGAACCCACCAGGAGACTATTTATAGACTTGTCGATGTCTGTATTTGCGGTTTCCCTCCCACGGTCACTTGAAGGCAGGGCTCACACTCACACGAAACTTGAGCGCAATGAGCATCATGACGGTTGCACGCCGGTACGGTGTAGCAACAGCCAGAGATAGGTACCCCTCTCCTGACGCTGAAAGCCACTATTAGGTAACAACTTGCAGGCTAGGATAAATTTTAGAAAAAAGTTTGAGAGTGATGTTTTTCTGCGACTTATTCTATCATAATAAAAACTATACCACTGGGCAATAATGTCATTATGCATTTCAGTGTCGTTTGATAACTAAGCCTTTGTTTTGTAGCTCAATAGATTATAGATGAAGGTACTAAAGACATATGTAATTTTCCAATATAAAGGAGAAGGCTAAATAAAGAAATATTGATGCTTCATAGAATTCATTTACCTGGCTATAAAAGTGCACTGAGTGTTGCTTTCAAATTTGTCTTTATTCACGACATCACGTTCCTCTCAAATCTCATCACAACCATGCTGATTTGATTTGATATTTATAAACATATTGTTGATATTCAGTTGATATTGATGAATCCAATATCAGGGATGAAAGCATAGTTTGTCGGCGAACTACAAGGAACTGTTTTTTAGAATTCAGGAAATTGCTGTCTCTTAGTACAATAAAGTTCACAAAAATTCAAGCTAAACTTCTGCTAAGCTCCAACAATTGTGGCGTTCGTCAACATACCACAATGTTCACGACTATATGTTCAAAATCAGGAAATCGCTCCAGTTGGACGTCGTCATGTTTTAATAATCATGGCAATAAGCTTGGACTTAATAGAAAAATATCAGACTTTATATGCTGTAAAGGATTAGAACATGCATTCAATGACATCGATATCATGCCGTGATAACACGTCACCATGATACGCAATACCTAAAGAATGACGAATCACAGTGCCTTGCAATGACTTTAATCACAGTGGCCTCTTTTTATCCGTCACACCGGTAAATGTGACTTTGACAGAAGAATTATTTCAACTCAAAAGTGAATGCGCTTTATACGCCATTCATTCGAGCTTGCGAGAAATTGACTTGATGCATAACCGAAGCATCTTCAATTCTAATTTTCAAAATTAAGTTGTAGCATGTATTGTGTACCTTGATTTTCTTGCAATCATAAATTCTAAAATATTTTGATTTTCTTTTTTACTTAAGAATAAATGGCGCAAGATTTAGAATTTTACATGCGTGTGTATATTTGCAAAAATATTTTGACTGTAATTAAATCACATTTTATTTACGCGATAGCATGCTGCGTTCGGCAATAAATTGTTTACTTGTGTTGTCAAAGTACGCTTAATTCGATATTTGACATTTAGCAAGACACTGCTCTTCTAGCTTACTTTGAAATTTAGAGATGATGATATTTACAGGATCATCCAGTGTTTATTGAACAAAACCTGGAAAATTTCTCAGAGGTGCGCATGAAGAGTCAGAAACATGCGATAATAATGCACAATGTTTTTAATTTTAGAAGGTTGAGAATTGTGATAATTATCTCCCATGGGAAATGAAGAGTAAGTTCAATTAGGTTCGGTTACACCACAAAACTATATTGTTTAACCACATCACTTTGCTAAAAGTGCAAACTGCTGCAAAATGATGGCACATGCAGGAACTTACTAAGTGGACAAAAAGAAATTTTTAATACCTTGCAGAGAAAGGAAAAATAGTCGTGCGCCGCTTGTGGATTGCTCTGAATTCCTTCAAAATGCTCCGATCGCCACGATTCCTTCAGATTCGAAGAATTCAGATCATTGCGCAAAAGTTTTCTCCATAATGTTGTCCCTCCGATCATTGTTAAGAAAGTTAGCAGGCGCACGAAAAAGCGTTCACAGACTTCCCTGTAGAACTTGACTTCGACTGTATCTCTTTGTCAATATTTTGCTTAATGTTGAATTGGCCGCACATTGTTAGATTGCTACAGTCTGCGACATTTTATTAGGACCACCCATATTTTTTTGTTTTTTACAGCTAGCTACTTGTTGATGTCATATTATCTTTCACCCTTGTCATTACATTAAATGCCATAACATGGACATCCATTGATTAATGACACGGAAACTAGACACTCAAACACAAGAATTGACCGCGACATATTATTAGGACCACCTTCAACATTTAGATGAGAAACTTTCCTTTACACATTATAAAGCTACGTTATTGTTTTATAATTATCGAAGATATCGTATATAATGCCTAACGCAGCCGACGCTTCATGATAGCCCATTAATGTCCTGAAAGGTTTACGTCGGAGATTACCCTTCCAACGAAGTGGCGCTGATGTCATAAAAATATCGCTTCACAACACCAACAGTGTGGCAGGGAGCTTCGTCTTAACCACTTTGTTTCAGGAATACCACTAATGTTTTCCGGAAAGCACCACTCATGAAATACGGAAACATCCTTCTCTGAAAAACTTGTTAGGATGAAGCCGAGCTGAGTTCACAGAGCACTCACAAACATGAAGCCTACCAGTTCTCTTGTAGGAAAACAGGCCTACAGTATGACCTTTGCTTGGTGTTTGACGTGATGAAACACATGAGCAAGTGATCCACGTGACTGCCCGATTCGTTGACGAATAGCCTGCTGACACTCAAGGCTCGACTCGACACTGAATGCCACCATTAGCCAATCGTCGACGCTCCAATTGACATGGCGAGTGGGAAAATTAAGCCAATTAGAGCCTCGTGCATGGGTCAGCTACGACACTTTTCCTTGGCCGTAATCCTTTTCATACATACCTCGTTGAGTAGTGCGTGGCCCATCATTGATGTCACGTTTCTGCCGTCTTTTTCGTAGCTGGGACGACATAATTAGCCCTCTTGTCGAACAGTAGGCCTACGGTCTTGTAATCGGTCATCTTGTGGCGTAGATTTTCATCATGTTCCACAGCGTCGTCGTCGGTTTGCCGCACAAGAACTTCCAGAAGTCATATTCAGTTGAACAAGCAGTGCCGACGACTTCAAACATAACAACGAGTTTTTCACGCTGAGAAAACTCTTCGCGCGACAAAACTTCCATCTGCGAGCCACTTATGCTTATTTTTTTCTCATGAATGAGATTCAGATTTTCAACGTTAGACCAAAACATAAATCGTATTGATAGATATCTATGTTATCTCAAAAGCACGTAGATCTGGTCTCGATGATGCAAAGCAAATCAAGGATTGACTTGTTAATCAATATCATTATTGCTGACAGATAACAGTACGCGTGAGTAATCGACGATACACACACCACACATTAATGAAAGCTTCTCAAATACGTCCTTCTAATAGCAACAGACAATGCACACATGCACACATAATTCAACCAGAACACACAATGTCCATTGGTAAGAAATCGTCATAAATGTAAATAGCCGATTATAGAAATTTACCTAGCGTTATCATATCTAAAGGAAAGTTTCTTATCTAAATGTCGAAGGTGGTCCTAATAATACAGTCCGTTTCATAAAAAGTGGATCATCCTAAAATTTGACTAAATAAAACATAAGTATGATACAGAAAGCATTTTTCATGTTATTTCATGTCCCTAATATATTTTCCTTATATAATCTGATAAGCTATGATACAGCAACGGTTCTTAAGAAGCTAATATTTTGTGGCCCTACCCTTATTGTCAGTGACATTACCAATTCGTCTAGGCATTGATTCGATGATATCGTTGATTTTTGACTGATCTAACTTTCTCCACTCTCTTTTTAACAGTGACGTAAGTTGTGATACGCCATCTGTAGGTAGCAGTGAACGACGAACGCTACGTTTTAGAATACTCCATACATTTTCTATGGGATTCAGATCAGGAGAACGAGCTGGACAAGATAATGTCCTAAGCCCTAATTGAGACTTGCATAAGTTGACTCTACTACTCTTGTAACACGTAGTATTATCATCCATAAATGACCAAGTCGATGGATCACCAAGTTGATCTGTCATTTGGCCAATGTTCATTCGTAAAACATTCACATAGCGTTCAGAATTCATGGATCCTTGTGTATGTGAAGTTCAGAGCGGCCATTGGTCCAAATGCCAGCCCATATCAGTAGAGTCGCACCACCTCCTGGGGACGATGTAAATGTCTCGGAATTTCCTGATCAGATTTTATCCATAATCTCAATCGACCATCACTATCCTTCAGACGGACTGATGCCTCATCAGACCAGACAACCCGATCCCATTGATTTCGCCAGTGATAAAGACTCATTGCCCATCTGAGACGTCTTTTTGTATGCTAATCTGATAATTCGATCTGAGGGGGCAAAGAAAACCCTAGTTCTAGCAAGGCTGACACTTTGCCCTTTGTGAATGCGATCTCGTTATTGTTCATCTGTGCTTTGTATTGTTTTCAACCGGTAAGAGATAGATTTCTAGCTGAAAGCAATCAGGAGTGCTGCCAACACCACCGCAACGAAGTCAGGAAGCTATGGAACATGAAGTCCAGTTAATCACATGTAGCAGTTACATTATTGTTGATGAATAATGGTGCTATACTGGCTCTGATTGACCGATTTTCTTTATTTTTGTTTTGCTTGATAGCTTTTGGCTTGTAGAAGAACATATTACATAACAAAGGAAACAAATGTAATTTTATAAGAGTGAGGTATGATTTTGTGTAACATTGCTAAATGAAGATCAAATTATCTACTACTTTTTTATCTATAACAGGAAAACAACTCAATATTCATGCTTGAAATTTCCAACAATGATATTAGTAAGCACAACTGACATATCTTCCAAATTTCAGAGAAATTCGTTCAAGTTTGGCGGAGTTAGACAAAGTTGAAGTTAAGGCGATGTATAAGGGTGATCCATTTTTTATGAAACAATCTGTATGTCGCGGTCAATTCTTGTGTTTGAGTGTCTAGTTTCTGTGCTATTGATTATTAGATGTCTATGTTATGGCATATTGTTGGTATACATGCCTATTTAATGTAGTGACACACGTGAAAGATAATATGACATCAACAAGTAGCTAGCTGTAAAAAACAAAAAAATATGGGTGGTCCTAATAAAATGTCGCAGACTGTATATGGTATTATATTAGCAGATTGTGCCATTTCATTAACGTTACATGTTCCAATGTTTCCGTTCTAGTCAAACAGATGAAAAGACGACATGTCTAATTTTGTGGGTTACACCTTATACCCTGTGCATCCAAAAGTCTCATTTTCTCTCTTGTTGTGGCTTGGTAGATATCTATGCTTGTTCCGTCGATCTGTCCTTTTGAGTTGTTGTCATCTCGCTGTGTCAATGTTCATCCCATAAAAATCCGACTTTCTGTCCATTGTTTAAGTTAGTGAAACTGGAATGAACAACAGCTGTTTGTTGATGCTAATTTCAGCCACTCAGCTATGCGCCGATAGTTATGAGCTTTAGATTCTTTCGATTTTCTTTGTGCTTTTTTTATCGAAATGGTTATATATAAAATTATTTGCGGTATAAAGAGAAATGGCAGCAATCGTGCATATTTACAGATTACACTGATCAACTACCGGCAACTTCCTGTTAGTGCAAGAGCTACTGACATTTTCTTCCTAAATTCGCGCAAGAGTTTCTCATTATTTTTAACATTTAGATTGTTATCCAGCATCAGTAAAACGACAATTCTTAAGTTGTATTGTCACAGGTAAACAAATAGTCTCTCCTGATCACAAAAATGATATTCACAGAAATTCTTTTAGGCACAACACGCTTTGTTTATTGACTTAGAATTACGTAGCAGATGGCAAATGTGAAATAGGAAATCCGTATTTTAACGTCTATTCGACTTCTTGCTTCCGACAAGACAGCTTCCGTGTCATCTGCGTGTGTGATGCATTTCAGTCATTCTTGGTAATTGTTTTAGTTTCTAGCGTGTCATATCAGTTCGTCAGATCAGGGCAAATTGTGATCTGCAATTAATCAGTTCAATATCTATTCAACAGGAGTTCCATTTTTCAGTATTTAGTTCAACCGACAGACTCATCCACAGAAATCCGAATTTACGCTTAGAGCAAGTTAGTGGGACTACAATTGACAATAGCTGCAGCAGTTTGGAGATGGCAATTTCAGACTGCTCGATCAGACACGGATCTATGTAAATGTTGCTAGATCTTATGAAGAATCAAAAGGTGTTACGCCTACAACAAATTCTCTAAATATCATTTTTGTGATCAGGAGAGACTGTTTGTTTACCTGCAACAATAACACCGGTTGTCATGACGCATTCACTTTCATTAGCAGTAAATCGGTCAAGCTACCGCTAATGAGAAATGTCGTATTTCTGCCTGATTATGGAAGATTCCGCTCTAAAACTGCAATCATAATCATAAAAATTATATAGCTCATTTTGAGTTTTTAAATGTATGCTGGATCATTGCGTTATTGAATGTATGAAACTCGGAAGTACATAGATCTACATAAACAAATGGGATTTTGCGATGTTTGAGGCTCTCTAACTTGCAAGACGACTGGAGGTACAACTTAAGAATTGTCGCTTTAACGATGCTGGGTGACAATATACATTAAAAGTCATTAGAAGCTCGTGCGCAAATTTAGGAAGAAAATGTCAGTAGCTAACGTACTATGTTGTCAAACCATCATCGTTTAGTTAGTGTTGCCATGAAAACGCATGTCTACGACGTTCTATTGTCTTCAATATTCATGTCCGCCGTAGTCCACCTGTCGGATTTCTATGATTAGGCTGTCGGATTTCTATGGTTGTTCCTATTACAGTCAGCTGATCGGCGCTCTCAGCTCTCAAGTGTGATAATAGTTGCTATGCCTGATTGTGAAAGTTTCAATACAAAGTTGGCTGTGCAGGTTGCCAATGCACACCTAACAAAAGCTTACTATTTTCCTTACTTCTCTTGGAAAGTGAAATCATTTCTATGCAAATAAAATTTGCAGACTGAATCTGCAACTACTGTACGATCTTGCAACATTGACCACTATTATTATCCAAATGTTCAATTGAATTCACCATCAGATTTCTGGGGTAATTTGTCAATCAAAAGCAAAACATTGTTTTCAGAGTTTTCGCTTGATTCATTGCTTGTAGAAATACGCAAATTGATAGGAAGTCGAAAAAGAAATACATCGCTACATTTCTTTCATGTTGTACTGATTATGTGAGAGATAAAACGTTGTGTAAGTCGGTGTCTGCAAAGAGGTCAGATGCGCACCCACGCATCCCAACGTCTCGACTTCAAGAACTCCTATTTGAGACATAATTTATCTTTCTGGTGGCATTAATTGATTTCGACGTTATTGTGATAGCTAATTTTAAAAAATTGCATTGCAAATAAACTTATTGGCAGTACTGGGCACCAATCAAATTTGCACGATTAGTCGCACGATCATTTCATCGATGCCTTTATATCAATTGAATGATGACACCAAGGCACCATGACACCATGACACCATTTGCTCCTCTGTAATTATTTCTAATATTTCTAAGTCGGGCTTAATTTCCAGTTTTTATTAGGGATCACGAGACAATAATTGAGTTTCAATTAATTGATGTCAACTATTTGCTTCGTTTCCAATTTTCATTAGTTGATTGCTCATTACTTTCAATTTCAATCAAATTCCTATGTCAACTAACTGGCTGACTCAAATTCATATTTCTTACATATTTCTTAAAATTAAAAGCAATTTATTGTAATACGTGCATAGCATTGTCACATGTGAATTGTAATAACATATTACAAATTTCTGTTTGATGTGATTGTCCAGAATTATGTGAAAGTCAGTTCTACATCATTCAAATACTTAATGGACAATTTTTATGCCCCTCTCTCTTGACTCGATATCGACTGACGAACCTATCCGACATGTGGCACTAGACCGTAAAGAAGCTCGCACAGAGATTTCTTGATCTCTCAATATTCCACTTCGTACGGACGCCTGTATGCTCTGCCCTTGCAACAGGACGCGACACGTGTGCACACCTTTCTTTAACAGAAAAGTTCATTCATCTGAGAATTGTCCAATCTCTGCTGACAGGATTCTTCAGTCATAAATTTATTGCAAACATACGATATCGTTGAAATTGGTGGAAAGAATCAAAAATTGATTGATTTTCAGTAATTCCAATTTCAATTAATTGCACGATTTTGGATACTACTGTGCTATTGCTCACTCTATCGATTTGTCGCTTCATAACTTCGAGTGACAAAAATAATCGGTTAATTTCCACTGAAATTTGATGCCGCTTTACAAAGGGCTTGCGCATTCTAGTTCTGCATTTAGGACTTTTGCCCACTTTGGCTGCCCATGTCCCGGGTGGCTCCGCTGCGCAAACGTCCTCCTTCCCAACTGTGTTCGGTCGTTCTTCATCGAGGCATTCACTCACCTTGACTTCATATCGGTGTCACTTTTGTTATTCAGGTTTTCTTCCGACGGCTTCGACTCCTTGACAATAATTGTGTTTCACTGTCGGAACTGATTCTGCTGGAGCAAGATTATTTGTAATTTATTTTGATATCCTCGTTTTGTAGCTGCATTCATCAATCTGCTTTTGTAACCTTAAGTATTAGATGTGATTATAATAGTCTTTCCAGAAATTTTGAAGAAATAACAGTAAGTAGTCATTTCTTCATTTCATCTGCGTTAGAAGAAGTATCGGTTTTTAACTGAGGACCTTTAGATTTTATAGGGCATCGCGATAACTTGTGAGTATTTTGAATTTTCGGGAAGTGACTTCGAAGTTGCCAATTGCAATGTCATACTAAGCATTCAGCAATTTTCAAGTATCACTTATCTTGTGATCTGTGTAACTCTTAGCATGTGTTGCTGCAAATGAAAATCACGCATCGTACAGCGGTGTTGTTCCGTGGATAACAAGGCTATAGAATCATTGACAACTGCGGCTAATAGAGCTAAAACTAAAAACTGTGAAATGATGCTGCATGCTTTGGAGTAAGCATATTGCACCAAGTCTACTGCTAATATAAATGTCCTTCTCCTTCACTGGTTGTCTTTGTCTAAGCCATGTTTGCTGCGTTAAATCCGGTGTTTTGGGGTAATTTTATACAAGTCGGAGGTGCTTGAAGCAATTAATGCATTTTTGCCAATCGAGCGTGCCACTCGTAAAACAAGGGAAACATAGAACTTTACAGTGTATACTACTCCTTGGAACTGTCCACCATGACGTAATGAGTCGGGAGCTTTTTTCAAAAAAAGAATCGTCTTGAATTTGAGGGAACGATAAATATATTTTCTTATACTTTGTGGAAAATTACAGAAACATATCAAGAATCTCAAGTCTGTGTTAACGATGAAAAATTTTTGGCTCACATGTGATTCTACATTACTATCTTTAGCTTCAAGGATGAGAGCTGTACTCTGTCATAATTCTACGTAGTGAGTTGAGAAGTAGTGAGTTGAGAATTCTAATTCATACCTTTTGCTTAACGCGTTCGACCGGTGAAAATTCATCAATTCCTTCACGCACTTTTGCCTTGAGTATAGACTTACATAAAAACATCGATTTTAAAGCAACAGTTCAGGTTCATTTAATAGACAAATTACTGCAGTGATTGCGAAGGACATTTATATTGTAACAAATCTTCGCCAGAAACTCGACCTCCTTTTGTAGATTTTTATGGGCCCAGTTATTCCGACAACCATGGTAGACTGAGGCTCTCATGCCTCATGAAGGATGCATTCCCAATTGAGTGAGGGTCGTATTACCTCCAGAAAATCCGTTCTTCTGTGTATTTTCCTAATTTCTACTGTTTGATGTCACTCTACCTGTCACGAGTTTCTGAAATCGAGTGAGATTGAATACAATTAATTTGCTCAGATTATTAATGAACGTGAACATTGTGCTTGAAGATAAAGATGAATAGTCGATGCTGCTAACAAACTTGAGTGAGGTTTTGTTTCTGTCTCACAGATGCTTGCATTCCAATACAATTAATTTCAAGCCCTATTTTAACTCAAGGAATGCCAGAAGTCAAAAACTCCAAATTCATGAAATTATTTATTTCCTTTGCTTTATCCTTACAACTTCCCTGAATCTGAGAAATTCGAGTTCTTGAGACATCTGTTTGTTGTCTTCATTAGTGGTTTTGCGATCGAATTCAAGCATAAAGATTTATTCCTTGGAAACAAGTTGATCAGACAGAGTTTTAGATAATTGAGTTATATTCGATTATCGTTCAGTAAAATACAAAAAAAATAAATTGATAGAACAAATATGTAAATTTGTTTATCTGTGGAAATCGATAACTACAAAAAATGCGACCACTTTGACAATCAACGGCTTCTTCTTTCACTTGCTTTCTAATGATAGGAAAACTTTCCATATTTAATGCTGCTGTCGCCATAAGAAATGACATCTTTAACATTTTGCAAGCTTCATTCAAAATACAATGAAATTAAATTCTTCAATTCATAAATTGTTTGGCTTTTTGCGATTCTGGGATTTACTTTCTAAGTAATCAAAATTTAAGATGATTTCAATTTTTAAAATTAGTAATGAGCAATATCACAATCTTGTTCAAATAGGTTGAGTGAAATTTATGCATTTGACTGACTGACACAATACGAAGCATTTCAGATTATTCTAATCAATAGCTCCATATAATTTCATGTATTTTTGCAGGCGAGACGATCTTCCGAAATATAATACACGCTAAGAATAAAACACATGCTTTATCGAACACAGGTTAAATGGGGCTGATCTCTCAAATGAGAAATTCTTACTTGCGTCTGTTTGTCGCATTAAGGTGCTTCAAGGTGCTGCAGTTGCAAGCTTTACAAGGCGTTAGATTTAAAGTCCACATGAATTATGGCTTTTGAATGGAAATATGCAACATCGTAATTGTGTTTTAGACTAAAGGTCCATACTGTTTTAAGCTCTTATTTATTACAAAGTCAGTGCTAGCAATAACTGGCACTGATTTTGATGAAAAAAACATGATCAATTTAATTATACGCATTGATTTCAAAATGCTAATTTCACGAGCAGGGACTTCAACACATGACCTTGAAATAACTGAATCATTGTCTTACCTGAAGGCGTTTCTCATACAACAAGTTCACAATAAAATGATTGCACAGTTATCTCTGCAATATCGATGCCAATGATTTCGAATGTTAACCGAAAAGAAGAAAGATAGCAGAGACATAATATACTCTACTAAAATATCAAGTTAAGTAACAGTGAAGAGTATTTGTTATCCTAGCTGTTCTTCAAAATCATTCCATGAATTCTTACCCCAGTCACAGTTTGCATGAGTTAGACAATACCTGAAGGGATTCTCTAAGAAAGTTTTATCATAGTAGACTCGCTAAGAGGCAACGGAAGAGAAATTACTTTTCTTGGCTCACATTCTTTCCAGGCTAATCACCTGTGTTTCACTTTTCTTGTAATTGTCTTTGCGTGTCGTTCTCATTGGAATATTATTTTTTTACTTTAGTCACATCACAGGGGAAACTTCTTGAAATGTCAAATTAATCTAAACTGATGAAATGCTATTTGTCCAAATCTCCAAGCGATCCAAGCGATTGATATTTCTTTACTTTGGAAGTCCAATCTATGTTAGAAACTTGGAAAACGATTGATTGCTCGATGTCTCGAATAGCAATCTAAAGCGCATTTTTGTGTTGAAGTTATTGAAATTTTACATGCGTCTTTTCTCACTACATTGTAGTTGGTCACTTCAATTCTATTCTGAGTCTCAATTTCTAATATTGTTTGATTGATAAAACTAGTTGAATCCAAGTCTTAACTTAACATCTTGATCAGATGCCACTGATTAAGAGCTGGATTTCCCTCGGCATGATATATAGCCTGCTATTTCCACGTTTTGTGCGGTAGAGGTTATTGAGGACCATGCCAACTTTGTGCGCTGATTTCAAGAAGATTATTTTTCAAACCATTGTGACTTCGGCTGCATTTATCTAATCATGAACAATAAATACGTCTACAAAACAACAACACACATACACCCTGTAATTCAGTTTTCTTCACTTCACATGCAGGCAGAAAATGCATTGTTACTTTTATTCAGCTACATCCGCCGTGACACAGTGGTTTAGGGCTTGGCGTAGCGATCTTTCAGTCCAGTGTTTGAATCCCGAAAGTGTCATTGGAAGCCGCCAGTAAGGGCATTCCGGGCTAGAAGATCATAACGCTTCAATTAAAAGTCCCAGTATGTCAGCATCCTCCAAGCCGCCATCATCACCACATCATTAGCTGTTGCTAGGTGGAATATCACATTGATATTAAAAAGTCTGTAAAAGGAAATCATACATTTCCCTTTGATTTTGTTAATTGTTTTGATAGATCTGTCATTCAGGTCTGCAGTCGCTTATGTTTGAAAATTAAATTTGAATTGTTTAACATTGCGTTTATCCCAATATAAAAAATGAGTTGAAATTTGTTTTTATTTCTTGAATACTTATTGCTCATCCTTGTTAGCCCTCGACCACGCAGGTCTTTTCCTTCACTGTCAAAAATGCTTTCTCAGCAGCATGACTATCTATCCGCAAGCTTCCATTGCACACCCAATGTTCAATGATTTCTGCATTCATTTTGTCTTATGCACCGAGCTGAATTTCTCTCTCCTCACAAATCGCAGATTTTGTCCCAGCTTTTGTGTTCATAGGTTTGAATAGCGGAAGGACTCAGATTCAAGTGATCTTTCATATTTTTCAAAATGATGCTGTCGAACTACTGTCGGCTAGCGTCCACTAGTCATGTTCACGACAAACTGACAAAGACGGTTTGTAAAGACACTAGGAATCAGATATATCCACAGAATTAGACAGGTTGTCTCTTCTTCCGTTTGACTAGAAGGGAAACAAGGAACATGTAACGTAAATGAAATGTCACAATCTGCTGACTGAATACCATAGCAATCGAACAATGAGCAGCCAGTTCAACATTAAACACGCCAAATTGTGCGAAGTTTCAGTGACTTATCAACCGGATCACACAGCAAAGAGACACAGACGATATCAAGTTCTACAGAGAAGTTTGTGAACGTTTTTTCATGCGCCTAGTAACTTTTTAAAAATGATCGGAGCACCCAACATTATGGAGAAAACGTAATGATCTGAATTCTTCGAATCTGAAGGAGTCGTGGTGATCGGAGCATTATGAAGGAATTCAGAGCAATCCGCAAGCGACGCACGACTATTTTTCCTATCTCTGTAAGGTATCAAAAATTCTTTTTGCCCACTTATTAAGTTCCTGCATGTGCCATCTGTTTGAATCAGTTTGCACTTATAGCAAAGTGATACGATTAAACAATCTAATTCTGTGGATATACCACAGCAATCACGCAGCCGACCAATCAGACACTAAATGAATACTTGCACACAACGATCTTGACAAGCATGAAATCTGAACAATAGACAAACGTGACAAAGGCAACCAACAATAGACAACAAGATGACTGACAGCGCTCCACAAAGAAGTACGTGGCCGGAACAAGATATAAAACGCATAGAGAAAGGGCTATATACAAAGTACCTAAGATATGTATGTGAAACAAAGTAGAGCGCTGTCAGTCATCTTGTTGTCTATTGTTGGTTGTCTTTGTCACGTTTGTCTATTGTTCAGATTTCATGCCTGTCGAGATCGCTGTGTTCAAGTATTCATTTAGTGTCTGATTGATCGGCTGCGTGATCGCTGTGGTATATCTGATTCCTAGTGTCTTTACAAACCGTCTTTGTCAGTTTGCCGTGAACATGGCTAGTGGACGCTAGCCGACAGTAGTTCGACAGCATCATTTTGAAAAAATATAAATAAATGAAAGATCACTTGAATCTGGGTCCTTCCGCTATTCAAACCTATGAGCACATATGACTCAGTCTCTGCTTGTAATTTTTGTGCTCATTTTCCTTAATATCGATCACTTGTAAGGGCTTGCCACATGCCGTGAGAAAAATTGTTCTGATATTTGTCCATTTCCCTTAACGCTAGTAGATAGACATCTTCAATAAAATAAGATCACTTTTATCTTTTTCGTGTTGTTCCGGGGCCATTGGTAAACTTTCTTAGCTTCCCACCAACCGTTTCAGCGTCCCGAGCAGGTGGCTTGGGACAATGGGAAATAGTATGATCATCCTTTTTTGAAACATGACTGTGCGAAGGCGCAGCTCTATTACATTTTCAAATGTGAAATGTCCAATAAAAATCAATAAATTCCAAACATATTTTGGCGTTTTTTGAATTTATTTGTTTAATTTTGCTGCGCATTATTTCAAACGTAAGTATTTTGTGCGTGGGAAGAGCCAAGTAAGTTGATGTTCAATTGAATTTTTTTCTTTAGGTGATATATTTCGATCCATATTCATAGATCATCGTCAGACAATAGATCACTTGTTTGACGATGATCTATGAGTATAGATCGAAATATATCACCTAAAGAAAAACCTTTTCAACTAAACATCTACTTACTTGGCTCTTCCCACGTACAACATACTTATAATGTCAAACTAAGGCATCTTCACCATATTGTTTCAAACATTTCTCGTAGCTTGTTTCAGAATCTGGTTTCGATAAAAATTTCGAGTTAGGTTGATTAGCAGAACTGATGAGCTTGTAAAATGGACCTCCAGAATTTTGCGCCTATAGCCGTCTCCTCAAATGATTTCGATTCATTTCCTGCTCCTGTTTGACCTCAATAATTTGTATAGGTCGTTGATAGCTTTATGTGCTCATTCATACATTTTGTTTAGAGTTGCTTAATTCAAATTTCTGAAAATTAGCATCATTGTCTCAACTGATAAAGTGTCTTTGGAAGGAAGCATTTTGAATGTAATCGTGATTTAATGCCTTGGGAAATATCCATTGAACAAAGTTTGCGGCATGATTATAAAATTCTTTTCATCACTGTAGGGAGTTTTAACTTCTACTGGAATGGTAATTTTATCTATTGTGGAATTCGTCGAAACAACCACATTCTAAGGTTCTCGCGTTTATATTTGCTTATTGACAATGACTTTACATCTTTTTTCTATTCTGCATTCATGCTGTATTCCCATTATGGCTTGATAATCAAATTTCAAAGACGATTTGATCGAATTTATTTGAAGATGAAAAGTGTTTACCCAAGTGATTTTGCCTCCCGTTGGCATTTGAGCAAGTTCGACAAATATCATTGTTTCATTTTTCTAATACTCATGTAACCTAATTAAGACCAAAAATAATTTGTAATAAATGATTCCAAGGCATGTTTCGGAATTTAATGATGCTACAATGTTACTTTTCATGCTTGCATTTATGGTATACTACAAAAAGAAACTTGTTCTGTGTTATTGATTTGATGCTATCTTAGAAACTCAGACGAAATCAATCAGTAAGTCATGCATGAGTTCAAAATACAGAAGCAATTTATTTCATGAGTTCCTTATGAAGCTCAGACACGATTAGCAAGAGATCAAATACGACGCATGCCAACGGAGAATATTCATCCAACTTACATCATCACAAGGGGAAGATGTAGGGGATACATCAATCATCTAACCTGTCATATCATTTGAATTACCTTGAAATATGAAGGACTGAACACAATATCCTTTTATTTTGACCCCCTCTCATTCAGGACGCTCTCAAGTTTCACCGTTATTATTTGATTAACTTGTGATTTCAGTATTTATTAAACTTGCTCATAAGCATCAATATGTATTGCGTAATTGTCTATGTATGTTTGCTCTGCTAGGTTTATAATAGCCCTATAATACAGGCTGTCCCAGATGTCTCTATGAATTTCATTTTTATTTTACAAGAAAACTAATGATGATACAGACATGAATCAAGTTTTATTTTGAAAACCAGACATGGGAGATTTGTTTGATATATGCCCGGCTGCTTAAATGGTTTATTTTTTTAATTTTTATTCCTTCCAAAGTTATCATTGTTTTTTAATAATAATTGTTTTTCTAATAATAATTTTTTGATATAATTGTTTTTTCCTTTCAAAATATATCCTGTATGAAAAAACAAACATAATACCAACATGAATAAAACTATATTTCAACACTTACGAGCAGTTTCAAGTAAGTTGATGACCTTAGTTCAATTTCAGTTGGTAAAGTCTGTCGGGCAAAGAATCGATAACTCTTGCCAACATCTCTTGATCAATTGTCGAACACACATCAGTAATCCTTCCTTTTAATTCAATCAAACTTGTCATCTTTTTCTGGTATACCTGATTCTTAACATGACCCCAAAACCAATAATCCAAGGGGTGATGTCAGGAGAGCGTGCTGGCCAGTGGAAATCAAAGTGACGACTTATGACTCGATCTTTGAAATTTTTTTGCAAAAACAATTTCACCTTTTTTCCAATATGCGGTGGCGCACGACGCACCATCTTGTTGGAATACTGTCCGAGACATAATTCTTTTTGATTTCAAGAAGGGAATGCAGTGAGCCTCCAACATTTCAAGATACGAAGCAGAAGTGACACTTCCATCGAAGAAATAAGGCGGCATAACATATCGTCTGTTGAGACCTACCCAAACCGTCAACCTTGAACTTTGTAAAGGTTTGGGTATGTGAATTTGAGGATTGCTATCATCCCAAACAGCACCAGTCAACAAAGACGTGTCTCCGGAAAGATGAAAATGAGTTTCATCTGTAAACAGAATATCACTAAAGTCACTTCCGAACTTTTCGATCATTAAGTCGACAAATTCCAAGCGCTTCTGAAAATTAGCTGGAAACAGTTCTTGAACAAATTGAGGACGGTAAGGTTTCAAATGCAAATCGTTTCTCATTATTCTGTACACAGAGCTTTTGGAAATCTCGGATGCTTCAGCAACCTCGCGCACAGAGCAGATTCCAAAATTGTTCTTTGATTTAAGTTCTTCCACTGCTGCAGAAACAGTCAAAGGACGACCACCACTTAATGAATGTCGCCCTGATTTGGGGAGGTCTTTAAGTGTCAAAGAAGTTTCAAATTTCTTGACGAGATTTCGAATTCCGCCTTCAGTATACGGAGGATGCCGCTCACCAGTTTCCTTCTTATACGCACGCAAGGTAGCAGTTGGAGAGCAACCAGATGAGTAATACAGTCGAATAATGCGAGCGCGTACAGAGTTATCTATCTCGTCAGAGCACAGTAAGAACCAGAGTGAATCCAGTAGAAGAACAGTCATTTGAAAATTTTGTCGAGAATTTTCAAAATGAAGATATCGGACAATGACTCGACAGCTGAATAATAAGCTAATAAGTAGAAAACAACTTTCAAATGTTGTGTGATAGAAATTACCATAGATATTTCAGGCGTTGATCAATGAAGAACATCACTCACATCACTCGATTGGATAGCAATACAATCATTATCATTACAGAATCCATCGAAAAACAGTGATAACTTTGCCGCAATGAAAAAAATAAAAATAAACCATTTAAGCAGGCGGGCATACGTGAAGTGAATAAATAGAAGTGATAACTTTGCCGCAATGAAAAAAATAAAAATAAACCATTTAAGCAGCCGGGCATACGTGTGTCAGAAAAGTATCCGGACTGTGCCTGCTGTTCAGGCAAGAAATAGAAAATCGATAATCCGGTTACGTAATTAGAGACGGGTAACCACTCTGTCCAAATGAACGCCGAATCAGCCATCTCTGCAGCCATTGTGTGCGTCTCGCAGGCGGTTGATTACAACTCATCGAAGTCATATCGTTTTGTCACCTCTTAAGCGCGATGAATGTTTTCGACTGCACATCTCGTTATGGCATTAGAGCAGCGAACGAATTTGAAATTCTTGGTCCGCCTGGGAAAGTCTCCTACGGAAGCATTCAAAATGCTGCAATTAGTTTACAGGGACGAAACAATGGCCCGGTCTTCGGTTTTTGAGTGGCACAAACGATTCAGAGACGGACTCGAGGAAGTGGAGGACGCCACCAGGAGTGGAAGACCATCGACCAGCAGAACGGAGGAGAACGTTGATCGCGTAAGACAGATGATTCGGAATGATCGTCGGCTGACTGTAAGGATGATAGCTGACAGTCTAAGCATCAATCGAGATTGCGTCTGGAAGATCATCACAAAAGACTTGGGCATGCGAAAGATCTGCGCGAAGATGGTCCCGAAGCTGCTGAACGACGACCAGAAGGAGCGGCATGTCCAAGTGTGTGAGGACATCATCGAGCGCCTCGAAACCGAACCGAACTTGCTAGCAAAGGTCATCACGGGTGATGAGTCATGGGTCTTTGAGTATGACCCAGAAACGAAGCGTCAAAGTTGCGAGTGGAAAAGTCCTGGGTCACCGAGGCCACAGAAAGCGAGACAATCAAGATCCAAAATCAAACTCTTGTTGATCGCCTTCTTCGATATCAGAGGAATTGTCCACGCTGAATTCTTACCGCAAGGTCAAACGGTCAACCAGCATGTCTACAAAGAGATCTTACGACGTTTGTTCCGATCAGTGCGTGAGAAGAGGAGACTTGCGGCTGGACAGCTCGTGGATGCTTCATCATGACAACGCGCCGGCTCACAACGCTCTGAGCATTCGTCAGTTCTTGGCCGAGAAGAACGTCACCGTCCTTGATCAACCTCCGTACTCCCCCGACCTAGCTCCGTGCGATTTTTTTCTATTCCCCAAGCTGAAAGAAGTGATCAAAGGAACACATTTTTTGGATGTGGAGACCATCAAGAAGGCAGTGACGACGGAACTCCACAAGATCCCACAAGATTCCTTCCAGGAGTGCATGAACGCATGGCAGAAGAGGATGAAGAAGTGTGTTAGACTCGGAGGGTGTTACTTTGAAGGGGAGAGGGCTTAAAGGCATTTTGAAATATGAGCCCCAGTAGGATGCAATTGCACCACAGTTTTCTTTAATTCTAAAAATTTACAACAATGATCTGTTTTTCTTATCTGCCAAGTTTTAGACATTTCGACGACGTAGCAGGTTACCTTGGGAAAGTGATTTTGCACGTTTATTGGTAGAACAGATTGCGCGATGAGATGCCTTGAAATATGCCTTGATTACATGACTTAATTTTTGATGAGAAAAAATTTAGTATTTGTGCTTGTTTTGTGATGTGTCTTTGTTATATCTATTAACATATACATAGCAGCCTCTGAAATTATTGTTTACGATAAATCACAACAAATCAAATGTAGTGATGTAGTAGGCATCTAAATTCTCGGAAAATATGGTAGAAGGCTTCAAGCCGAAGCATTAATTGTCAGCAACATACCATCATGCAGTCATGCATCGCTTGAGGAGAGAATCAAAGGAACACAGGATATGCTCTTCCGACCTCACAACAAATCCAGATGTGATATTGCATAAATAGAAATTATTTTTATTGTTCCATAGTAATAGAACGAATGAAAAAAAACGAATTTCTCTTGAAATATAAGTCAGAGATCCTTGGATAAAATATGAAGCATTTTTGCCGATCATGGCGTATCATGCACTTTCAGGCGAATGCAGAAAATTGTAAAAATTCACTGACTGAAATAAAGTTTCGGTCGATGTCTTGCTTGATGCAAATAATGGCAAAAATGCGCAAAATATCTGACGTATGATGTCTTATAAAGCAAACGCTATTCGAGAACAAACCGTTCATACCATTCACGTGTTCCTCTTTCATAAAGCTGAATACGAAGAAAGTGATAAGTGTTGAGAAACACGCAATCAGCAGGCTAGAATCACACCTCGAATGCAGACTAATGGTTGAAATCACATCATTCAACATCGTCAAATTGCACCCATGCACACCAACGACACATGAAGTGGAAGAATTATTCATCAAGAAGGCAATCACGTGACCATCCACTTCTGAGAAAGCATGCAAGATCTGAAAATAATTCTTTTTTAGTCATCAGAACTGCTATGTTTGGAATATTTGCTTGCTGTTTTATTACTTCATTCAATGTTATGAGTGTTTATAAGTGTTGTGCATGAGTGAAGTGATAAGTAGTAATTGTACACAACACTCATATACTCATAGATGTGTACGCTCAAAATCGCTCGCGAAATTTTTCGATAATTCAGCTTGATTGTTTCAAAGACACGAGAAACATGGCGTGTGATGTTTTGGCGCTAAAATGCTGCATCTACTTTAAGTTAATTTGATGGATACACTTCATGTTGCACCTATTTTTCTATAGTATATTTTTCAATGCATTATCTCTGAAAATCATTCTTCAGACAATTTTACTTCATCAAATAACCTGACTAATATGCTGCCATGCACGAAATTGCTTCACAAGATTACTTGTAGCATATCAAAAATGAGCTGCTTGGAAAGGAATCCTATTTAGGCGCGCAAAGGTGATATTTTAAAAGAAAGCTGAGTGGTGTGAAACTGCATTAATCGTTTGTTCAACGTTGAGTTTTGAAGTTAATTTCCACTCAGCCGCGAAGTCGACAATTTAGTAATTGTCAACCCTAATCTCAATGTGATAACATAATTTACAGGTATAGAAATCTGATCGACAAATCATAGGGTAACCTAAATTTTTATCTGCTGAAGAAATTCTGAATAATTTTGTCCTGAAAGTCAAAAATTTCAGCAATCCGATAAGCTTAAGCTGTGCACTGCAAGTTCTGTTAGTGCTAGGAATGAGCATCGCTTTGCGGTATCTTTACATATCCTTTACACATTCATGTCTTTATTCCAAAAGCACAAAATTCCGACGGTGTAAATTGTGAAGAATATTACTCTGTACAGCAATTTTGTAGAATGTGTAACAAAAAATGCACCAGTAATTGTACATAATATTGAAAATTCAGTTGCCAGTTAAAATTCTAGAAATCAACACAGTTTGACATGGTCTGGCCGTTAGAACGAGTTTCAACAAGGAGCGAAGACGAGTATGAGACTTTCCCGGTTGATGTTCGACCTGCGGCTGCTACGACTTCGCGCGTCTGTCGAGTTCTCCTGGCTATTCTTCTTGTTAGATAGGATCAGCAAGCGTCCATGCAAATATAATGGGAAGCACATTGAAGTTTTCGGTAGAAATGAAATGTTCTATGCTTTCCACGATTCAGCGAAAAGTACTAAGCCTAGAGCTGTTCTTATGTCATCTTTTTCGGTCAAGAAATCATGTGGTCATGCGCATTTGTCTATGAAGACGGATACATCCAGATATAGAAACCTCTAAATGTCGCAAAGACAACATTTTGGCCAATCTTAACCACATTCTCTCATCTAGCACGGATCAGAGGCATAGTAATAACACATTTACATGATAGGAAATCACTTAAAGACATTCTGTGCCAAAAATTATGTCTCTAGACATAACAATTATCCATTAATTAGAGAAAGCAATGAAACTCTTATTTTGACAGAAAACTTCAATGTTTCCAATTGCACTTGCATGAATTTTTCTTCGGTAATGTCTGACAGGAAAGGGGTCGCGGCAGAACTTAGCAGACGGGCAGATTCGTACTAACCATAGGGTGTGCATCATTCTGTGAAACCATCAATTCGGTCTCGCTCCATCAAGCTGCCCTTCAGAGCGTCGAGGGTAGCGAACTTTGAATTTTTGTTGCCCAACGGGTAGTTTATGATGGGAAGTATTGTCAATGCGTCATAAAAATGTGCAAAGAATTATATCAATAGATTTTTTCTTGTTTGTTTTTCTTCCTGCTGAGCAAAAGACATGCTGCATCTCAATGGCCAGACTGAATATTCTTGAAATTTGCGATGTACATGCAGTATACAAAGTGCATGTTGCATTCTGAAATTATTCATATACATTTTTGAAATCAATTTGCACCTTTAGAAATATCATGCACTATTTCATCATCATCAATTTCTGTCAGTTTGTGAGTATGGTCAGAAACCTTACCTTAACGTCTATTCATTTATTCCTTCTGCGATGCCAACCAGTTTCAAGGTCGCGTGTACTTCACTTGAATGAATAATTATATAATCGCAACAATTTTTGTATAATGAAAGATTCGCCCATCAACGGATTTAGTGCACTTTCAAGACATCAATGAGCATCTATGTTTGTCTAAGAAGTCCCACTCCGACGATTATTGGCTTCGTTTTACTTCTCAGTAGGCATATTTGACCAGGCGTTTTCATCTGTACCATCTCATCATCTTAATAACCCAATAGTCGCAGAATTAATTATATTGATCAATCAACTCGAACCAAAGCTTGTTTCTCATTCTATGGCTAAATCTTTTTTAACCAATTTTCTCAAGACAGCTGTGTTACAACAGATGTTAATCTCTGCGTTATTCAACGTCTACTTATCAGGATTTGTCGCTGGAATTGAGTTTGTAAACATAATAAACTGACTTGCCTATCAAATTCAGCTGATGCCAATGTATTCACAGACTGCTGATATAATATGCCCATGCAACTGGTGTTCAATTATTTATACATGCTGCTAATCTATTTACAGTGCATTTTGTCTAATCATTATTATTGAGAACAATCAATCGCTACTGATTATCGTGTACTGCATGTCCTATAAGGAATAAGCATCAGGGTTGGAACCGGCCGCCGGCTCCAGCTTTCGGTATGAAAATGTCGAAGTATGTTGTTGATTTTATATTTTGAAACATTGATAAATGAAAACATAAATAATGAAAATTTTAATGAAATATTTTGAAACATCAAAATGAAACGTTAATGATGCTATCGTAATCTGTCTGCAAACAAATCGATTTATTTGGCATACAATGCGACTATGGCGGCATTATTGGACGGTAGATGGATTTCACAGAGTTCTCCGGCAATGGACTGTAGCTACACGGTATCCACAACTGCTAGGGAGGAGGCAATCTGGTCACCTGTCGCATTTTTGTTTGGTTCCTGCTAAAAAAAAGCAAGAGCAGTGAATTTTTACACCTTTCACCAAAGTCTTTAGATTTGATCTCTAAAAGGTCGACTTAGTTATATATTTTGTAAAGAAATTTTTCGAATCTCGGAGTTGGCTGAACATGCATCCGACGGATCCCAAACATGTATTGGAATGGCTACTTTCAAAGGGAAATTGCCCCTTTAAGTTCATAACTGACAAGTTAGTCACTCAGTATTCGGAGGTTTATAGAGAAAAATGCAGACTTGAAATCAAAGCTTAGAGCAGGAGCGCTTTTTGTATTCTTGCTTGTTTTTTCTATAGGTGCTTCCAAAACAAATGGGAAAGACGTGAATATACAAAGACAATAATAGGATTATAATAATGAAGTGGCTGTGTGCATAGGCAATTACATGTATAGGCAAAGGATTATGTTTCTGTAATACCGGTGATTCACTTCATGTTTTAAATTGTCACATTTGATTATAAGAAGCTCACATTGTGTATTTTCAAAGTGAGATATGAAGACTGAAACTATCGCAGATAAAACAAACGTTAGGCGCATGCCTTATGTACCCCATCTGCATGAAAAATTGTCTAAGTTTAATGACAGAATATTGCAGAAAAATATGTAAGAATATAGGCCTAGACAGATTAGAATTTAGAAATCGAAGCGCTTTTATTTGCTTAGATTTTCAGCACGTAAAGAGCGGATGCCCTTTGTAGGAGTTTTAGTAGAATAAAGTTTTATGCGCTGATGCATGCATCCCGCAAAAATGTAATTTGAATAGATCCAAACTTACAATACCATCCGCACAGATCCTACCAAGATCCTTCCAGCCGCATTTCTGATGCATGGCAATTTGATCTATCGCTTATTTAATTTCATTGTTGTTAATGAAATGAAATAATGTTTATTCGACACAATCTTGGAAATACTATAGGCCTATGTTTAAAACATTCATTATGATATCGAAGAAAAGTATGAAATTGAGGTACCAGTAACCTATTGATTTCACGACTTTTTCAAATCATAACTGAGTAGTTTCCGCATCATGCTGTCATGAAGTTGAATATTTACCTACTGTAGATAAGATAAGAAGATGTTTACAAGCTGACAGTCATAAACAAATCGTTGCTTCTATTCAAGGATTATTGTAAAGTGTGCAATTTCAATGGTAGCGCGCATTTCGTTATCTAAATGCGCACGTAATAAGTAGAGCATATTAGTCGCTAATATAGTTGATAGATTATTATACTTAAAAATACTTCATCAACGCAGTATAGCAAAGGACAATCGCTCCCAAACAAGCTACATTGCAACATTCCATTCAGTCACAGGTTTTCCATATAATGTACTGACCCCGAAACCATGGCATCATAGCAGCTTGAATTTTTGCATACAACGTTTTGCAAACATGCAGTCTTGTGAAATCATAAATGACTGCAGAGTCACGGTTGGCCTAGGCACAAAGCAGAAAAGGATGACGAATCTTAAAACCGTGTACAACAAACTTTTGTAACATCTTTGACAAGGACGCAACACAGTGACATACTGTGGTATGAATAGCTGCATTTTCACGTTGCAATTATGATATAGCAGACTACATTTATATACCGGGCGTTCAAAAGTCGAGCAAACTTTTAAAAGGCTGCCACTTGCTTCAATTTATCTTTTGCGCAATTCTACAAGACATATTCAATTTCTTTATTATATTTGGCATGACGGTCATAAAATGCATGAAGGGAACAATATTATTACTCAAAATACTGATGGCATGAACCTCACTTATGGTTCAAAAAGACACATGATGAGATTGAGCTGATGAGAAGGCCTATAATAAATGAGCGAATCCGTTGCTGTCAAGGAGCACTTTTCTGCGTTGTTCGTCGAATTGTGAGTGCTAGTCCTTCCATGAATTATATTCTCTTGTACCTATCAACGCCTTTCATCGTCGTGCGACTCTTCTTCAAGGCGCTGTTCTGGAGACATTGGTTGGATTGTTGAGCCTCACTTTGACACTGGCAAGTACGTTTCAGAACTACTGTGCCTACAAATTTGCTTTTAGTTGTCATTGAAACCTTACAGATTTTCCGCTATCATAGAGTGGGCCATTTTGAAGTTTTTAGAGCTATCTACTTGGTTTCATTATTCATCCTTGCGGATTTTAATTGATCTTCTATTAAAAACCTTAAAAGGCTTATCCAATAACATCGCAAAAACCTTCCATTTTCCCTCTTAATTCTGGTCGAGAGCACGTTGCGTTTCATTCTACAAGGACTCGTTAGGACTAATCATTCTACAATTACCGAGGACCTTCGGTTAGATTTTTAAGCTTGAGTGCACCTTTTTAATGTCACTGGCTATATCCTATGATTCCATTAGAAGTAACAAAGCATAAACGAAGACCAAACAGAGTAAGGAATCATCCCGATCGTATTCTAAAAGGAATTATGTACTTCACTATCAATTCCTATCAACAGTGTCATGAAAGGTCTGAAAGGAAATGAACACGTGTAATTTTTACTTGTTCTGGATGCAAACTTGTCTTCATCATCAATGTCAATTAATCTTATTCTACGGAGACCTGAACCTTTTCACACCCTCTGAGACCTGAGGGGGGTTCCAGTGGATCCCTTTTACAAATTCTTAGTTTATCTGCTCAAATCGATATGAAATCATTAGGAAAGTTGATTTTAAGTAAAACAATGATGCTTGCGTGTAGCCTTCTCAGTAAACACATGCGAAAATGTGGTGCTTTTGAAATTCAGCAACATTTAGCGCAGTATCAGTTGTACTAGAAGTGATTTTTCGATGTTTTCTGTCGCCATAAAACCTCAGATAGCTGATTTTAATAAAACTGATTTATTTCATAGAGCATAGCCCTTATATTTGCCATTCTATAGAATTTTTCCATACCAATCGGAAATAGGCCTAAACTGAGCCATAATTTCTGCATTTTAAGACCCTCACAACAACTGTGGAGATCTCAAACTCATCAATTACTGATGTGAAAACTTTACCAAAGGTACTTTACCAAAGGTTTTTAGTGTTGAACTTGATTGTTGATTAGTGTTGAACTTGAACAATACATTGATTGCTTTCATTTTAACATTGATTTATGGTAATTTGTTCATGCAGACCAACCAGTCATGCACGATCATATGCGAAAACAAAATATTCACATTTTGAGTTCTTCTAGCATAACACACATGCACGAGCATGATGTTAACATTGAATAAATGAATTTCACTCATCATGGACCATAGTGGATATGCACAAAATCATTTTTCATCTGACAGTAAAAATTTTGTTAAGGGAATTTCTACACCCTGTGAGACCTGAGGGGGGTCCCCCTTGGCCTATCTACCATGCTTCTACTTATTCAATTGAAATGAAATAACACATGCAGAATCACGGTCAAAGATGATGATTTTACATGGGCATGAGCAGTTGATATATCCTCAGCAGAAAAAGTGACATAGAAAAATATGGTTCTGGGGTCCATTGGACCCCCTCAGGTCTCTGAGGGTTATACGTACTATGTATTGTATTCGACAATCTTTTTCTCTTATCTTGTACTACGCACTCCAAATGTTAGAAATGTTGTTCTATTGTATTTATGAATCGATAGATAGTGTAAAGTGTGGAGTCACTATTTCGTAAAGGCATTTCTTCAGTGGAAATATTGAATAGTATTATCATTGAAGACAAACAATGCCTGGGAGTTACTTTTGTTATAGGGGCCACTGTCATTGAGAAGTCAAACTATTTTCACAGAGCACTTAAGAATTGTAAGAGAAATATTTTCACAAACAAATTTATTTTGTAGGTCCCTACGTGAAAAAGAAATTTGTGTAAATTTGCTGTGATGTATGCGTAAATGCGTTTTCCTGGCCTGTCGCTTTAACTTGTTGAATCGTTCAAGAGCCTCTCATCCGCTTGAAAGCTATGGAGATACATGACTTAAGATTTGCAATTCGTGATTTCAACAAAGATTGATAAATTTTATAGCCGAAGTGACAAAAAAGTACGTAGCAAATATAACCGCTGATGTTTTTTTTTTGAATGCAAAGAAAAAGAAGATGTGGATAATGTCATAAAACAATTGATCGCTGTAGATTAACACTTTAATCTGACTCATATTATTATTTAACATGCAGTGCATAACTGATATGCTGCCGAGAAATAACTGATATTACTTACAGCAATGTCGCAGCTGTAATTTTCCGTGACCATTTATATTTCAGATTTTCATGAGTTGCTTCACCATATTGCTTATTGCATTGTGTTTCGTATTTCTCGTCAACGGAAAATTCACAATTTGACAAAACACAATATGCAAAAGATACGCACATTTTTCAGAAAAACGAAATAAATTCAAACACTCCAAGATGTTATTTCCAGTTATGATTTTGACAAAATGTGGCGTGAATGTCTACATAAATCAAAATAATTTGGTACCAAGCACATAAAATGCATACTAATGCGCATCATTTCCAGAATCTTCTTCCTTTTCCTTAGTCTCGTTTGTTCAGTTATAATGGAATTCATTAATGTATGAATTCTTGAGAGAGAGAGAGAATGTGTATATTGAAATCACAAATGGAAATCAGAAGTTACAAGTCAATTAGTCTACATTTCTTCATCATAAAATTAGCCAGCATCAATTAAAGGAACTACGTCAATCATAATAGGTAGATGATTTTAAAATGCATACATACTCTTGGGAAGAAAGAGTTGCGACGCACAGATGTTCGACGGAAAGGCACATAGATTCTTCCGCTAGTTGAGTACCTTGGGAATGCGAGCTTTATGGAAGTTTGTGCAGACTCAACTTGTTCGAATAGTTTCAAGGCAGCAGCATAGTTTCTTCTTGGAGTCAAATCATTCATGCTTGAACAGCCTTTTATTTTGAGGCAGTGGTTTTGAATAACTTGCAGCCTAGTAAAGTCCCCGTTGGACAAGCCGATAAATGCTGGAGAGGCGTATTCTATAAGGGAGCGTATCAACACGTTGTGAATTTGGATGAACTCCTGAGGCGTCGTGTACGGTTTCATACGTCGCAGGATGTACATTCGCTGAGCTCACTTCTTCTCCATAAGGTCAACATGAGACCCCATCCCAAGGAATCATTCAAAATGACACCCAAAACTTTGACACTCTTTTGGAAGTTAACGGCAGCGATGTGTGTCTCAACATTAAGGACATCTTTAACATTTCCTCGGTAATAAATCAAGCCAGTGGTTTTGGCAGTGTTCAGACTGAGGTTTGAATCAGCAGCCTACTGTGAAATATTGTTGATTTCAGAGTTAAGTAGCCGTATGTCATCGGAGGTAGGCTATAGTCTTTTTCTAACTCCCACAACGATGCAGGTGTCGTCGACATACTTAACCAGATAGGTTTCCGAATTAATTGGCTTCAAAGATGAGACATATAGTCTGAACAGATAGGGACCGAGCAATTAATCAATTAATTCAAACAAAGTGAATCGATCATCTTGACATCATATGCAAAGCTACGGGCATGTCATGCTCAATGAGCGTCGTTAGTGATTTTGCACTATAAATCGAACGCTACCAAACCAATGAAGCTGCGGGTGCTAAAACCTTATCAACCCTTGCTAGCGAAGTTCCGGTTTGTGATAAATACTCGTATAAACATTTTTGGTCAAAGATAATCAATCATCGCATGTGCAACTCACAAATGAAAAATCTCTTATCTACATTTGTTGATTTTTTGATTATGCATGATAAAGGAAAATGCTCATTTAATCATTAATAAAACAGTTAAATTCGCATCTTTGAGCATTTGAGATAACTGGTTATAATAGAAAAGAAACTCTGTAAATAGTAAGCGAGACTATACATGGAAAAGCGTACCGCTTCTGTACCGGTACTAAAATGTGCACAGCTTCTTGAAAGAGAGAGAGAGAGAGAGAAATCATCATGTTTATGACAAAATTTTATTTGTTGAGTAATCATGCTTTGTCTTCTATTCTCGTCAACATCATTTATACATGAGCAATAACAATCCTTTAATTTATAGGGATATTATTTCGATTCATTACGCAATAATTGTTTTACGCAGTAGGCTCTTAGGATAATTTATTCATGATCACTGAATGAATAACATTTTCAATTTCATGTAGCTATCAATAAGCCTCTGACTTACATTTTTCGTGCTTGTTACATAAAATGTTTGATATACTAGCCACTCCCTTCAATTCGCACACTGATAGTATGTAGAGAATTGTAGCCATCACCAAGCAATGACAGAATTATTCGTGATTTGAATTTTGAAGTAGCTGCATATTTCATATTTCGTAATAGCAGTTCTTAGACTTTTCTTGTAGTAGCCATGGAAATGGAAATTTGCCATGCTTGCCAGTTCATGAACGCAACCTTCGTACAAAAATTTGTCCTTCACCTTTCTTAGATGATGAAACCAATACTGTCTATTACTGTATAAAATAGTTAAAAAGAGCCTGATGGTCGTAAATTCTAAAGCTATCAATTCATAATTCATTCGTGTCATTTAGACTATTACGTTTTCCATTTTTTGCGATGCAACTTATTTTGTTTAGCATTCTGTCACGAATCTGACATTCCACGCAAATTTAGAAACTCAATTCAATTGTCATCGTGATGATGACTTTGTCTAGAAAAGGTACTATGCCTTAGATGCAGGTTAGTGATGCATTCATAGATATCTGGGTACAACTGCTCAAACATCCTGATATTATTTCTCCATCACGATCACTGACCATATTAAAAGCGCTTTAAAACATAATGGTCGTTCGTGACAAAATTTATAAAAATAAAATACAGGATGATCTGCTGTGGTAGCAATCTGGTCACTTTCAGAAGAAATTTTGAAATTTAGAATTTTTTGATGAAAGGATCAATCAGGTGACCTTTAAAACGGCGGTACCGGTCACCTAAATCAATAAGTCAATAAAAGTTTGTTTCCAAATACTTTGGAAAACATGGAAAAATATGAGGAACATGTATGTGAACAAAAACATTCGTGTTTCAAACACAATTATGAAAACTCAGACATCAAAAAGTACATTTCAAGCGTGCGGTCAATTTCAACAACAAAAAAATCGTGTTCAGGAAGGAGAGGAGAAAAATTTGCCTCTAAATGTCATTCAGTTTGTATTCACTGTAGTAAACTGTCGCAACTCTTTAGCTTTTTGAAGGAATTTAGCAATACTTTTAAGATAATTTGGAATATGCGTGTTCATCAGCTTGTAGAACTCAGTTGTAATCATCTAAAATTCATTTTGAATATATGAAGGAGTGATACAATACATTCTGTTATACAAGTTCAATGTCAGAATACTTTCTACGTCTCTTTATTGCACATGCACAAGTATATAGCTTCTCAATTACTATACTTTTATTGAGCTGTTGTCAATGCATACTGATTTGCCTTAAGATCACGGTTAACCCTCGCAACAATTTTGTGATGATGGTCTCAATTCGAATCAATTTTGAATACAAGTATCCTACAGTGTAAAATGTACAATTTAGACATCAGTGAAGCGTTTTTCTCAATAAATTTTGATCTATTTGATATTTTCACTACTCCTAATACAAAAATACACCATTGATCTGTTAAGTTGTACAATACACACAATTTTCCACTAGAAGCAATGCTTTCCAAAATCCTTAAAGCACCATGGCTACACTTTTAAACTTCAAAGGTCAATTGCCACTCCATGTACCTATTCATCCATGTTCGGATACTTAACATTTTCAAAGTCAACGCAATCTTCATCCATATAGCAATAGATATTTTTTTATTATAGTGCATGTATAATTATTTGCATAATTATCTGCATCTAATTATCATAAATAAAAAAATCCTTTGAAAATGCTTCATTTCCACCATATTTACTGACGTTTCTTCAGCTTTGCATACGTAAAAAATGAAGTCAGAAAATAAAAAAGGACAGCGTAGTTATATAAATTTCATCAATTGGTGAAAAAACGCATTTTGGCCTGTTTATAAAGAAAGTATTCACATTTCTGAATAAGCTCATGTGCCGCAGTTAGGATGCCGTATGTCGAAAATATTCTCTCTCCCCTGAAATTTCATATTTAGTGTAGACTGCTGAATTCTCTAAACGACATTAAACAAGATCAAACTTGATAGACCAGTTTTATCTGAATCAGTAAATTTATGATTTCAGTCCTAGCTTGTCATAAATCACTTTTTAGTGGTAATTTCGCCTCGAATCTAACAAAACTGCTGTGTCATTAACGGATTTGTCAAAATCAGTTTATCAAAGCGAGTTTGTCAAAACCGACTAATCAAACCTGATCCAAAGTTTCACATTACTTATTGTATGTATTGCAACTGAATTATTATGTTTTACATTAAAAGCTATAATATACTCATCTATGACCTCATATATTACACTCAGATTTTACGGAAATCCAAAGTTTAATAATGTCTATAAATCAAGCAAAATGATGTAATCTTCTACTTTCAAAGTTTTTTCTCGTCATACATCTGCTGAGACATCAACAATTTACACGAAAATATCAGTAAATGTGAAGAATTTTTCTTGCCTGATATGTCTCTGGTATTTTGTATTTATTCTCAAATGCCTCATTCTTCCATTAACGTAGTTCACCATCCTCTCTCGTCTTCATCAGTGCGTTAGACAATCAACATAACTACGCAGGGAACCAAAAAAAGCGGACCTATTCATGCAAGAAAGGAAGAGATTTTTGATTTGTGGCTGCGATGATAATGCAACTAATTCCGATGATTTTTATTGTCTTCTAATTCGAAACAAGTAATGCATATCAGGTAATGGCGATATCCTTCCGACATATCCTATATTTATTAATTATGATTAATTTCTAGTATTTCTAGTTTACTGGGAGCCATCAACAATCCCTCAGAACTGTAAAGTCAATAATCATGGATAATTTTTTCGCAGTTGCATCAATGACGCTTGCCAATGAAAAGGAGTGGTAGGTCTTAAAAATCACTTTGCTTATGTCTGTAGTGAAGATATCTACTCCTGTCTCTGCTATAACAAATAATGGATCATAGTAATTGATGACTCAGATCTCTCAAGCGTATTATTTCATATGTAAATACGTACTAATTAGTCCGGGGGGTGACGATTTCTTCCTAAATTCGCTCACAAATGGCTTAATAGCATGGATATGCAGATCCTGAAGCGCTGAATAAAAAAATCAAATTCTTAAGTGTCACAGCCAGTCGCTTTTGATTATAGGTACTTTGATGGATTCCCATTGGAATCCAATGGTAAAATTCAAGAAATATCTATGGATTGTGAAACACTTGGCAATTTTAGAGCCTCTACAAAATGAGTAAATTTCACGTTTTGACTTAATTTTGGAGATTTTACTCATTTTGTGGAGTCTCTCAGACATCAAATACTGAATCATGTGACTCACTTCAACTTTTATATCGTAGTTGATGCTCTGAACTCAATTATGTTTCAAATTTCATGGCATTCTGATAAATAGTTTCTTTTCTGCAAAAGAAAATGTACGAAAATTGCCAAGGGTTTCAGAATCCATGGATATTTCTTGAATTTTGCCATTGGATTCCAATGGGAATCCTTTGTTAACCTTACCTATAACCGAAAGCGGCTGGCTGTGACAATCAAGAATTTGACTTTTGTATTCAGCGTTTCAAGATCTACAAATCCATGCTATTGAGCCATTTGTGTACGAATTTAGGAAGAAATCATCATTAGCTCCCGTCCTAATTACGACAACATTAAACATGTTGAACATGTACAGTTGATGACACGAAAGGACAATGAGTAGAATGTGATATAATATGAACGGACCAGTCAACACATCAGTGAACCGCTCAAAAGAGAGGATGATTACACAATACTATTCATCCCAGAAATTCATCCATGTCATTTAGCAACGCAAAGATTCAGTTTGATGAATATCATACATGGCAAATTTTAGAAATATAATAATCAACACCTGAGTGCGATAATCCATTTGTTAATTAAGAATTAATAATCGAAATACACTACAGGCCAAGAATTCTACAATAAAGAATTGTGCATATCATGATTTTCAAGGAATCTAATAAGCATTTCCGGGTTCGGGTATACTGTATGTTCTATAGGTAAACAACTTTTGCGTGGATGATGTGAAATCGGTTGAACCATTAAGCAATAAGTCACATTGATTACAAGGTGATACACACATGGAGTCTCACAATGTTGAGTACAGGGTTGATTTGTGCATACAATCTTCGTACAAACAGCAACTGTTCCAACATGACGGTGAAATAATGTTAGCATAAGTACCTGCAGATGATAAAAACTCACAAGTTGTTATTTTAAAGAACTACAGCAAATGTAGCAGGGGGCCGATTTGCCTCCCACTGATTTGATGGGTCTAAGTCTGACTGACGAAATTTTGATGAAGATTTCCTGCGTATGCGCGGAAGTTAATTAATACTTGCAGTGGAACACGCTAATATCAGTGATATCGTAATGCGAATCACGTTGACAATATTGCATCACCATGGCTGTTACAACTTCTATCTCTGTTTCTACTATTAAAAATGTTTGATTAAACCATCTACACATGAATTCAATTTTGTATAGACTCACTTCTCAGGACATCACGATTGAAGTTTCTATTTGGAAATAGGACGTCATTAGGCCTACATAATTTCTCCCAGTTTGTCATTCTCAATATAAAAACATGTTGACCATCGACATGAATTTCATTTATTTCACACTGTTATTTGTCAGCAAGATAATACATCTTCATTTACAACAGGATAATGCAACTTCCCGGCGAAATCAAGCAGATTAAACAAAAACATATGTCACATTTTTAAATGACACAATAATTATCCTGATTAAAACATTTTTTATTCACACTATGTTCAATGTGATATTATCTTCTTGTCAATGATATTCTTGAACAAAACAGACCGAAAAGTATTCGGAAAATCGTCTTGAAGTTTTCTCACCAAGTACTCGCCGTATATGCATGATTTATGGTGATTCATCATCGGTTACGTGGAAGTCACAAATGTGAACAATTGTGACCGACGTGACGAATATGAGTCGAGCACATTATTGGTAACATATTGGGCACAGTTTTGTTAATAGTGTAGAGATAGGCTCTAGATCTCTCCCGCTTCGCGGCCTCGGATTCCTACATTTTCTTGCACTTCTGACTTCATGGAATACTTATTTTCTCGCAAGGTAATTAAACATAGCAATATTATTGGAAAGAATTTCATTATATGAATAATCTGAGGGCACGTTATGCAAGGCATTTCTGATGTCATTTTGTATCATAGTCTTTAACTGCATGTTTTCTATGACAATTTTTTTATGAAATGTCTATCTATGACAAAGCTTTTCTCATTTATCGAAATCTTGGTCAACATGGGTTCGTGAATGGCATGAACAAAATGAAAAGAAAGAAGGCAGTTTTTGTAGTTATTTTACTTGGGAGAATTAACCAAGAAGATCCAAAAACACTTTTACATATTTTGTCATTTTGAAATATTCGTGCAACAATAGCCTATATGGTACTTCATATAGTTTATTCTGAAGTATTTGGAAATGCCTTTCAGTCTTGCTTATGTTTCACTTCCATATAAAAAGCGTGGCCATGAAGTATGAGTTGCTTTTGATTGCCAATCTCAGATGTACAAGATTGTACCAATTAACAACTCATCTTGAGTAGCCTATTTGATAGGAAATTAACTTATCATGCGTTTCAAGAACATTTGACATTCATACATAGGCCTATTTTTAACACTATCATTTAAACATTATATTGCACTGAAGTTTTTTTGAAACGATGATAATTAAAGCTAACTAGTGGGTCTCATAAAATCAAAAAGTCTGCCAACGAATAGAGATTGTACAGTATGGCTCACACTCACAAGATTACACGCATTATCGCTTGCCTTTGCTACAGGCACTAGCAGCTAGCTCTATTTCGTTTCATCTGAGACAGCGGTGTCTGATTTTATTGAGATTTTATTGAATGCATAATTTGAAAATATTTGCCGCAATATCTGCCTCATTCAGCTAAATTCTGTAAAAAACATGTAATCAAGAATTAACCCGATCAAAACCGATCACAAAAGAATCAGGAATACACGCCAAATAGGTCAAGATGGCTCATATGCATAGTATTTTCTCAGCAAATGCAACTTAATGGTATTACTATTTCAGTCACCAAAACATTGAGAGCATTTGCACACTACTCTAGTTGATAGATTTTATTATTGGAAACTTGGTTTTATCATCAGTGACAACAATATGTTTTTCTCATTACAGATTATATTCTTTGAACCATGGAACCAAAATCATGTTTGACAAATGAAATGAGGAGATAGTGAAACAACAGAAGATCGGTGGAACCCACAGGTACTGAATCTTTTATATCTATTGAAATTTCAATCGCGAGGCACTTCGACTTTGTATCTCATGCAAATGAGTTTAACTAAAAAACAAAGAAACTTGAAAGTCTAACTCAAATTACTTGCACACTAAATATACCTGCATGTAAGGTGAAGTGATATTTGGATATTCTCGTAGATCTCATTTCGTTTCCGATACTTTTCTGAAGGCTAACGCAATTAATCAAGCTTCGAAGAACTATTCTTGACCTCAGTTTCACAATACAGCCAAATGAAAGCGTGTCTCATCGCCCTTGATTGCACGAAACTTTCTCTATTTCTGAGTAGTGCTCTTCATTCACCTTCAAGCAAATTGGACATTCGTGAAACTTCAGGTGATATTTTTCCGAAAATTTAATAGCTAAGGACGACTGGAACTTCGAGAAGAGTGACATGTAAACTGAAACAGTTTCGATCGGAAATTCACGTGTCACAAAGGACTTATAATAAGATTACAGCTTTCCATTATTGCGAGAAAAGTTTCTTATGTAAATTTTTTTTATTCATGATAAGAATCAGTTTTTTTCTCCTTAATAATTTGAACTTCTCTTCAACTTTCCTCTATTGATACGTTTGCTGTATGCATAGACTATGTAGATGTACATTGTATGGATTCTATGCTAAACAGAGCTGGAAGCCGGCTGGGTTTGGCCTCAAAATTTCGGCAAGTACCTGGGCCGTTATTTATTACGTCTGAAATCACTGCCATTTCCTTCATTTGATCATTAAAATTCTCAGAATCAGTTTATGTGATGGCTTGTCATCAACAGGACTGTTGAGCAATAATATCAAAAAAAGCGGCATGCGATGGAGTAGGTGATAAAGAACGTGTCAGCGGCTGCATGAATTTATCAATTATTTGCCGTCACTATGTATACTGTCGTCAAATCAAATGACTACCTAATCCACTCATTTATCTGAAAACATTATGTAAGATGCGGTTTTAATAACCCGAAATATGGCTTACAATAACAGGCAGCTTTCGGTACATCAAATGAGATCCAAATTAAATGTGATAGACAAGCCCGATATACTTAAAACTATAAATATTTTTTAAATCAAATATGAATTTACGTATAAATTGTACATTGTATGTCTAAGAATTCACCTTGCTGCTCAACGTCAACAGTAGCCAATTTGTAATCAATAATCAGCTTTTTAGAATGACTTTCAAGGCGATTGCATTCACATAACGGAATCAATATTTATTAATGACGGCAATGTGCACAAAGCGATATACTATGTCACTCGGGCCCAGATAAAAAATCATCCGAGACCGAGCCGAAAAAAGCGGCCCGGTTGATGCTTAGGTCTTTCCAGATTCCTCGAAAGTGAAAACAACAGAATAAGGCGCTCTGCAGCAAATATATGTACTCCTCACTCCAGTTTTGCTGACCCAACTGATTCCAACGTTCCCGTTCCGACTGCAATCATTGATAAAAAATAAAACTGAGGAAATACTTTTTGCTATCAAACCAAGGATATTGAAGATCTGATCGCATGGAATAATTCATGATCTTGTTAGCTCACGGATCGAATGAAAGAAGCACAAATTTGATCAGTCAAACATCACTTAATCTGTCTATCTGCTGATCATGTTGTTCATGACAGAATAAAGAAAACATGACGATTCGCTCCATGTGATTTAGCCGTATAACCAAAATGTCAATCTCCAACTTTGACCTGCAGATTCTTGACAAATGTAGATCTTCATCGCCATGACTCTGTCTAAAGTAGCATTCTATTTGCACAAATCACAGAATTAGATAGGTCGTCTCTTCTTCTGTTTGACTAGAAAGGAAACATTGGAACATGTAGCGTCAATGAAATAGCACAATCTGCCGACATAATACTATAGCAATCTAACAATAAGCAGCCAATTCAACATCAAGCACGCCAAATTGTGCGCAGTTTCAGTGACTATTATCAAAATGCAAACTACTTTTCAACGTAGCAAAGTGCGTCAAGGTAACAAAATTAAAAAAAACAAGCTAATGACTAGTTAATTTTCAATAGGTACAAAATATGATTTAAAAGAAAATTTCTATATCCTAAAATGTATAAAAACTACGTGTGACAAATATAAATGTGTACTCTTTCTTTCCTATTTTGCAACTCAACATGCGAAATCATATTACCGTTGCGTATTTTCACAGGACGAGGCGCATGAAAACATTCTTGTTTTACAGCAAATATTGCGTATGAAATTAAATGTATTGCTATTCATAAAGGTAAAAGAGTGTGGAAAAAAGTCCAAGACGGCTGCTTCACGCCTTTAAATTAGGAAAGAAAAGTAAAATGCAGTTGTGCTGGCCAGCACCGCAGTCAAGAATAAATTTTTATCTGGATTTTTATAAACAACAATGCAGGAATGCCGATTAATTCAAGAAACCGGCATGCATTAATGCGTCAAAAATCAACTACCTTCCCTAAATCAAATATATTATGTTGAATCCGGATGTAACGCAGAGAACCATACCATGATGACATTTTCCGATGAAACTAAAATGTTGTTGCAAATGCAAGTTGTGATTTTATAAATGGATGTTTAGCAAGATACTATTTTACTTAAGTCTTGCGTCTTTGCGTCTGCGTTGGCCGTTGTCATCCTTGCGGAAAATGACCTCCCTTGTGACCATTTTCCAGTTACTTCTGAATACTATATTCTCCGTCGACGCACATTGTCGCTCATTGTTGCAATGTTAATAACCGCATTTTCAATTCAAGATAATTGATACAAGTGAGAGACGATAAGTGTTCACTACACTTTTTTGTCTAAAACAGGAAGCAGAACCAATTGTGTTATATTCCATTACAGTGTAACAGAAAGAGACATTTGGAACCTTTGTTGATCATTTTTAAGGATGAGTTTCTAGCAAACTATCAACAGTCCTGATATGCGATAAAACAATGCAATTATGGATGTGTCAAAATTTTAACTTTCGCTATCAGAAAAGGTTACCCGAAAGTTACAATTTACTGCAAACTGTATTCATATTTGATGAATGGAAATCCTCAAAGGTGAAATTTTATTTGGAAATAAGAAATTATGGTTTACTTCATGTACAAATTGTAAATTGCTTATAATAAAGCTGATCAATACATGGAGTTTGATAGTATGCATTTGAATATTATAGAAAGATGTCCCCAGACTTGAACAGCCTAAGGACAAAAATTCCTCGGCAGGAGTCATTTTTCTATTCTGTGCCCACGCTGTATACTCATATATTTATACATATATTATGCATGTATATAATGAAAATGAAATTTTAGTTAGATCATTTATGAATTGTTATTACTTAAAGCCTCACGGATGACATGAATGCCACCGATCATCAGACAACAATATATAAGAACGAAGTAAATTTGCAAAATCATGGTTATGCGAATTTCTAAATTTTGGGTATAAGGATAAGCAACAGAAGTTTTCGTCGATGTCTGCATTCTGATATTATTTCAGATTTTTTGTTAATTGCATCTGAATATTGGCAGTGATGTTGTGATATTTCTAAGATAGGCATAGACTGTAGCATCGGCTTCCACATCGGTATGGGTTGTTTGTTAAACTATGCTTCTTTTGATATTAAACGGAATATTTTAATTTTACAGTGACCATATGTAGTGTGACAAATATCATATACAGGATGTTCGCGATCTTCTTGCGGATTTTACAAGTTGATGTTATGCAACATTACATATAGGTTTTTGCAATGTTTAAAGAGCCAGAAGTCGAAGTCCACTGAATACCTTTACTAACATGAGTTCCATGTGACTTATATAACAGAATATGCAAAGCTCACGGCGCATGACAAAGTGCTTTTAAGCACGATAAGCAATTAACCCCTTCTTTACTTAATCTGTGTTTATGTTGTCAATCAATAATGTTAGTCCTCATTTCAATTCATGCAAATGTTTTTTGGGTGCAGTGTGTATTAAACACCATTTCGCGTCTGTCTCCATACCCAGAAGTCCAACAGTGAAACGTCTAGGCTTTTTGGAGAAAAAGGAGTTGGCTTATCCCGATCAATCAAATGATTATTCAATTTTGATGCATTGGTGCATCTGTGTTCGATTTCATAGCTGTGTCTTGACTGGAAGTACTTTCTACATGACTGCTTCCTCCATTACCTGGCAACTTATCCAATCGTAAGGTAAGATGAGACCACAGAACAACAAAGTGTCAAAGGTGATTGCCTCGCTTTCGCGTCAATCAATTGAGAGTTCGTGAGGTTGACATTCCCATTGAGAATGTTGTCTGATCACTAAAACTGATATTGAAGATGAAATATAGGATCCTATATGTTAAACCTTCAATCATCAAAAGACAAAACTAAAGTCGATTACGAATAACTAAAGGTTTCAAATAGCTCACTGTAAAACTGTATGCTTCAAATATTTGATAGCCCTTCCTTGAGTACATTGCTTTCGGAAAAAAGAGAAAATTCGACTTCTTGTTCAATCAACCCTTCTTGATGGAATTATCTTCGAAAGCTGCAACGATATTTACCCTCTTGACAACCGAACGTCTCCGCGCCTTGTGATCATCCACCCGTTTTCTCGGAGCCTTGGAAGGAGTTTCCATAATCAGCTTTTCCAAAGAATCGATGATCTTGCTAAACAGGCTGTCTGCTGTCGATGTCGCAATTTTCACGTCTGACCTTCTCACGATCATACTATCACAAAAGTGGCAACTGAAGCAATCTCAGTCACCTCTTGGAAGAGAACAGATAGCAAATGTTACATACAACACAGTTAGAAAAGCCAGCAAGAACGTCCAGAAAAGCAACCAATGTGCTCCATTCCATATGATTGATTTTGTATCTGATGAAATAAAATTCAAACTTATTCATTGATGGTGCACCTTTTCGTCGAGTGCATGCCTATTTGCTTCCGTTCATTTTTTCCAACAACTTTGTTCAATGCGCACCCTAATATCACTAATAAAAATCGGCAAGAAGATCGCGAACACCCTGTATATGTATCAGTGACCACATTTTATATTGTTAAATGACTTTTTGTGATTATATAATATTGGCCTTTGAAGTCACCTTCATACATACCGTACAGGTATTTTCTTTTGATTGGTAGGTTACAGCAGCTTTGTAGATAATACATTGTTTTGAATGTAGATAATACATGCATTACATGTGTATATGTCTACAAGTCGTATATGATTTTATATCTTGTATATAGGCAACAAGCCCATAGGTTAGTTATGACACGATTATGACACATGTATGACATAGATAGATAACCGTTTACAACATATCCAGCAACCGGTCAGCGTGGCTACAATGTAAGTATATTTTGAATGAAGAATATAAAAGTAGCAAGCCATGTATCTGATAGGAAGGAACAGAATGAATAGAAACAGTCAAATGATTTCAGTCACAACCCATCCATTTTCAGGTCAGCAACCTTACTCAACTGTGTCTATCTATTAAAATAAAGCGATCTTGCAGCATTGTAATAATATGTTTCATCTTGGCCTATCTTTCCCGAGCTATTTTGAGCTCAGAAAACCGGGGTGGGATATAGAACATGCTCATCGCGGGTATGAGTATGAGTACATATAGCTCCTTGAGTACCCCATTCATTCACATGTTCACAAGATTCAAATTTTTCCTACTACTTACTGTACAACACAATTGGCGCATCCTCTTTCCAGTGGCATTAGAATTTGTCAATTCGGTCATATGGTTACTACACGTAAGCTTCCGCTTTATTCGAAAATTGATTTTTTAAGTGTCTGTCAAAAATTGATGGTAGATGGCTTTGATAAGTTACCGAATGAAAAATGATGTATAAATTACGTATAATCTGATACTGTCTCAGTTGCAAGCCTGCATATATACCGCGCAGAAAAATTGCCGTAACTGTTCATCCAAATGAACAAATCCACCAAATATATTGTGAGGCATGATAATCAGTCTATTTTTTTAAAATGTGATCAACTATTTGTGGGACAAAACTGAGTGCTACTTATAAATCTGTTGTGAGTAGTGCTTACATTTATTGCTATTATTCAAATAATGATCACATGGATGTATTTGTGGATAAATGGACACGTCAATCATGAGTTCATACTTTGGGTGAACCATAAGTCTTGTCGTTATAATGCTTGAGAGAATAAAATGAAAATCATTCTGGCTGCTTGTCACATCAAATGAAAATGTGGCGCAAAAGAATGTCATTGAATTGAGTAGCTTTCTTCTGACGTTGCATTTGTCGGCTGAATCTTGAATAATACTCATGAGCGCTAGCGTACTACAACGAGTGAATATAAGGCACATGTTTAAGTAGGACATGATGGATTGTGATCAACCGCATTTTCGGATTTATACCATTCTACCTGTCAAAAACTTAGAAAGTCTGCTACAGAAGTCCATTTCGAGTTAACCAAGGTTTGGAGAGATCATGCTCCATCACTATGTACAATCCAAAGATGGATGAAAGATTTCAATAATGGACAAAGGACGTGCCTTGTCCATGCTCCACGTTCTGGCCGTCCGAGATCAACAGTTGGAGCGCGAGGCACAGCTGCTGAAGAAGCATAGCGAGAGATTCGAGCTGCAAATCAACACCTCAACGACTGTTTCAATGGTAATCTCGGAACAACAAGTACAACAATCACCTGCAGTTGGTAGCACAGCAATAAACTGCGTGCAGCAGCAGTTCATGTACCTGGGATCCACTGTAGCGACGAAAGACAGCAGTGAGCAAGACATTAGAGTACGTTTGTCCATAGCTAGAAACGCCACCTACCAGCTTGTGGATGAGTGAAACACATTAGCCTGCGCCTGAAGAAACAACAGAAAAGGTTACCCGAAAGTTACAATTTACTGCAAACTGTATTCATATTTGATGAATGGAAATCCTCAAAGGTGAAATTTCATTTGGAAATAAGAAATTATGGTTTACTTCATGTTCAAATTGTAAATTGCTTATAATAAAGCTGATCAACACATGGAGTTTGATAGTATGCATTTGAATATTATAGAAAGATGTCCCCAGACTTGAACAGCCTAAGGACAAAAATTGATGTGAAAAAATATCACAAAAAAGATGTGAAGAGACTGGTATGGAGTATCGCGTCGTACGGTGCATAGAATTGGACATTGAAAAAACTGGACGAAAGGAGAATCAATGCATTCGAGTTGTGGGCTTGGCGAAGACTCCTAAGGATCAGCTGGTGTCAGCGGAAAACAAACGAATGGGTGCGAGACAAAGTGGAAGTGCCAGAGAACAATGGACTGCTGGAGACTATCAAGCGGAGTAAATTTTTGCAAAGTGCGCGCATTGTAAGCGGAGACCCGACAGCCTAGTATTGGCGACGATCGAAAGCGAAGTGGAAGGACGAGTGAAGAGAGGAAGACGGAGAAGGCGTGGATTGACGATCTTCGAGGGACGCCCACGGCCCGGTGAACGGGCTACGGCATTGAGCCTGACACTGGCTGAAAGCCTCATCGCGTGGGATGAAGTTCAGTAGTTCTGAAAAAGTGGAATCGGCCTCGTTGCGGATGCTTCGTGACAATTCTGAAACTGCCCTTCTTGAATAAGTAGATTTTTTACCGGAGTATTGCTAAAACGTTATTGATGCTGCTGGACTGTACATTACTGAATGATATTGTCATTGATCTCTGTCTGCTTGTATTATTCTGTCATTATTGTTTTATGCAATAAGACGCTGTCATTGCTTTACGTCGCTTGAGGTAAAGATTGCAAAAAAGCCTTAACATATTCATAATTGCTATCTGATGCAACTTTTTAGATGGTGATGTTGACATGGCTGATTTCTACAAAAGTCAATGGGATCACTTGATAATACATTATATACAGTATCTACTTTCAAATAGGAAATTGCGGAATGGTCGTATCTCATGCCTCTTTATTAGCAGAACATGCAGCAAGGTGGAGTTCGTTTTATAGTGATGAAACAAGCTCTACAATCTGCCACAATCTTATGAAAATTACAAATGAAATTTCTTTTCAGTTATGTAAATCATGCTGTAGCAATGTGTAAGCTAACAGAATTAATTACATCCAAATAACTTTCAGCGCTATCTTGTAAATTAATTTTATATAATATTGCTTTTGTAACCACGACATGCAAGTGGTTAACCATTGCGTATAACACGGATAGACAATGACACTGTTTATTGTCTTTGTTTCTGATGCTGTAGATCATGAGGGAACTTTATCTATTCGTTTAAAGGATCAAACTTAAAATGTAGAGTTTTAGTAGGCGTGCAAAAATAAACTCAATCATAAAAGTGATGAAACTCGTCAAATTTTATGTTTGAACAAATTTTCTCACCACAATTGAATGTGCTACAGTTTTCATTGACGACAATTGTGAATCAAGCAGTCCTTATCATGAGCCCCTATTATGAAAATGCAAAATGGTTTTGGTTGAAAATGCATATTGCTGCTATCATAAAAGATTCAGAGGGCTAAGAAGGAATATTTATGATCTATACGTTGCAAGACTTGTTTCACACAAGATTTTGCGTCCTATTGTAAAGCTTAAGTTTACACACTCTCTCTCTCTCTCTCTCTCTCTCTCTCTCTCTCTCTCTCTCTCTCTCTCTCTCTCTCTCTCTCTCTCTCTCTCTCTCTCTCTCTCTCTCTCTGTCTCTCTCTCTGTCTCTCTCTCTGTCTCTCTCTCTGTCTCTCTCTCTGTCTCTCTCTGTCTCTCTGTCTCTCTCTGTCTCTCTCTGTCTCTCTCTGTCTCTCTCTGTCTCTCTGTCTCTCTCTGTCTCTCTCTGTCTCTCTCATCAATATAAATAAATACCGAACAAAATTCGTTTTCTCTTTCGTTTAGATTAATTATCAATTTCATGCAATGTCAAGGTTTTCTAATAATATTTGCCACATTTTATGTAGTGACCTTTTTAGACCTTATGCTTTTCAAGAATTTCAAGCTTATACTTTAAAGTATTATGACGTGTAGCTACCCACATTCACTGCGTAGCATTCTGATTATTGGCTAATTTCATTCATTTAATGAAAAGACGATCGTTCCTAACATAAAACTGCAGACAAAGCAGCTGCCAGACACCGCTCTGGATTTGAGACAAGTGTTCATGAATAGATCAATAAACGAAAAGTGACAATATTGACAAAACCGTAGATTTGCAAATCTTAAATTTACCCGGGAATGTCTGCACCTGGAAATCGGTAGTTGTGTCGATGTTGAGAGATGTGAACTAGGCCTGCTGATGATTCCTGATATTGGATGAAGTAGCAGCTATTCAGGTCTATTCCCATTTTTCAACTGAAGATGTAACTTAATGTTAAATTATTCTACAGGCGCACACATGCACACACACATGGAGAGAGAAGAGAGAGAGAGAATGTATGAATGTGTAGTGCCTTCCTGTCATTGTCATATACATGTATTTTTGCGAATTCAGTGTATAATTGCCAGAAATGTAATGTCTCATGACAAATTTTCGTACAGCCACTCAGACTGCAACATGTCATCATTTTATGGTTATTTGGTAATGTAATCTAAAATGAAATCTGCATTCACATCTATGTGATGTCTGAATATGAAATCTGAAAAGTTTTGTAGATGAAATCAAAAAGATGAGCTTTGAAAATTCAGTTTTTTCTCGTAGCTAACATCATCGCCATTTTCTCTAGACATCTAGAAATAATGCATCATACTTCTTGCGTTACAAAACAAGCAGATAGAACCAAAGCTGTTTGTGGCTTGCATGCTCACCACCTTCTACCTAGACTTGGGTCGCAATGATGCATTTATTCATGTCAGCAATTTAACTCGAGATTGAAACAACCGAATGAGAATGAGGATGACTTGTTTGATAAATTAACAAATATAATTAATTACAAACATGATTTAACAAATAATACGAGTAATCTGTGTATTTGAATTTCACTATTCTGAGTTTGTTATTGTTAAATTTGGTCAAGTTACTCACTAACTCGCGATCTGTAAATCTCAAGTCAAGCTTCGATTCAGAGTGCTCTCTATTATGCTGCTTCAATGTTAGAAAGTAACCTTCCCTATGGAGGTGATGATTACTATTGTTTAGAACACTAGGATATTTTATAATTGATATAATCATTTCGTTGATGATTTTCAGCAGACTTATATAAAATTTCGTTAATATCGCTTAACTACTTCTTATAGGAAAATGCGAGAGCACAAGCGAAAAAATACAATGCTTATTTCATTTGGATACGTGTACTTATCATTTCGTATATTTTTTATTGTTCACGCTTCCCACGTGGCAGGTATTATCTCAATAACGACGAATTTTTCATGTTGATCACCTAAGCAAGCTATATTTGCTAATTTGAATCGACATCATTAGATATCTTAGAGTACGGTACCTACTTTTTAATGTTGCACGACAGATTAACACTACAACGACTAGGTTTTTATTTTACCCAAAACGCCGTTTTTGTCAATTTTGACGAATTATTGAAAAGAGTGAATTACATACGATATTGATGAATTCTCAGTTTACTGAAACTGAAATTTACATTGCTATTACACTCTAATTGGATCTGCTACATGGATTCACAATTTTTTCATTAGCATAGGTCATTATTCGATTACGTACATTATATAGGCCTAAGAAGCATGTTACAATTTTTACTTCCGTCATTCCCTATAGGAATATATGTTCATTCCCCGTGTGTAAGCATCTTACACATGTGATCTAGTAGTTGTACACGTACATTGTGCAAACTGAAAATATGAATCAGAATGGTCAAAAAGCAAATTACACGTCTGAACAAGACGAGCACAGTTAGACTGATTTTTTCCACAGCTTTCGTACAATGACTTCCACAAAGAAGTGCCTCACAGGTCTTGCATTTCGACGAACTCTTGTTTTTCACATCACGACGGAACATTTCCGCTTTCGTAGGCCTGGTGACCATCTTACTTCAGAAATTTGCTCACGGGAGATGTTTTGAATTCTGGAAAAGGCCAACCTCTCCATTGCGTTGAAAAGAAATGTCTTTCGTGGAATTCTCGAGCCAGTTGCTTGCTTGAAGGCGATCCACGAGTTCAGTAATGATACATCAAGCAAATTATGCCAAACGGACGTTGGCCATCGTCTCGAAGCACATCGTGTTGTGTAAAGTCGCAGCATGGCATCAGCGGTGTCCACACCAATTTTGTTGTGGTTATAGAAGAGGATTGGAAAAAGGCTTTCTTTTGCTACTGTCATCGCAATACGGATTGACATGCATCGTGGATAACATAAGAACGCTTTTTTTCTTCTTCGCGTGATATTTCAACAACAGCATTTCACCTGTGTCATTGTAGAAAAAAGCAGTATCGTGTTCAGACAGTGATTCGGCTTTCACAATCGTTGGAAGGTTTTTGAATTCGACCGTAAAGTACCAACCATTGTTTGACTGTAAGAGAGACTTTGCTAAACCCAAACTGGTGAAGAAATTGTCGCAGGTGATGTTATACGACTTCCCTCGAAGGGGAGTGGCCAATCGATTTACGTGGTGCGCCCAAAAAGTTTCCGGCCAATGACAGAAATTCCTTTCAATTTCTAAAGTAAACATCTGAAATCAATACATTGGTTCTTTGAGAGCTAGAAACGGTCAGGATCATAGATATCTGATCTGACATCTGTTCATAGACATCTGATTTCAACCAGCGAACGCACTTAGTCAAAAATCATTTTCACTCGTGAAAGCGCACTGAAAGGATGACTTCATTGCGACTTGATCACTTGGATAAAGTGGAGTATCGAAGCTCGATTCGTTTTTGTCTTCTGCTTGGTCAGTCAAGTGCAGACATTAAAGCGAACTTGCTTCTTGCTTACGCAGACAAGTGTCCGTCAGAATCGACGATCAAGTTTTGGATTGCCGAGTTCAAGAGAGGACGTCAACTTGTGACTGACGAAGAAAGAGAAGGCCGCCCAAAGGCTTCAGACAACGAAGAAAACCGCGCCAAATTGGAGAGACCGGTCCTTGAAGACAGGAAGGTGACAACAAGACAGCTTGCTGAGTCTCTGAAACTGTCGAAAGGATCTGTTGGCGAGATGCTGCACGAAATGCGCTTCAACAAGGTTTCGTCTCGCTTTGTTCCGCGCTTCTTGACCACCGAGATGTGCACCCGACGCCGTGAAGCCTGCCTAGTGAATCTTGAAATTTATCGCCGCCATGGCGATAATTTCTTGAGGAACATCATCACTGTTGATGAAACGCCACTGAGCCTGTACGCACCTGAATCCAGGCGAGAATCTCAGGAATGGCGCAGGCCTGATGAAGGCAAAGTCTGGAAGCAACGATCTGGAGCGATCCGAAGAGAAATGATGCTGACTGCCTTCTGGAATGCAGGAGGAATCATCTTCCTGGATTTCCTACAAAGACAGGAGACAGTGACTGGTGAATATTACGGCGAGCTGATTCAGCAGGTCCGCAGCAAGGTTCGCAAGCCAAGAGGTCTGCCTCATTGGTTCCTTCAGGACAACGCTCCAGTGCACACTTGTCGAGCTGCCTTGGAGAAGATCGGCAGCGCGGGCTTCGAACTTGTGAAGCATCCACCTTATAGCCCGGATTTGGCTCCATCAGACTATTGCCTTTTCAACGAGTTGAAACGCCATCTCCGCGGGACTCATTTTGAAAGTGCCGCAGCTTTGGAAGAGACTGTAAGAAACTGTTTTGGCCTATTACCTCCCGCTTTTTTCCTTGATGCTTTCAAGGCACTCCCAGTTCGCTGGGAAAAGTGTTTGGCCGCGAACGGCAATTGGTTTGAGAAATAGCTATAATGTACTAAATAAAAACGTCATTGGATTAAATCTTTTCGCTTTATAAAATGCTAAGGCCGGGAACTTTTTGGGCGCACCACGTACAACATAATCAGCAAGTTTTTGACCATGTCGATCATCTTTTTCTGATGCTCCTAAGTAAGGCAAAATATTGAAGATACACTTCGTTTCATTATCAACAAGTAGCCAAAATTTGAAGCCGAACTTATCCGGCTTATTCGGCATAAAAACCACAAATTTGCATTTTGTTTTCATAGGCATCAATTGCTCATCGATGCAAACAGAAAATCCTAGTGTATATGACTTTTCACAGGAATCTCTGATTAGTTCGAATACTTCGTACTTCGCGTAGGCCTATATGAGTGAAAGGATCATTAGCAGTCCTAGAATGTCTGGTGCACTTTTTGTCAAACCGTAGGCATTGTTTAATTTTTTCATATTGAGTTCGGCTCATCATTCTACCGAATATAGAAATTCCGAATTCCTTTGACGACAACTTCCAATTCCTTTGAATGATTTTTCCCATAAATTCCTCTTCCTATTTCAATGGCTATGTAACGCTCAAGATCGTCAATAGTAAAGTCACCAAGTATTCCATTGTCAATGCCAAACTGCTTCGTACATTCATAAATAACTTTCTTTACTTTCTCATCAATGAAACAGTCAAAAGCGTCCCACTCACTTGTGATTCTTCTCTTCAAGGCACTTTTTATCCCAGGATTCTGTGAAAAAATATTTCTTGATCTCGTTCGTCCTACAGAATTGGTCATTCCATTTTGAAGTTGTCTCCACTCGCTAGAATGATGTTCAATTTGCTCACTTTCGTCTTCATCAGACGACCCACCAAATCTTCCTGTTCACTTGCAATATCGTCAGCTGGAGACACCATAATATTATCATCCTCTATGGTATTCTCATCACCGCTATCAGAAAAGTCAGACCCACCATCCGAATCGTTTGCGTCGATTTGCCATAAAGCTTCCAGAGCACTCGATGCAGCACGCCTTCTTACGCGACTTTCCATGCCTCAAATATTCAATTTATCACAATCAGCGCAACTTTATTTACTAAATCTATTCCAACCAACACGCGTGCTCATCAAACTGTCACAGCCAATGAACCAAGTGACTGAACTCGTGTACACTCTTTCATAGATATGACTCATTCTGATCACCCATTTGATTAACAAAATGAAGATATCGGACTTAAATGATAAACAGTCAGTAGTGGAAGAATAGTTGTTCAAAAGTAGAATTTGTCAAAAATGATGAAACGGGCGTTCTAGGTAAAGACTTTATCAAGTGACGTAATATCCTCTTTCAGATAAACAAATAACAATTAAATTTACTCTACTATAATGAACGTTCCAGCAAACGATATCATTCAGTCGAAATTATGATATGAGTATTTTCTTGTATGCTGTATTGAAAAGAAATAAAATTTCGTCAAAAATGACGAAACGGGCGTTCTAGTGTTAAGAAAGTGATATTTTTGTATTTAAACACTAGTACATTCTACGGAATGCATCCCAACAACGTCGTCAGCCGAGGACCACCCGCGAGGTTCGACCTCTTCCTCGGAACTCGTGGCGGGGTCCACTAAGGATGATCAGTCCTTAGCCGTTGTTGAGTGAGAGCTTGGCTCCATATCCACGATGATCCTCTCATCGCTGTTTCCTTCAGCTCTTTCTCTACTTTCGTGACCTCTTCAAAGCTCTTCAAATACCGTACCATCGAGTGTCCGACAGAGCCGCGGCAACCGACTTCTACAGGCCACATGCTGACCGTCCATCCCTTCCTCCTACACTCTCCCACCAACTCCTCATATCGATCCATCTTTCTCTCATGCGCCTCTCCTAGTCGACTAGTCGATCCTCCCATGGCACTGTCAGCTCCACAAACATGCACAAATATTTCTATTCAACCCTTTACATATCAGATTGGTGATGCGGGCCTCTGTCGTATTTTTGCTGTGACCTTCTTAAAACGGAGCCACCTGACATACGGTAATACGAGGCATAATAGCAGAATTTTATAAATATGAGTAGTACCTGAATCATTTTATAATCATGAATTGTGCCATAGACATCGAAGAAGAAAGCAGAAAGAATCTGCAAGGAGGAAGGTGAACCGATGAATTGAATCACCTATACGAGCATTTTCCGAACTTTGAACAGACTGCAAAGCTAACATTTCTGCAGAGGAAACATAAAAAAGAGGTTCATAAAAACAATTGAAAAACGTGGACTACGTGGCTCAATATTAATAAATATACCAAACTTGACAGTGTCCATGAGCTAGAAACAGGTGGTGTTATCTATAGGCAGAGATGTGAAGGCTGTGATCGATTGTTCATTGGGCAATCGTCAAGAAGGGTAACGATAGGAGGATGAAAAGGATGTGAGAGAACTGAATATGCCATCGCCTAACACTGCCATCGAAAAGACCACAAAATTAATTTCGAAAAATTTCATGATCATTCAGAAGAAGAAAAATAGAACTCAAAGAAGAATGCGAGAAAGAAATTGATAGGCATGAAACTTTGAATCGAGATGACGGTCTTAAAATTGACAAAAGATGGAAGCTATTTCTGTGAAGGATATATGATTTCCATGTGAATTTCTATTCCTTGAGCGAAAAAAGTCTCTCCCTGATTTCGAAAGCCTGTAGTTTCAAAGCAAATGTATTTTAAGTCTAATTCTTCGTCTCATAATTAAGAATGTACCAAAGTTTTATATCAAAACAAGCATTTTGATCTACTACAATCTATTCAATCGCCAAAGGGTTGGAGATGCTTTCGTACAAAATTGAGCAAATGAAATACGAAAATATAAATGAATGAGCTAAAAACTTGCAAACACTGTCTAAGTTTATGATGAAGTGAAAGTCCTTTTGGATTTCCTAGTCTCTTGAATTGAAGTCTCTTGATTTCCTAGAATGTCCTAGTTTCTTGGAAGCAACCAGGTGTTGTAAGCTTTTGATGATTCTAATGTGTCAATGCGATAGAGAACATAGCTGACCGGCTTCAAAGTGACCAGATTGAAATGCATGTGCCTAGACTAACGACACCAATGTCGTCCAGATATCTATGCTCTTAAATGCTTCTGTCATGGACGTCTCTATAATTGCGGCTCTGGACATGAAGGCTATAGACGAGCGTGTACAACATGAGGGTCAACGTGCTCAAGTGAAACTTCGACTTCCCTAAAGCTGTTGGTATTATTTTAACATTCACGAGCCTCTCAATATTGAAAACAGCGCAATTTTGATGTTATAACAAGTTTTAAGAAGTAAAGCTATCATCATTAACATGTAAATGATAGAACTAGCTGTCAGCGTACGAGTCAAAATATTCTCACCTCAATATTTTGATGTCTTTGCATTCCCGATTTTATGAAAGCGACGATGCAGTTTAAATTGCAAGACAGAAAAACTCACGTAATCAGGAAAATTGTATTATGATGGACATTTTCATATTCGTAAAAATTAACTGAATAAACTTGCATGTATACAATGCATGTACGGACCGTAAATGTACATATGAATATTAATGGTCTCAAGCACTTTTATGTGAAGTGAGTTTCGTCACTTTGCGTGTAAGTTTTTCATTATCTATACCGACACTTTCATTTACAAAATTTTTGTACACACAATTAAAAAATAATCCAGTTATGTATTTCACAAATGGATGTCCATTTTCACACTCAAGTGGACAAACATGATTTATTGCAAAAGTTTCAAAAAGGGAAATAAATGAGAGTTTTTGATTCAAAGTTGAAAGAAATTGTTGATGTAAATTGTCATTTGAAAATAAATGAAATGCCAGTTTCCAACAAAGAATGCACACATCGTAGCAAAACTCTGATGGGTGAAGTAGACCTCCTCTATTTATCTTATCCATTAAGCTACTTTCGGTCTCCAAGTTCAACTCTCCTTTCATCATCTCACTGACTAGAATATTCCGACAGGATACACACTTAGTACGATTGAGAACCGATCTAGAAATATAACCAGCAACAAAATAAATGGCATTTTTTTCATCATCGAGTGGCAGTACGATGTCATCAGGAGAAGGAATGGAATCACGTAGGCCAGAGATAGCCAAATCTTCTTCCACCATTTCAGTTTGTTGATCACTTTTTAGGTCTTCAATTGCAAAAATGCCATTGTATTTCATTAATGAGTAGCACTTAATTTTCCGTTCATTTTCTAGAAGCTGTCGAATGGAGATATAATAATTGGCTCCAGATAGCTGGCGTATCCAGCCAAAACGCTCTTCAAGGTTATCAGATGATATGTGCCCCAATAATACGTATTTGAATTCGCAATGCGACAGAAGATATCGACTCAATCCACATGTGGATTCTAATGACTGAATAAGCGCTGCAAATGTTTCCTTTGAAAGAGAATACCGGTATCTGCCTTCAGAACTGTCTCGCCAGTTCTTCAAGAATGACTGCTTGTCCTCTAAGAAATGGAGTTTCCAATCATTAGAAGACGTAATTGGGTCTCTGAATTTGTCACGTTTTGCTTTGCCGATAGTCGGTGACCTTACATTCAAAATTTTCCACATTGATAGAATTTTATCTATGAATTCTGCTGTTGCTTCATAATCGTTGTCTTCAGTAGCATAATGTTTCAATGCTTGGCACGATTTCTCATTAAATATTGCTGTCGCAAATTTTGTCGATGTCTTTTGTATGGATGATGGAGAAAATATATTCATATTTAGTTGTGGTGCTAATTTTATGGGTCTACCTAATTCGTATGTACAAATGTCTACAAGATGATCAAAATTAGCTGAACGATTTTTGGAAGGATCAAAGTGGAATTCGTTCTTCTTCTCCCAATTGTTGAAAACGTTCTTCACATTGTGAGTTGTGTCGAATGTCAAGAAGATTGGCTGATTATCAAAATTTGGGTTTATGACTGAAGATCGAGTTTCACCAGAACATAAAAACTCCACGAAGAATTTCCTGTTTGCAGGGTGATTATCGACGCTCAAGCACACCACTTGGAATCCAACAGACTGAACTTCATGAATCACATGCTGGTAAAATCCAAACAACATATCTGATGTTAGGCCATCAACTGGAATAATTTTGACAACGTCACGGTAGCCTCCAGTGATCGATGAAATCATAAAAACAAGTGCAGTTCTCGCTAAGCTACGACAATCTTCCGTATAACCAAATATTTTTCCGCCCGATAACTCAGGTTTTCTTACAACATAGATTTCGTCTATGATCAATATAACGTATCGTTGGAATTGATTAAGTGAAGACAATCTCACAGAAAGATACTTCTTAATATCACAGGCGATGAAAGACAGATGGGACTGCGTCACTTTTCAGATAGCGCTTCTGTAGCAAAGAGGAATCACGTTTTCGTCGATTATTAGTGTCTTGTGAAGTTAAAACGAAGTCATCGTCGGTAAAGTGCTTAGAACACACACCAGTGTGCTTGCTAGGCTTGAAGTTTTTTCTTGATATTCTGCGAAGCCAGTTATTCAAACGAGGATCGTCTTGAGGAAAGGCATGTAACGTCACGTTATCTTCTTTGGGCTCCGACTTGTAGCCTGTGCGGCAACCGACAACGGCGCATGTTCGACCCATTTATGGGATTTAAGCCTATAATAATCAGAGTCCTCTGCCACACTGCAAGCACACATACAAAGAAGTCGCTACTGTTTATGAGTCGGCTGACTTTATCCTCTAATCTGTGTCTGAATTATCGTGTCAATATAAATCGTCATGACTACATTTTTATGACATACATTGTGTGCATTGCAACTGAACGCACGCATGCGTCTTGCTTGTGAGAGGCAGTGAGTGTGTCAGAGAAGGTAACCCTCGTCACGTACAAAGGGAAAATCATTTTTCGCAGCCATCATGTCCAGAGCCGCTATTATAGAGACGTCCATGCTTCTGTGCTATGTGTGAAACCATTATGATCAAATATCTATTGTCAAAATAAATCGAATAGTTGGATTCATATTGTCTGCTTTTGATTAATATGATTCACTCAGATGTGTGTTAGTGCTGAAAAATATATGAAATCAAGAGAACAGAAGTTTATTTTCATTTCACTTCGCGATGCTATCAATCGAAGAACGCATCTCCATTGTCCTGCTAATGGCAGAATTGAAATCTGTGACATCTGTCCAGAGGAAGTGGCATTCTCTGCATGATAGCAAACCACCAGCAGAAAAGACTATTCGAGAGTGCTTCAAAAAATTCAGAGACTGGACCTGTTCACGACAGTGACAGAAGCGGTCGACCATCTCTAAATTATAGTGATGATATGATCGAGCAGCTGTTCAGTGATCATCCATCAACGTCACTTCGTTCAGCATCTAATCAATTGAGCATGCCTTACTCAACTATCCGAGATCACTTGAAGAGGGTTATAGGAATGAAGCCCTTTCACAGTACAACGGTTCAAACCCTGTACCCATCTGACAAAGCTGCCAGACTTGAAATGTGCACCGAGTTTCTTACCAAAATAGCGGAGGATGATGCCTATCTTAACAACGCATTTTTTTCCGACGAGGCGACATTTCATCTGAATGGCCGCATCAATCGCCATAACTGCGGTATCTGGGGAAAACAATCCTCATGAAATTCACGAAGTTCCAATAAAATCTCCATCAGTTTGTGTTTGGGCAGGGATGTATCGCGATAGAGTGATATAGGACCATTCCTATTTGAATCGACGGTCAAGGCCAAGGACTACTCGAAATGCTGCAAGAATTTGCCATTCCTGCGATGAAGAGGATGAGGCGTTTTTCAAAAACCATCTTCATGCATGATGGTGCACCATGTCATTGGGCGAACACGACGAAGTCTTCCCTTTATAGTAAAGGATTTATTTATTCCTTTATTTGTTATATCAAATTACAGCAATTACAAAGTTACGACAAACTGGCAGCGTCAGTATTCATGAACACAAACGGAGGAACGCGAGGATGCTAGAGGTGCATAGTGCAAAGCTTATATAGTCAAAAGTTTAAATGTGGCTGATCAATAAGTAATGACGTCAGAAATGACGTCACAACACTAATGCACGGCAATTGTGCTGGATGAAGGCTTAGCATCCGGAAACAAAAAGTGACTACTTAGCTGCTAACAAAGAACTACAGTCCGTTTCATAAAAAGTGGATCATCCTAAAATTTGACTAAAAAAAACATAAGTATGATACAGAAAGCATTTTTCATGTTATTTCATGTCCCTAATATATTTAAATGTCCTTACATAATCTGATAAGCTATGATACAGTAACAGTTCTTAAGAAGCTAATATTTTGTGGCCCTACCCTAATTGTCAATGACATTACCAATTCGTCTAGGCATTGATTCGATGATATCGTTGATTTTTGACTGATCTAACTTTCTCCACTCTCTTTTTAACAGTGACGTAAGTTGTGATACGCCATCTGTAGATAGCAGTGAACGACGAACGTTACGTTTTAGAATACTCCATACATTTTCTATGGGATTCAGATCAGGAGAACGAGCTGGCCAAGATAATGTCCTAAGCCCTAATTGAGACTTGCATAAGTTGACTCTACTACTCCTGTGACACGTAGCATTATCATCCATAAATAGCGAAGTTGATCTGTCATTTGGCCAATGTTCATTCGTAAAACATTCACATAGCGTTCAGAATTCATGGTTCCTTGCTGTATGTGAAGTTCAGAGCGGCCATTGGTCCAAATGCCAGCCCAAATCAGTAGAGTCGCACCACCTTGTACCCGGGGACGATGTAAATGTCTCGGAATTTCCTGATCAGATTTTATCCATAATCTCAATCGACCATCACTATCCTTCAGACGGACTGATGCCTCATCAGACCAGACAACCCGATCCCATTGATTTCGCCAGTGACAATGACTCATTGCCCATCTGAGACGGCAATTAATCGACTAATTCGATCTGAGAGGGCCTCTTACAGCTCTTGAAATTCGATTCAAATAAGTCTTCTACGAATAGTGGACTTAGAAATAGACGAGTCTAGTGCAGCCATCTCAGTTAACGAGAGACTTGGATCAACTTTAACAAATCTCAAAATTAGGCGGTCTCTACGTTTGGATGTTTTGCGTGGACGGCCAGAGCCCTCTTTACGACAGAGTCAAAAATCATCATTATGCCATCGATGCACATTTGTGTAAGGGACATTTAGTCGCTTGCTTGTAGCTCGCAAAGAAAACCCTAGTTCTAGCAAGGCTGACACTTTGCCTTCTGTGAATGCGATCTCGTTATTGTTCATTTGTGCTTTGTATTGTTTTCAACCGGTAAGAGATAGATTTCTAGCTGAAAGCAATCAGGAGTGCTGCCAACACCACCGCAACGAAGTCAGGAAGCTATGGAACATGAAGTCCAGTTAATCACATGTAGCAGTTACATTATTGTTGATGAATAATGGTGCTATACTGGCTCTGATTGACAGATTTTCACTATTTTTGTTTTGCACGATAGCTTTTGGCTTGTAGAACAACATATTACATAACAAAGGTAACAAATGTAATTTTATAAGAGTAAGGTATGATTTTGTGTAACATTGCTAAATGAAGATCAAATTATCTACTACTTTTTTATCTATAACAGGAAAATAACTCAATATTCATGCTTGAAATTTCCAACAATGATATTAGTAAGCACAACTGACATATCTTCCAAGTTTCAGAGAAATTCGTTCAAGTTTGGCGGAGTTAGACAAAGTTGAAGTTAAGGCGATGTTTAAGGGTGATCCATTTTTTATGAAACAATCTGTATTACACAGGGTAGAAGAACAATTAGCTGGCCTTGTTTTTGGCTGCCAACGGTAAGTCCCAAGAATGGCCGAGCGAGACGGAAAGTCTGCCAGATTACAGGCAGAACACACAAAAGAAACCTCAATATTGAGGAACGCTAAAACCGTCTTGAGCGGAAGCCAAAATGGGGACTTACCCTGTAGAGAAAGCAAAGCACGATTATCCACCACATAATGTCTAGTACGCCCGTAAGTTTTAACGGCGTAAGCCAGAGCAAATAGCTCATTGTGCGCTTGGGCTATGTGTTGTTGTATCGTAAGCAGCAATTTGAAAAGGTGTAGCGTCAACGTAAGTTATGCCAATCTTGGGATTCCCGAAAGGTATGAACCATTTGACGAGTTTTCCTGTCCACTTGAGTAGTAACCACGCCGCATACAGAGAATGCTTGAGAATCCCATAGATTTTTAAAACAACGGAGAGCCAGAAAACCAAATATCCTTGAAGAATTTGGGCTGTTTTATGAGAAACAGTGTGAAACAAATTAGGATTAATTCTTTTTAGGTTTTGACGGTGCTTCTTTGTGGGACGAAAACGAAGGTTGCGAAAATCGATTTGTAGGCCCAAATATTCAATGGTAGACGCGGGACGAAGTTGAGATTTTTGGTGGTTTATAATAAAATTCGCACTCTTAAGGCGAGCTTAAAGCCGAAGTACTTCGGTAACCGCTGGATCGGTAACAATGGCCCATTCCATTAGGCGCCACGAAGTCCAGATTTGACCCCGATGGACTTTTATTTTTGGAGTCACGTTAAATCTTTGGTTCAAAAACAAGCACCTACCAGCATCACGAGTCTCAAGTGTGCGATTCGAGAAACGTTTAATCAACTTTTGCCATCGCATCTTGACTCTGCTTTTCAGTCGTTCGAGAAAAGACTTGATCTTTGTGTGTCAGTTGATGGAGGTCATTTTGAGCAATTGCTGTGACTAAATAGATTGTAGTGGATCAAAATGCTTGTTTTGGCATAAAACTTTGGTGCATTCTTAATTATGAGACGAAAAATTAGACTTAAAAATATATTTGCCTTGAAACTACAGGCTTTTGAAATCAGGGAGAAACTTTTTCCGCTCACCCGGTACATTGCATTTCATTCTGCATCCTTGTTCGCGATTCAGATCAATGCTTTAGAAGTTGAAGTGACGCTCAAATCGCCCACCGCCAGCCTTCTTAGTGTAACGGTTTCAGATTCGCGTTAAGCTAAAGCATTCAAAATCGACTTCCATGCTAAATCGAAATAGGTTGCATAGTTACCACTGTCGTGCTTGTATTATGGCGCTTTTATGAAGTTGCTTTGTTTGTAGTTCTCAAACAGTGAATCGGTATGATAATTACAATATCAAGCCCACATTATTCTCTCAAAATAAATGTTGAGATTTCCAGTTTTATTAGATCCGATAAAGTTTGCTAGAGCAATAAAACACCAATGGTGTATGAATTTTAATGTGAGGATTTGAATATCTGCAGATAGAAATTAACAAATCTTAAAAGCGCAAGGGAAAATGTACTTTTAAATCATGGAAGAAACTTATCAGTTTGAGTAATTCATGAGAAAATCAATTGACGCTTGCCTTTTTGATAAAAAACTTAACAAAAATTCAGCGACGATTTGTAGTGTGCGAAATATCAATAAGAAAATAGCTTTTATTTGAAAAGTGATTCTGAGCAAGAAAATCGAAGTCCTATTGAAATAGTGGGTTGCAAGTTGCACAAGGTGCGAGCGCATTCTTGCTCAATGAGCCGCAGAGTATTTGACGGTAGGAGGTGAAACCAAAGTCCTGAAAGTGAACTTTTATTTAAATCGCTATATCGACAATTCACCGATACGTGACTACGTCACTCGCTCAGAGTCCAACAAATAGCAATTATTTGATATCACAATTAAGTTGATTGTAAATGTTGAATTTTTGACGTTCGCACCTTATTGCATGAAAGACGTGAAGCATGAAGACATTGGTTTTATCAGTCATAACTATTCATTCAATCAATCATGTCATGATACGAGTATATTGGTGGATGGATACAATTAACCGCTCTCCCTGTGCGGGTTAGGAAAATATCGGTGATACTGAAATACTACAATGAACACCAATACTGACTACTAAATACGACACCTAAAACAATGAGAAATATTTTCTGAAGCATAGTCAGTTATCAATAGCAATCCTTCATACATGCATTACCTACATACATACATACATGACCTACTATGTGGCTGCTTAAGGATATCTGAATTCCTGAAGCGAATCTCAAATGTGTAAGTTACTAGCATTTAGTAATTTCAAGGCTGCTTTGATAAATCTGGTCGAATGCGAGGATTAGTTTTAAAACGAAAGTTGTTATTGTTTTAAATAATCATTATGCGAATTGGAAATACATGTATTACTACAGACAATAAGTGATTCTTAGGAAGAATGATTAGAAGATCACATGGTATATTGTAGCTACTAAGAGGATACAGCTATTTACATGTACATAGCTATTTCTCTCTATCCTTGATTCTGGGTTAACTTCGCAAATTCAGCCAAGACATGTAGACCTACTCCCCATGAAAGTTATCTTCTATTGCTGTCTCGTTCTGGTACGATTCTTTTATGCCGATGATGTAGTCAGTCAAGAGCAACTTCAAGAAGGCCTACGGTCCACAGAATTAGACAGGTCATCTCTTCTTCTGTTTGACTGGAAGGGAAGCATTGGAACATGCAACGCTAATGAAATGGCACAATCAGCTGACATGATAGCATAGCAATCGAACACTGAGCAGCCAGTTCAATATTAAACACGCCAAATTATGCGAAGTTTCAGTGATTGTTACCAATCACACAGCAAAGAGACGCAGACAATGTCAAGCTCTACAGAGAAGTTTGTGAACGTTTTTCCGTGCGCCTGCTATCTATTTAAAGAATGATCAGAAGGACCAACATTATCGAGAAAGCTTTTGCGCAATGATCTGAATTCTTCGAATCTGAAGGAATCGGAGCATTTTGAAGGAATTCACAGCAATTCGCAAGCGGCGCACGTCTACTTTCTTATTTCAGCAAGGCTTTAAAAAATTCTTTTTGTCCACTTTGTAAGTGCCTGCATGTGCCATCACTTTGAATCAGCTTGCATTTTTAGCAAAGTGACACTTAACCAATCTAATTCTGTGGGTACGATCATTCGTCATCGTGAAATTCAGTTACCTGCATGTTGTCCCCCGGTCTTCTAGTCTCTACGTAGTCACTCATGCTTTCAGATGTATAAATGGCAGCGCTGAACTCTATTTACATGGCTATTGAACTACGGGAATGTTGCACATAGTGAACGATGCAGCAGGGACTGACTAGCATTGTCGTTTGTTTATTTCCATTATGCTAACCGAGAAACCATAGTACATGCGTTAAGTTTGAACCCAATTGTCTTGGAAGCGGAGAGAGCATTCTACCATAAAGCTAATGCGCCGGTCAAAAAGTTAAGATTTTGAATGCCTCTTTAATAAATTAAAATTATTAATAACATAAAAAATTCATAATGAGTCATGAAAGGAAAAGGCTAGAGAATCACAGCTGTATGTCTACTATTATGCATATACGAGCCATGTTAGGCAGCAACTCACATTTCTTTCACACCGCCATTGTCTTCACTGCACCCTGTTACTTCTTTACCTTATTCCATCATCGAAAAATGAAGTGCATTGATTGAAACAGAAGATGTAAAATATCATTGACAGAATTCTGTTGAGATCAGAGTAAACAGCCGCTGTGAATGACAAAATCGGCTTATGAGTACTGATTGAAGAATTTCTATTAATTGATAATTTTCTCCTTCGGCAAATTGAACTTAAAAGACAAATTGCTTGTTGCAAATGGTAAGAACATGTGTGACACATGTAAGCATGAGCATCGATGCATAACTGCTCTCGAAAAATCTTCATGTCTCACTTCGACTGTACTCAATCAAAATTAAGAGAAATGCATCGTCTATTTTGCACCCTGTTTACATTCCGAATTAGACGACCGCTAATGCCACAATTTCCATGATCTTTCCTCAAGATGAGAGGATACGTTCATACATGCAGAAATGGAATTTATTATAAAAGCAGACATCCTTATGTCTAGACGAGAAACATCCTACCTATTTATTTCTTGTGAAACAGGGCATTCTGATATCATTTGATGATTATTTACATCGAAAGCAGGTTAATGCATTATCAAATATTCGACACACAAGGACGAACACAAGGACGGTCGATGTATACATCCGTGAAATTCAAAAAAAGTCCGCATCTTTAATTCTTGAAAACTCATGTACGAATTCGTAAAGTTTCATATAGCTAATCCTCGTCGACATCCACATCCGCATATTTTCTAATCATACGTGTGCATTCGCATTCACGGCTGCGTTGGCATCTGAGATGCATAGAATTACATGGAGATGCCAAATAAAAAATTTTTAATGAGTTAATTTAATAAATAGATTTTAAAATTCATTAGCGAAACTTAATCATCTAAAATAAATTACAGGTTTCTCTGAAAATACCTAAAAGCTTTCTCATGAAAATTTTCTTGAATAGAATTCACGAGTTATGTTGCTTCTCAACAATTCAATTTGAGTCCTTTTTACAATTTGAAACTTGCTGTATGTTGATAGTTGCCGATCTAGATCAATTTTGTTCGATCTGAAGGAGACATAAATTACTGAAACATGCAATAGCCACATATTTATTTTATTTTTCCACATGAACGAAATTTATCAATGCTTGTCGTTCGTTGTGGAATTTTAGGCTACCGTATACTAACACAAGGAGCATACAGTAGCCTATACAGCGAAGTAATACGCTGACAGAAATGTCACACAGGTATACATGAGATGTCAATTTGAATACATGTAAATTGAATTCAAAGAATAGTGAAAGTAGGAAATTGTTCCAAACTTTGATAAAGCGAAAAGTAAAGACCGGCCACCAACGATCAACACAAACGCAATGTTTAGGAATTGTACAGCAAGAGCATATAGAATCGGGACCCAGAGTAGTATCCTAGCCGGGCCTATCAAGCACCAAACTGACAACAACCATGTGCGCACACCCAGTTGAGGCACTGATAGGTTATGAATAATGCTTTCAGGTAGACAGCCGGCGAGGGGCACAGCAGGAACAAAAGCACGATGAAAGTGAACGATACTGCCTTGTTCTAGTGCTTACACTCACGTACAACGATCATGATTCCCATGATTAAGTTCGCTGTTCGTGAGTGAAAGCTTGGGAGCAAAGCAGCATCGTTTGCTTTCTTCGTGGTGCTTTTCTTCTCCATTAAAGTTTTAACATTTTCGTTGTTATTGAGGAGTCTTTGTAGACTATTTGTTTTTATATTGTCTTCTCATTTAGTCGCTGAAATATCCTGCGGTCTTTTTTGATGGCTTAGCGTCACTACTCTCCCATACTGGGGGGCTTCAACGGTGGTGACATAGTCAGACTTTTAATTGGAGCGTTGCAATCTTTGTAACCCTTCCAGTGACACTCTCGGGCCTCGACCTCTGCACAGAAGGATCGCTGGGCCAAGTGCTTCACCACTCATATATCGGGTCGTCATTCATATTTCATCTTAATATCTTCATGAAATCTTATTTGCTGAAAACTAGATGCCATGTAAATTGTATTGATACATGGCTGTTCAAGCCGGCACGCTTCGTCTCCTCCACTTTATTCCTCTGAGTAACTGCGAAATTAATGAAAATTATGATTGAGAATATTTCGTGCATACTCTTTCTAATGGTGACATTCGATAATTCAACGTATTAATATTAGCACAAAAATCGCAATTTAGGATTTGAATTCTGTTCATTGTCTGCATTTTCTAAAGTGATGATTCAAATATCATGAAGTTATCTGCAATGCACATTTGAATGCGACTCACTTCGTTGACATTGATGCTGTAAATAGTAATTTGAAACTTTAATTCATATAATATAATAATTTTGAATAAAGAAGAAAAGGGAGGCGCTCATGTCATCTTCATGTAGTAAAATAATGGGATATTTTCATTCTGATTAGCTATCTGCCATACTGCTAATACTAGAGGTCACAACACCTGCCAAATCAACGACATGCAAGGACGATAACCCAAATAATTTGTTACGTCTGTGTGCTTTAGGGACGAAGTCACCGGTCCTCGCCTGATGTATACTCAAGCGTTCCCGAAAGCTAATAAGCATTCCTTACTCTGAAACCACTACAAGAAAGGGATGAAGCTGACATAAATATTTCTCATTTCTATAAATTGCCATCATTGCCCGGTCAGAGTAAAGTCTATAGGAATTAAGATCACAATCAGGAATCACACTGCAGTCAACAGGGGCGGTACTATAGCCAACACAACTACTTTCTGTATTATGTAATACCGGTATGTAATTCAAATATTCTTTGAAAAACCAATCTCCCCTATGTCCTCCAGGAAGTTCTCTCTCATTTATTTACGCAACCAATATTTCTGCAGCAAAATTCACATAGTTGACCAAGCGACGGAATATTAGAAACATATTTATGGTAAATGCAAAAGGCAAGCTCCCTTTTATTTTCTTGTCGATTCTCTATTTCAATTTAAAGTGTGTAATTGAACGTCACTTCGGAGTCCCTCGCCTTCAGCGATCAATATAAGCTAGGTGGACCTCTATCTAGTTTATATCGACCGTTGAAGGCGCGACCGACGCCGAAGTAATTTGCTCTTTGCTTTTTGTCATGAAAATGCAACAAAATTGATTTTGCAACACCTTAAGAGAAAAATGAGACATCATTTAATTTTAAGATATAAGCAGTGTTTTATCAATGTGAGTCTATGGAATATAAAGGTGATTTATAGCCAAAATTCAGCTGGATTTCAAAACTTTCCAAAATCTGTCATAATTGGTTGCTTTAAATTTTGAATTGCTGTTTTTGAAACGAAGACGAACGAGTTAGAGTAGTGTAATGAGCACGATCATCAGAAACTTCAGCAAATGCTCCAATAATATAAGCGAAAACGCTACAAATATTGCAAAACATTTACAGGAGCAATATTTCATGTAATTATGTAGGCCCTCTTTGAATTTTCTGTGGACACGCACTAGTTGTGTTGTACTGTAAATTTCAAGCATTACTTTGCAATGCTATAAAGCATGGGTTGGAAACCTCAAACAGCCCGCGGGCCATTGTACCAAGCTTAATTTTCTCACTGGCCGCAAACCCGGAAGTAGTTAATCATCAAAAACAAACCTTTATTGTGACTTCTGATAACAAATCAAAAACGTATGAGGCGAATACTCTTTCCAATTCTGTTAATAGAAAAATCATGAAATAGCTAATTAGTTCTATTCATCATTGATTATTAGCATGGATAGCATTCTATAGAGAAATAATACAGGCTACAAAACAAAATAGTAGGTTGTAGTTGGCGGGGGCTCTAAGAATTTGCACCTCTCCTGACATCTACAGCGCCCAACTCATGTATACGGGAGTGAGAGGTCAGATCACCAGATCACGAAGATGAAAGGTGCATAAAAGAGGAGGATGGTGAGAAGAATGGAGGGTGTGAGGCTATCGGATGGACACAGGAGTGAAGACCCAAGGAAGAAGATTAACCTAGAAGGCATTTCCAATGTTCTACGAAGAAAATATCTATGCTGCGGTCTAGCCACATTCTGAGAAGAGACGACTATGACTCGAAGAAAAGTGATCATTTCAGCCTGATGTCATAGGCTGAAGTCCGAGAGGTTGTTGCTAAGACCTGGGAATACAGGATCAAGGGCCGTGTCCGATGATCTCTAAGCTTAATTCTGAACTGATCTACAGTACAATCAGCAGAAGTGAAGGCCCTCTGCCACAGTTAAACTACTACTCTACAGTTAAACTCTACAGCCTCTCTACAGTTAAACTACTGTGGACTTCGTGAGTCGCACATGGATAAGTAATTTTGAAATACAGACGTGGACCCCCCCTAAGGATATCCACGCGCTTCAGAGCCCGGCATTGACAGGATTACAATCGAGATAATCACGAAGGCATGCATTAGAAAATGACTTAGTACATGCAGTTGCCATGTGAAGGTCAACTGATGGAATTAGGTTACTATTCAAGAATCACAGTTGAGTACAAAGTCAAGCTGAAATCTTCAACCACATTGACATTCTTCAAATTACTTCAATAACTGTTCAGTTTCCAATTTCGTGATTTGAGATTATAATTTCATTTTAGGGTAGTCTCAACGATTAGAGTTATGTCAATGATGGTGTTATTTATGAAGCTTGACCGAGATTCAAATGAGGATCTCAATGTAATAAATCAGATTTAATCAATGAGAATGTGCCAGTCGTGTAATTCCGTTGGTATTCATTGAATTGTTCATCAGCCATAAAATTCAGTGGATGACAAATGAAGATAATTAAGTAAGCAGACACCACATGGCTATCTTACAACATAAAGCGTCAAATATCTAGGCTTGTTTAATTTTTATTGACACACAATTTACAGTGCAATAGGTTTGATGAATATGTGATACCGTTTCAATCGCTTTTCGGTTGATGATACTTCGACTTGCTTTGACACGCACTTGATGATGTTTAGAGGCATAAATTGAGTGTAAAAGTATACTATTTCAGTGAGCGAGAAGTCATTTTTCCATCCCCTATGGATATAAATAGCTTTCTAGACATAATTATGAAACCAGCTCTATAGACAGGCCATTTTTTAAGGAAAATAGACTGCATGAGCAAATGTATATGATTGTCTATAGCATTCTTTACTAAGCACGTTATCACGGCATGCATGCGAAATCTCATATTTTCCAAGCGTAATTGCATGCTTGTAGAATGTATAAGCTTATTGACCATAAAAAAGGAAACGTAATTCATCAAAAATTAATTTCTGACGTGACAGGCCTGCACCATAGCGTAAGTATATACTCTGACCTACACAGCATTTATATTGGCACATAAATCTCCCATATTTGTTGTGCAGCATTCAATGCCATTATGTGCACTCACTGTGAATCATTGCTACTGTCATGAATTGTTTTGTATGGTTTGCTTAACGACTTAAGTAACTCAACGAATTAGTAATAGAATATAAAATCTCTCATTGACAAAAAATGCATGTTACAAGGGATTCACGATTACACGCATATTACGATTAAATAATATCAATTCATATTCAACAGGTTATTGCTGAGTTAGTGGATTCAATTCACTCTCTTAGAAAAATTAAGGCTTCCAGGCTTGTAGAATTTGAGAAGAATTCATATTAACCAAAAATAATTTGTAAATGAGTGAAGCTTTATAATAATTTATTTACACGTCGATTATTTTCGTAATTCATCAGTCGCTGTTCATTTTGCAATCTAATTTTAAAGCTGTGCTACTTCCTGATTTTTCTAAGCAATATCAAGTTATGAGGTACATACCGAAAAATTAATATGCAATCAAGACACAATTGCAGTCACACAACTTTAGAAACCCATTCGTTTTGATGCATCGAAAGCAATGTAATTTGCATTTCATTATTCAGTAATTTGCTGTGTGGCATCTTAACACATGCGGCAGTTTCAATTTATAATCGTAAATAGAAACGAGTGAAATAAATATGAGTGATAACTCTCTCTGCCGAAGAATGTTTAACTTGAAATTCTCTCATTGACAGGGGCTCCGAACCAGAAATCTTTGACGTTATTCTACAGGTATTTTCCGTGCACTTTTAATTAATATTCAGGCATAAAGTGTTTAAGTACGAGTATATCAAGTTTGGAAGCTCCCCCACTATGCTAGTGTAAATTTAGCGGCGACAAATCCACCATCCATTTTAGCTAAGATGATTTTTGGATATTCATATTTACTAATTTCAAGAATTCGATGTGGCTAAAATTTCTGGTGACGACTTCATTTTCCAATTAACACAATCAATTGAAGAAAGTACGCGGAAAATGCGAGTAGAAAAACGTCAGACATTTCGGGCTCGGAGTCCCGGTAAATGAGAATTTTTAAAGTTAAACAGTGATTTAAAAAATGCTTGCCATTTACTGAAGGTTTGAACGCGCCTCCTGACTTACCATACAAATAACTAAAGCATGATGATAATTTGCTTTGTAATAAACAGGCCTACAATTTTGACCAGGCCTACTATCATTGATATCAATTCCCTTTAAGTTCAAAGTTTTCGTTTCATCAGTGATTTCGCTTTGCAATTCTTTATGATTACCCCGCATTACATGATTCACATATACGGGCATATATATTTCGCTGAGAGTTATGAAGCATTTGATGTCACATCAAGCGCTGTAACTGTGCCTTAAGAAAAAATGTCATGGTATTATAAGTTGTTAGCATTTGTGTAGAGATGTGTTTATGGCATTATATGTTATAATATAAAACGCTATTTAAAGAAATGTAGAGAAATCATCTGATGGGTCGTATTACTCGTACATAGAAGAAGTTGACTGTATAGATTCGGAAAGTTAACTTCTTTTTTATCTCATCATCAATTTAAATACCAATTGAAAACATTGAAAAATTCTTACATTTTTCAAGATAAAGTCACTACGAGTATATGTGTGAATTTCTTCTTTTAAATATGTCTAATCGCTAAACTACTTCCAAGATGAGACGAACAGCTATCTCACGATCGGAGATGATGATGAATCGATTGCAACTTTAAACTTCCGCCTCCACTATCAGGCAGGTCCGTCTGTCTGTCGGATCGGGGTACCTGCTATCTTCTACGACTGCCAAAGTTGTTGCTTTCGACACTACCCCCAGACAGGTCATCCGAACGAAGTTAAGGGGGATTCTATGTGCGGGAGGTACAACTTAATTATATCTTATCAAACACATTGCAGATGGCGGCCAGACGCTAATTCTAGGGTCATCCTGCACATGTCATAGCCGAGTCAGCGGTACACTCAGCCTTTTATTTTTCCTTCGACGACTTCCTTCGTTAGCGGAACTTCTCCAAATATAACTGAACATGTCTAATGACAGTCCGAATTTGGGTGTTGGGATGGATAGCTGTTATATCAAGCACAATATAGAGTATACGCTGCACCACTGTTTGTATGACTTCCAATCGGTTTGGAGAGCAAACTGAGTAGGCTACAAAGACGAGCAATACAGCCTATTAATCCAGCCAAAATGGTAATTCCCAAAATCAAAGAGAGAAGAGAAATTTTGAGTTAGAAATTGTACATCAAAATAGTGAAGGATGAGAGTTATTTGTTATCAAAGTATATCCCAAAAAAGGTTTAAGTACACCAAGCATTTTGAAGTCAAACTCCACCGCCCGAAGAAACTCAAAAGATCCTTTTTCCCCTTCACAACTTTATTAGTCAACAATGATCTAAGAATATATAGCACGTCGTGATTTGATATGTAATCAATAAAATTACTTTGCAAAATATTTATAACTTACTTCGTATCTTCTGGCAAATTTCTGTACTTCTGACTATCATTACTTTTTTGAAAAATATACACGCTATTATTATTATTATTATTACATCACTACCTCACCAAGGTAATCCAGAGTCCAAATGATGAGAAACAGCCTTTTAATAGACAAAATTCATCGACCATTTCTTGTCACCAGAAACTTAATCAGGTAAGCTCGAATTCATAAGATATTTATGCTTAAGCACTTCGGAGAAAAACATCAAACTAATGACTTTTATGAACGAGATAAATTCCGTACGCTCACTACCTCGAACTTGATTAGTTTTTGAGTGGCGTGTAAATTAATGTAAGTACATGGAAATATGTATGCCATAAATGAAATTTGCCCCCGTGGGCATTTTTATCCGAGTATACGTGAGCAATTTGCACACCTGCTTTATTAGTTAAAAAAGCTTGCTATATAGTCGGATTAGGAATGCTAGCCTTCCAAAACCAGCTAATTACCTTGCTTATTTTTTGCCGTCATATATTACAAGATCGGAACCAGCCGCCAGACGGGGGTTTTCAGCAACACCGATCACTGGTCCTTCTCCCAGAGTCAAATAAAACACCTACAGTAATGTGAGAGCATGTACAAATGTAGCATAATTTTAGAAATATGGTGTGTGACGAAATAAATCATGCGAACCGTTTCTTAAATGTTGAAATATTCGCTCAGTCATGTAGCTTCAAGGCCTACTTTATTTGAAATAAAGTTTCCTGATTTCCAAATTCTAGACCAGGGATGCCCAATCATACGCTGCTGCCCTCCATCCTAACTCTGTTGCACTTTAGCATTCAGCCCTTTTACTTGAATAACGTGTTGTGGTCTCTGTTTCATCAGTTGTACCAGATATTTCTTCTCTCAGTGCACAGAGGCAGCATCAAGTTTCACATTGATTGATTTCGCATTGTGTTTTTTTATATGTATTTTTATTCACAATTTCTGGGGTGCGGTCCCAAAGCGTTTGCCTTTCTTTCTGTTGCACTCTTGCTTGGTTGTGCACCACGGTTCTAGCCTATGTGAATTTTGTAAGAAATGTGCATTCCCTAGCATATCTATCACGAGATTGTTCCTTAAAAGCATAATTCCATTACATTGATGGCTTACATAGCACTTTGAGGTCATGCGGTGCAATGAATGAATGGATTCCAATGCAACCACATGATAAAACTAGTAAGTTTCATGCATGAACACTTGACGATGGATTGTTTGATAAGTTAGCGGTTTGCGATCATTTTTTGCTGAAGTTGTCCACTACAGGTGCCGCAAAAAGTCTTAGAACACTTACGGAAGTGAAAGATTGATTAAAAAATTTGGCAAATATTACTGCTCTTGCCTCTTTCTTATACGTCAGCTCGTGATCATCATAATAAGCTATGAATGTTAACTTCGATGCACAGAATTCTCAATTAGCGTCGTAAATCACTTAAATTCCCTCACAAGTGAAGAAGTAAATCTCACTCTCATACTACTTATTTAGTAAAATGTAAAATAACAAATCTTTAGTACGTAAACACAGGAACAATTTGCAAAAATTACTTTTTAGAAATTGATCAGATATTTTTTCAGACATCAGGAACGTAATTTCCTCTGAAAAGTGAAAACTGAATCTTTTCATGTAAAAATTTCACTGTTTAGCGACAGTTTTATGAGTTGACACTCTACATGTACATACTCTATGGAACTGAATCTTTCGATTTCTTAGTATTGATTATTCATTTCAGCTTCGTTGATAATACGATGCCGAATTGTGTAATTGCCAATTCAGTTAATTACAGATGAATATAACATCCTGACATGTCTTTTTTTTACCTAGACTCCTTGTTTCTCAGAACTGAGGGCTAAGCCCTGATATTTTGGATAGCTTGACAATATAATCAACAGGGTTGTGTATTTACCATTTATTCAGGCCACTGTTTTCAATGCGAGGCGGTGAAGTATGATGTGTACTTTGCCATGAAACATATTGGAGTCAGCGAATAACTGTCATTCATTTTTTTGGAATAGAGCGATTGGCATCACATCATCAGCTATATTATTCACCGCAACTGAGGATTGTTTGGAAATGTCGTTGTGAAAAATCTGATCAGCATAGAATGCGGTGTTAATAATAGAATTAATGCATCCACAAAAGTGTTTCGAAAGAATCTTTTCTCAGAGAAGAAAACTGAATCACAGTATCTGTTGCATCTCATAGAATTTTCATTCCAAGTTGTTTGTCTTTCATCAGCCGTTCTACATTCAATGACACTTGTAAGAAGAAATGAATGAATGTCATAGCTGAAATTTTAATAGTATCATTGATAAGACGAATTATTTCAATCCAATCACTTCTGAATCGTTGAAAATTATGCACTTATTGAATGCACCGGTATAGTGACAACAAAGGTCTGTCGTAGCTCATTGAATATCTAAAGAGAATGACAGATAGTAAATCAATACAAGACCCCCACATCCTTGATTCCCCGACCGTACTCGCCCGACCTAGGCGACCGGTTATCTTTAGGTACCGGTATGTTTTTTAGAAGCAGGAACATTATCTGTTAGGCACCCGATTATTTTGCTTGAAATGACGTATGTGATTATTACTTGAAATTCAAACTTTGAAAAGCTATCCATGTTCTGACTGAGCAGATTGCTGAACTTATCCATCATGCGATCTGAGGCACAATTATTCGAATTACTTTTTAAAAACGAAAGTTAAATTAGCACAACGCTTCGAATGACCATTCCAATCATTCTTATGTAGTCATTTGAACCGTCATGCTGATTTAACTTTCCTGCATTAAAGAATAAATACTTCCTGAATAATTGTGACTTTGATCGAATATTATTTCAACTGTCAACATTTCCCGCATACTTGGAAATATCTATCAGCCTGTAGTTTCAGAAATAACTTATGTGATTAAATGCCTATATTTCAGAAAATATTGATATACACGTAATACTGCAAATAAAGACGTTGCTTTGAACGACACGTCTCCTTGTTAGACAGCACAAATATTGTATTTGTAGCATTTACATTCTCTGGTAAGACTCAAATTGAAAATGAATACTTTTGGCTACTAGTCAACTTTATTTAGCGTGCGCTGGCATCTAAGATTCAAATTGAAGATTCATTGTCAGAATTGTTCAAAGAATATACAACAAGAATATCCTATCGTTAATCTCCATCTTTTTTGCGCATATTATCAAATAGTAATCGCACAACACTCAAAAGTGTAACAAAATGCGGAGATTCACGATGCCAATGATGCCAGTCTGTTATGACAGGATAACATTCAACAATAAGCGCAACATAGAAGAAAACACTTGTTCGATAAAAAACAACATGGACTGCAACTCGAAGGATGTGATCTGAGCGCTATACAATGCAAACGTTGTTGCGCCCTATATGCAGGGCAGACGGGTGACACGTTGATGGGCAAAGATCAAAAATAACCTTTTTCTCACATTACTCATATTTTGTAAGTAGTATTTAAGTACAATTTTCAAATTCATGTAGATTTTTACTGGCACCACAATCTATGTTTACGAACTGCCTGGTGATGTTCATCTAGAAGAGATGGAGTTATAACTAAATGCATCAAACCTTTCCGGGAGGGGTGTTGAACGAAACGAATGTTTTCGACCTTCTGGTCCTTGCCTGTGAGATGAAGGACCCGAGTACACAGACAACAAGTGAAAGACAAAGGCTGTCGAGTGTTATTTGTGAGCAACCACTTTTTCTCAAGCTCAGAGAATGATTCTCCCTTCAACATAATTCCCCTCAAATTACTTCCAAACTGTGATTGATCCTACAGGGGAGAAATGGTGCATCAGTGTTATAAGACCTTCACTTAATCATAACTGATCAATGATATCCGCCTACACGGCTCCTTTACGATGTCTGTGAAATTTTATTTTTATCTTTAACACTCATGCAGTTCGCTTACTATATACAATGAAGCTTATTTCATGATCATTTAAATGCATTATAAACATTAGCCGTTGAAAAGCTTGGATAAAGAAGTGAAACCGATCTGCTATTCAGGATAACCCAAGTCTTCTACTTCAGACTTACGAGATTTAATTTACATCCTCCGAGAAATCACAGCTGAGGTCTGGAAAAAATAATGACAATACTAATTTGTCATAGAATACAACTAAAACATCTACTCCGAACCATATTTTGAAAATTTCAAAGTATCAATCATAAAATCAAAATAATCCTGCATACATGTAAGTCTTAGGACCTTTAAGTGAGATCATAGGGATGATGACATTCAAATATTCTCACAGAATCTAAAAGTTGCTATTTTGATATGTCATTATTACTAAATTACTCAATACATGATATCTTTAACAATAAAATTCCAAACGGCTATTCGATGTTTGATGATTGTGGCGTGACATCCATAATAGGCCTACGCGCATTTCAATGACACAGTACTCATATTGAAAATCGATACAATTCCAATGGACCGATGAAAATGGAAAAGATTTTCCTTGATGTTCACACGTGTTTGACCTCACAAAAATTCCAGTTTCATCTGTCATTTCAGCTTTGAAATGGAATTCTTCTGATGCAGATTTTAATGAGCATGTAAGTTTAGCTCTCATCTCAAAATTTCTAAGCTATTTTCACCCTTGACCTCAAAGGAGGTATTTCAATTTTAAGGGGAGAATTTCACTTTTTATTCCCAAAGCAAGACATTTTCCAATTGCATAGAATGATGTCACATTCTTTCAGGATTGCAATCCCTCTAGAAATCAGCATGATTATCACAACATTCATCAAAACTTTCTAAATTCAAGGCGCAAAGTTGGAAAGTTTGCAAAAGTAGAGAATCTGATTAATAGGAGAATTTCTTTTCGCGGTATTATGTGATGAATAGGAAAGATCATTTTCAGAGTATGCTATGTATATTGTGCAAAACCATGCATCGAAAGTCTATTAATTGAATATGCTTAAGGGCAGTTCAAGTATTTGAGAAGAAAGCCTACCAAATGTGAATTAGTGATGCTCAGTTTCTATCGGCAACCGTAAATGATGCATAATGATTGAATAAAGCGCATATGGTTAATTCATTTTGAGGGATTAACCTGAGCATTTCATAATCGTAAAGTGAAAATGTTCTTCGTAAGGAGATAATTTTTTTCCAAGCATTTAAATGATTCACTAATAATTTGCTTTGTTTCAATTTGCGTAACATTTTGTCTATTCCCATGTCGTCAAAAGATGTTGCGACCTAGTGCAGAAAGAAAAGTACACATCTTTCAATTCGATTTATTAATTCCAAATTTTGCAGTCAAATCTGAGCGGCAGGAGTGGATTTTCGATTACATCGGCTGCTGGACTTTTAAAACTACGCTGACCTTGGATTACTTGGCATTTGTCAACGCTTTCACACGAAAGCTTGTACACCGCAGCATGTTTGAGACGAGACAATTAGGCCTAGACATAATAGTCCGGGAGCTACTGATACTTTCTTCCTAAATTCGCGCACAAAGGACTCAGTAGCATGGATTTGTAGATCTTGAAACGCTGAATACAAAAGTCAAATTCTTGACTGTCACAGCCAGTCGCTTTCGGTTATAGGTAAGGTTGAAGGTTTCCCATTGGAATCCAATGGTAAATTTCAAGAAATATTTGTGGATTGTGAAAGAAACACTTGGCAATTTTCGTACATTTTCTTTTGCAGAATAATGCCATGACATTTGAAACATGATTGAGTTCAGAACATTAACTTCGATACATAAGTTGACGTGAGCTACATGATTCAGTATATTTGAGGTTTGAGAGCCTCTACAAAATGAGTAAATGTCATGTTTTGACTTAATTTTGGCGATTTTACTCATTTTGTAGAGGCTCTCAAACCTCAAATATACTGAATCATGTAGCTCACGTCAACTTATGTATCGAAGTTAATGTTCTGAACTCAATCATGTTTCAAATGTCATGGCATTATTCTGCAAAAGAAAATGTACGAAAATTGCCAAGTGTTTCTTTCACAATCCACAAATATTTCTTGAAATTTACCATTGGATTCCAATGGGAAACCTTCAACCTTACCTATAACCGAAAGCGACTGGCTGTGACAGTCAAGAATTTGACTTTTGTATTCAGCGTTTCAAGATCTACAAATCCATGCTACTGAGTCCTTTGTGCGCGAATTTAGGAAGAAAGTATCAGCAGCTCCCGTCCTACCTAGTCTTTGCGATGAATAGAATCAGCAGTCATCACGGTCTTGAAAAAGAATTCTAGTACCGTTTTTAGAATATTTTTTGAAACGACGAATACGCCTACAAAATTTAATTTCCGATTCTTGAATGCTGTGAGATTCCTCCAGGATGATTTTTCAAACTTGTTAGCGACAGTTGTGCCATTTTTATCAGACATGTGAATATATTGCACGATATTGACAGATTGACAGTGATGTAATTACACTAACTGAATCGCATCCGTTTTGCTTCATAAAAGAGATTGCCGTTTTTTATTTCTTTGCTACTTGAATCGGAAATATTAACTTCGTAGGTGGATTCATTGTCTCGGCAAAATTCTTGCATAACGTTAGAATCATTCCTTTTTTTCGATTCCATGATGATTGTCTATTTTTATATTCTAAAGATGGAGCATACAGAAATATCACATGTGGATGGTTAGGAAATATTGTACTCGTATAACTTTGCAAACATGTGGAATGACTCCTGATGTACAAAATATGTCCAAATCTTAGGAAAAGATGACCCGTGACTGATCACCTCAAAAATACTTCAACTATTACTAACACTGAGTTCAACGAGTAGTAATAGGTAAGCGTTAGCGGAAAAATTGATGGAAAATCAACTTCATTGATTAGAACTTCAAAATTTCGCCTGTTAAGATACAAATAAGAATATACGAGTAGGTATCACTATAAAGCTTTTCGAAATGATAAATGCAATATTGATAAATCATAACAAACATTACTAGACGGTATTTCGAAAATATGCATAAATAGAAAAAAATTTACATTAAGTTTTTGAATCAAAGTAAACACAGTACATAGATTATGTTGTCAGAGACGAGATGATCACATGTTCTCAAGGCGAGAAGTGTCTTCTGACTAAATTGATCTGTTGCAAACCCCACCTGAGTCTAGATACAGCTATTGCAAAGGAAGTGTGAATGAAAACTGATTGTGAACAAAAAGTTCTTGAACGCGCTGATGTGTCCCTCTGGTTGCGTCAAAGCTGTAGAACACGAATTATCATGCAAATTAACGCTAGATATGCTTCTGTGAAAAGGAATATACTTTCAGTTTCTTTAGGTTTGCTCATAGAAATGCGACATTTATTAGTGATATTAGAATGGACAACAGCTGTTTGTTGATGGAAATTTTAGCTGCTCGGCTAGGCCCGATTGCTCGATCTTCAGAAGAAGCAAATTAGTCATTACTGAAACATGGAACAGTTGTAGACTCTTGCCCAAAGCGATTTATTGTAAGTTGTTTTACATGTGTTTATATATAAAGAGAAATGACAATAACCGTGAATATTTACAAAGTATACACCAACAAGCTCCCGGTATCTTTCTATTATCATCTATTGGAAGCCTCCTTCGTTTAGCTGCCGTTGTCATGACAACGCGTCCACAACTGTCTATTGTTCTCAATATCCATGTCCGTTTTACTCCCTTATTATTATAGAGTGTCGTCTCTAGACATATATAGAGAGGATTTCTATGGGTTTACTTATGCGTGAGTGGTGTCAAGACAAAATGGTCCTTGTACAAAATTGCACAACAATAACATTTCAATGGCAGAAACGTTGTTACATGCAAAGTATAAAACATAGAGTAAGTACAGGGTGACACAGCTAAAGGTTCAATTTTCATTCGCCTCCTATTCATGTGAAACAAGCAATACGGTGTCACTATTGCCTGTAATGTGATCATTAGAATATAGCATTTTGTAATTCATAACTTTTCTTCTCGTTCGTGCTCTATATCTATGATTTTTCCTCATAGCTTTAGAACTATCAAAATTGATAATTTTTCCTATGATTTTTTAATTTCCTAGAAAGTTGCACTTGTCTCATATGTCAAACAAGCAACCTGAAGGCTATGATTATTTGAAATTTTCAAATTGAAGTTATTCGATTTTTACGTTCAAGTGTTATTGAGATTTCATTCACAACCATTGATTAGTGTTGATGAAACGTCGAATTTTCTTGTAACAGTAGCAGTCTCTGATGGCTTATCCCATTAAACAGCGAGCTAAATGTGCGGCTTGGTATGAGTGTATGGAGAGTGTTACTCTTGTGCAACGAAAATTTCGTGCAGTATTTGGCAAAAACGTAGACACTCCCTCAAGTAGCACAATCAAGAAGTGGCATGTCCTCCTGATGGAGACTGGCAGTGTTCTTGATCAAACAAGAGACAGATCAAAAACTGTAACATCTCCAGACAAATGTGATGAGGTCCGGAATCTTTTTGAATCTGAGCCTCATGCCAGTTTAAGAAGCGCATCTTCACAATTAGATGTGAGCCGCGAATCCGTCAGGCGATGTTTGAAAAACATGGGATAACATCCCTATAAAATGGAAATTGTTCAGTCACTGAGTGAGGAAGACAGGACGTGTCGGTTGAACTTCGCTTCTGAAGAGCTTCGCAGAATTTCTTCCTCCAGCCACTTGATGCATTTAACATTCTCTGACGAAGCCCACTTCATCCTTGACGGGTCGGTAAATCGACACAACTGCCGTTATTGGTCAACTGACAATCCGCATTGGTATCATGAGCAGCCTTTACACTCAGAAAGGACAACCGTATGGGCCGCAATATCCACATCCAAAGTCTTCGGCCCTTTTTTCTTTGATAATTCAATTAATTCCGATCGCTATCTTGAAATGCTGAAAAGTGAATTCTACCCAACGCTGAGCAAAACTGAGAAAAAGACCATGGTTTTCATGCATGATGGCGCTCCACCTCACTGGGGTCTTTGTGTGCGCACTTGGCTAGATCAGCATTTTCCACAACGTTGGATGGGACGCGGATCTCCAACGAAGCCATGGCCACCTCGATCTCCAGATCTAACCCCGTGTGACTTTTTTCTCTGGGGATTTATCAAATCCAAAGTTTATGAGAGGCCGTTACAAGACATCGCCGATTTGAAGCATCGAATCATAAGTGCTTTCCACCTGGTGACATCAGAAATGTTATCAAACAGTTTCGACGATTATCGTCGTCGTCTTCACGTCGTCATCGAACAGGAAGGAGGACATTGTGAATGCTGATTTTTTATCTTTCAAAAAATTGCAATTTCTGAAGTTATTTTGAGCTTTCTATTGACTTTCATAAACATTTAGAATGTGGAACTTAAATAATAATTGTCAAAAATTATCAATTTTGATAGTTCTAAAGCTATGAGGAAAAATCATAGATATAGAGCACGAACGAGAAGAAAAGTTATGAATTACAAAATGCTATATTCTAATGATCACATTACAGGCAATATTGACACCGTATTGCTTGTTTCACATGAATAGGAGGCGAATGAAAATTGAACCTTTAGCTGTGTCATATATATAGTTAGAGTGTCGACTCAAAAAAGCATCTGTATACAGTGAAAATCTGTATATGAAAAGATTCAGTTTTTACGGAGGTAACGTTCCTGTGGTCCAAGAAATTGTTTGAGTAGTTTTTAAAAAGCCAAATCTTTGCAAATTTATATACTATCGATATGAAGCCCCTTTAGAAGTAGTGTAAAACAAGTTGGATATCAAAAGGAATGAATATTCGCTAACAAGCATCTTAATTAAGCGGAAATTAAGCTGATGATCTAGGAAATTTCATGAACCACATAATAATGCAAGTCCCTGCAAGTCCTCAAGGAAAAGTTGAGATCTCATTGTGCCTCTTTGCTGAGATGTCATGTTTTTAATTCAATTTTCAGCGGCATGATTTTATAATTCAAAGGGCGTCATTTCTTGAATCTGAATAGTAATGTGGACCCATTTGCATCCTTTAAAGTTAATTATGATATGCTTCCTTGAATATGATGTTTCGCTCTTTCATTGGGAGTTTGTGATATGATTACGCTTAAGAAAATAATCTTATTATAAAAAAGCTGAGCTTTTAGTAATGATAACCCATCGAATTGCTAATTCAACAAACTGTATTGCCTCTTCAAATTGACATGACTTGGAGGATTTGTGGAATACTATTCTTTATTCTGTATTGCTATCATAATCAGTCAGATTCGCGTTAATTTCTCCAAAAGTGTATAGAAATTTGCATATCTCATAGGTGGTACTGGGTCTCGACTCATATTCATTTAACGAAACTGTATACACATTGGGGATTTAATAAATGCTAAGTTACTACTCTACCTAATATACTTACTCAATGGTATAAAACCTAAATATAAACACTCCGATAGTTTGAAAGTAGGCCTGCTTCCTTAAATTGTCAGATGAGGTTTTGGCACAAATTGTATACCGAAACATAGGTTTTAGATGCTAACGCTCCTGTTATTTACATGTAGATTCTACATGCATTTCATGACCTCCTTTGGACAGTATTATCAAAACTGAGCTTCAAAACCAAAGAGAAAGTAGACCTACCGTTCTGTCCAAGATGCACTATATTATCAGCAATGTATTATCAGATTTTGAAAGTGTTTTTTGGCTGTTTAGATGTATTTGATTGCACCTAAGTGCATATTGATGCATTTCTTCAAATACAAATTGGCAAAGGGCACAATGAACGCGAGCAGATTGTTTCATAAAAAATGGATCACCCTTACACATCGCCTTAACTTCAACTTTGTCTAACTCCGCCAAACTTGAACGAATTTCTCTGAAATTTGGAAGATATGTCAGTTGTGCTTACTAATATCATTGTTGGAAATTTCAAGCATGAATAGAGTTGTTTTCCTGCTATAGATAAAAAAAGTAGTAGATAATTTGATCTTCATTTAGCAATGTTACACAAAATCATACCTCACTCTCTTATAAAATTACATTTGTTTCCTTTGTTATGTAATATGTTGTTCTACAAGCCAAAAGCTATCAAGCAAAACAAAAATAAAGAAAATCGGTCAATCAGAGCCAGTATAGCACCATTATTCATCAACAATAATGTAACTGCTACATATGATTAACAGGACTTCATGTTCCATAGCTTCCTGACTTCGTTGCGGTGGTGTTGGCAGCACTCCTGATTGCTTTCAGCCAGAAATCTATCTCTTACCGGTTGAAAACAATACAAAGCACAAATGAACAATAACGAGATCGCATTCACAAAAGGCAAAGTGTCAGCCTTGCTAGAACTAGGGTTTTCCTTGCGAGCTACAAGCAAGCGATTAAATGTCCCTTACACAAATGTGCATCGATGGCATAATGATGATTTTCGACTGTCGTAAAGAGGGCTCTGGCCGTCCACGCAAAACATCCAAACGTAGAGACCGCCTGATCTTGAGATTTGTTAAAGTTGATCCAAGTCTCTCGTTAACTGAGATGGCTGCACTAGTCTCGTCTATTTCTAAGTCCACTATTCGTAGACGACTTATTGAGTCGAATTTCAAGAGCTGTAAGAGGCCCTCTCAGATCGAATTATCAGATCAGCATACAAAAAGACGTCTCAGATGGGCAATGAGTCATTGTCACTGGCGCAATCAACGGGATCGGGTTGTCTGGTCTGATGAGGCATCAGTCCGTCTGAAGGATAGTGATGGTCGATTGAGATTATGGATAAAATCTGATCAGGAAATTCCGAGACATTTACATCGTCCCCGGGTACAAGGTGGTGCGACTCTACTAATTTGGGCTGGCATTTGGACCAATGGCCGCTCTGAACTTCACATACAGCAAGGAACCATGAATTCTGAACGCTATGTGAATGTTTTACGAATGAACATTGGCCAAATGACAGATCAACTTGGTGATCCATCGACTTGGTTATTTATGGAGGATAATGCTACGTGTCACAGGGGTAGTAGAGTCAACTTATGCAAGTCTCAATTAGGGCTTAGGACATTATCTTGGCCAGCTCGTTCTCCTGATCTGAATCCCATAGAAAATGTATGGAGTATTCTAAAACGCAACGTTCGTCGTTCACTGCTACCTACAGATGGCGCATCACAACTTACGTCACTGTTAAAAAGAGAGTGGAGAAAGTTAGATAAGTTAAAAATCAACGATATCATCGAATCAATGCCTAGACGAATTGGTAATGTCATTGACAATAAGGGTAGGGCCACAAAATATTAGCTTCTTAAGAACCGTTACTGTATCATAGCTTATCAGATTATATAAGGACATTTAAATATATTAGGGACATGAAATAACATGAAAAATGCTTTCTGTGTCATACTTATGTTTTATTTAGTCAAATTTTAGGATGATCCACTTTTTATGAAACGGACTGTATGTTTCCGAAACATGACAAGCTTTTTATATCAATTAAGCAGCTATTTTGTCAAAGGAACGATTCTACCGTATATATATTCTATATTGAAATGTGAACTGCGGATATCTGCAGTGTCTGAATTTACGGCAATTTTTTTATCGTCGATGTTAAAATGAATTTTACTCTGATATTTTGTTAAATTATGATTCCCGATTTTGAACATAAAAAAGGCGACGAATCGACGAATTAGTTTATCATTAATAAGCAAAATCTACATTGAGATTACATTTGCGAACTGTTAGATTCCATAACGCTGTTCCTATTCTTGAACGATCATTCCTGCAGACTGCACTGTCCATAAAATAGGTAGTCGAACTCTGTGAAGCAGCTATATGAGACTTAAAAACAAACATCAATAAAGAGCATTCGTTATAAATGGCACATACCAAGGATGCATTCCATCGATCAGTCAAAACACGTCTGTTGAGGTCGTATTTTGCAAAAGTATCACTGATCAATCTATTTACAGTCTCGGGGGAAAATTGTGATCGATATTCAAGTGTTAAAAATCACTAAAAATTTTCTGAATTTTGTGAAATAATTCGTCGGAAATGTACATTGGAAATTCATATGTATCTGAATATAAAAAAGAAGTCATTTAAACATTATTTTCTACTCTGTATTTCCTGTGGCTATTGGTCACGACCATGAATTCAACTATGTCGCTCATTCTTATTTTTATTGCGCTTTCTTTATTGCGTATTCTTTTTTTATTGAGCCCTAACTCCCATATCGCTTTTAAATGAGCTTAGGCAATTTCCATCAAAACGAGCTCACACTGCCGAATATAGCAGAAAATTGGCTGAAAAGAAAATGTTGCAGCATGACTATCTTACTTTTGTTTCATTTCTCATTCTGTCTGTCGTTTGTCTAGCTATCGTAAAGTCACATCTTCCAGAGACTTATCTGACAGCTTTGTGAAATCCCTCATGACAAGAAGGTAAAAATCCATTCTATCAGATGACATATGACAGACAAAACTATTTAATTGGGATTCCAATACACTCCTTAACACTTGAGCATATCATTTCCAATTGGAACATCATCGAGTATGTATTCCACGAACATTTTACAGTAATAATGCGCTATCTTCATAATGATAGATATAACGATTTGTATAAAAACAATGTTACAAAACATGGAAATGCACGATCACAAACAAAAATTGCCGAATGCTGGAAGAAAATCGACAATGGGGTCATTAATCCAATTAATCAACCCAGCGCCTCTGCCTCACTTTTACTGGGTGCCTAAAAAGCTAAACCTCATGACTTCTACTTTCATTGATATAGCGTATTAAATTTCATTCTCTCGAAAAACTGTTTGATTTTGTTCGCTGGAAGATCGAATTTTTGTCTTACTTCTTATGTCGAACTTCTTATGCAAAGTTTGGACTTCATCATACATGTATTTTCTTGATAGCTTTTTGTAGGATAACTTGTATGAAACGAATCAATTGTTAATTTGGAGCAATGCTAATCATCTTTAATTTTAAATTATCGCTTGTCAACAAGGTACACTGCAAAAGGTGCCGAAACTCAACCATGAAACCATCATAGAATAGTTAGGGTCAAGCACATTGTTGCCACTGGACGCTACCATTCCTTAGGTACTTGCATGTCATAGCAACAAAGTTCAACAAGTAGCACATTCGTAAATGTATCAGGATCCACGGCATAAAGTCGTTTCCAATATTCATGCTAGTTCGTGTCCTCTGATGACATGGACTGTCTCATTTCTATGCTAACAAACAATGCTTTTAAATTGCAGTGGTGAGCAACCAAGTTGGGTTAGCGGGCCACAAGAAGTGGCCCTCGAAGAGGCTCGCGGGCCACCAATTTTAATGGCAGTAATATAGGCTTAATATTCTCTTATTCCGTACTTTGAAGTGCACGTATGGGCTGCTGCACAGTACGTGCATATATAGTGGTCGTATTATATAACAAAATTTTACATGCAAATGTACACAGCAGTATTGTACGCAACTAATTTGTTTAGATCAAGGAATCTTAATTTACTTTCTATTGTACTTTCATGTACCGACATTACCTTATTTTATCGTGTAAAACAACGGTCTGTAAGTGCAGTGCAACTATCTGCCTGAAAGCCTCACCAGATAAAATTGATTTTGCTACAATTATCGACCATGCTACATGTACACACGTGCACATACATGTATGTTACCCAAAGATATACGGCTTTCAAAAAACCCTGCATGGCCTCCACAAATGGTAGTTGTGTGCTAATGCCAATCGAGTATACGAAATATACCCGGTATATTAGTGCAGTAGCATACTAATGAAATTCAGTCAGAATATTTGAAAAAACGTTGGCCTGTCAAAATGTTGCGGTTGTAATACTCCATTCGTTGACAAGGCCTAATTAATATAGCCTCTTTCTAGGTTCATTGAGGCGTGGTTTATTACGTAGAGAAGCATGCTCAGCAAGGCATCTAATACTATGTGTCTTAGCATAAACTCGCGCCGTTGATGACCATTTTGCACTTATGCGAGAAGATATTCATTACGAAAGGAGCATGGTTAGATAATTCGAATGTGAATTTTTGCTTTTTGTGCCATCATACTGCTCATTTACTTGTTAATTAATGGTTTTGCAAATTCTAAAAAGGTTCCTTCATCTGAGTGACACTCCATGGCGGAATGATTTAGCGTCCCTTTCCTGGCCAGCCACTAAAGCTGTACTTGACAAAGGCTTCGGCCGAAACTTTGTACGTCATAATACAATTTCAAGCTCACCAAAACCGTTTTCTTGACCTACACTTCTATGTATAGCTCGATGCCACCGCTGATTGATAGGATCCCTCACCATTCGATGCATCTCCCAAAGGTCGAAGTCGGAGTGAGTTATTTTCACATCATCGATTCAAGCAATGTCCGCGGTCCACTTATATGTGAGAAGCGGTGGCGGGCCACCAAGTGGCCCGCTGGCCACGCGTTGACCACCACTGATCTACCGGGTAGTACCATGAACATCGAACACCGGTTCGGAAATTTGAATATTGTTACAGGTAACCATGAAAGCCGAAGCGATTCAAAGAAAAACATTTTCTCGTTGATTTTTGGAAATCATCATAGCAATCCACCAAATTAAATCTGGTTGTGAAAAACAACCCACATATGCATGGTTTCATTGATCTCAAAGAAAAAACGTCATTATGTCTTGAGTAAAATGAAAAGACGCTGAATCGACTGATGGTAATGATTTTACTGAACAATCCATGACAATGGCTACCTGTGAGAAACGGAAATGGAAGCCACCTAAAGAGTATCACGATTAATGCTGTCAACACGATGAAGGCTATTTATGCTAATCGCATGCGTAGGAGTTCGTATGTAATATTACATGAAACGAGCTCATTTCTCAATTTTCAGAGATCTTGACCGGTTGACAAACTGCGCAGGCGGCAATGTGTGTGATACCTTCTTAAAGGTTCCCTTACCATCTCCTCAATGTTCTTTCTCCGAACCGAATGGTAGTCTATTCCAGGTGGTCTATCCCATGCACACGTGGAAGTAGACTGTTTTGCTTGCCACTATGCGAAATTTCAGGAAACGGTGGACAAAAGACTCTTTAAAAACGAACACAAAAGTGTCCACTGTTGTTCAAGATTTGTATAATTGAACAACTTTTCGACCACCGGATATTTGATCGAAAGCTTTTGGGTGAAATTGTAGCATAGTGCAAACAAATAAAAGTGTGTCGCTGTTTGTGCCCTTTAGAGATTTCAGATTGCTAGCTCTGCTACGGAATATTTGGCACGAATTTAATTAGTTTTGAGTAAAACGCTGAGAGCGACTGAAATAAGCAGAATTTCATTAGTGTACATATGGTGACACGACACGTCGAGCACGCATTTTTGATGCAATCCAATGTGTTAGACCGGGATCTGGGAGAGGTTTAATCATTATCTCGAGCAATGAAGGTTTGACATGTGGAATGAATAGTTGGCACTTAGAGTATCTGCGAATGCCAGGTTTTAGGTTGCAGAATTTGTACACTTACCCAGGGCCCACTCCAAAGTGCCCAGAAAAAGATGAGGTCTAATCATACTTTTGTGCAAGTGCATCGGACCAGCGCTGATGAATGCAATGAAAATAAAATAGAATATAAAAACCATGTTTAATCTCGGAAGCACATCAGGCTGGCGCATTTTTCCATATGGACCAGTTTTTTGTGCTAAATGTTTAGCATGAATGCAGAAAGTACCCATTCGAAAAGTCTTAGCTTGACTCGACCAAAGGCTTGAAACCAAATTTCCGGGAGACAGAGCGAACATTGAACCACAAGGCCACTGAACCGGTAGATCAGGCACACCACTGCATGGTACACCGGACAAACTCACCAGACTGTACTAATAATAAATCTAACAATCTCTGTGCTATTATCATAGTTTTGAGCAAGGGCACTAGACCAACGCTGATGAACTCGCCTGACTAGGGTAGTAGGATATGAACAACTTCAGCCGTCACTTTATTGTGATGAGTCTTAGACGCTAATTTGAAATAAATGCTTACTAGAGTTTGTCATCGATCAAATTTCTATCTATAGTTCGAGGTTGTGTTTACGTACTGCTTGTACATAATGTGCTGTTTAAGCACATCAGAGTTGGAACCGGTATGGGCTGGGGATTTGTCATTTCTAACAGTGGAGGACTTTGATTTGGATGTCGTCTATGACATTATACATGTAGACTGACATTTAGCTGCCATAAGGGCTTATTGAATATTATGATACTGTGCTATGATATATGAGCTTAGACTTTATTAACTGTATCTGCGAATTGTATTGTATACAACCATATATTTCACTTCAGTTTAGGGCTATTCGCTAATATTGTATAAGAAGAGCAAAAAGAGTATGTAATAAGAGCAAATTTCCAATATGAATATATTCAATAAAACAATATAATTCGATTGAAACTTCATTCTCTCGAAGAATTGACAGTAATTCCTCAGGATTTACTAATCTGTTGACTGATTAATCGCGATTGAAGCCTTCTACAGCAACTTTAACATTTGGGGAACTAGTGATTGGAATGCACCTAGCTACGACAGTATAAAGCAATCGCACAGTCAAGACAAGGTTATATCATGCTTAGGAATGCAAGTCTTCTTGATAATGGCCATGGCACATGAATAAACGCAATATATAAATAATATTTGTAAATTTTTATACCTTTACTTGGCATCTCCAAATCCCGAACATTAGCACTGGCCAAGGTATTTTCTCTCTTTTTTCGCTTAAAAAATTACACTAATAAGACTCAGTGAGACAATGATCTCATCTGCTGATAATCGCAATAGATAGTGCTATCATCAACAGATCTGCAGCAACATTAAGATAAAGCGAAAGACATCAAGACACGTGGGAAAAACAAGTCACAGAATTGTCGCATCTAAAACTATTTTGGAGGACATTACCATGAACGCATCAACGAACATGCCATTACCTGACTCAATTCGTCATTCTTAAATTGCAAGGTCAAACTGTTGCCTGTTAGCAAATGCACATGTCTGACGATTCTTCACCATCCTGCGACTGACAATTATTCGAAATGTCAAAACTTAAAATATAATTGTCTGACAAAAACATGCTGATATGTCGTACGAAGTAGTTCCTTGCTCAAAAGTTGTCCTGAGCATATTTCAGAGAGAGTTTTAGAGCATGCATGTGAAATAAAATAAAGTTTATAAATTGAAAATGATGTGAACCCTTTACTTTTCAAGTGGAAAAGTTGCAATACTTCATTCGCAACTTCATTATTATTGCAGATTTCTTCTAATTGCAGATTGAGAAGGGAATAATATCGACAGAGCACAAGTATCAAGGTAAGCTGTGGTTCAATTTAAATTGGTAGTCAAAATCATCCGTCAGCTTATTGTCCACCTTTTACATGGCAAAGAGACAGGTCGCTTGTCGCTGAAACCAGGTCGCTTACAAAAGAAAAAAGTTGTATTCATTATGCATTTTTAAACATTTCAACACTCACTTAATTACGTTCTGAAGTTAACATAATCAAGAAGCTAAAAAAGTAACAATTATTGCATTGGCAACAGCTTGAAAAAGCAGCAGGCAATATTCATAGGAAAGTCAGCAGAACACGCTTTCAAAGATTTCTCCTTTGATTTGAAATTCAAAAACCAAAATAGAATTTTAAAATGTAATATGTGCCTTACATGTACAGCATCATCTGCTTGCATGCATGCAATTAATAATCTGATGTATTTTGATTTAGAAGAAGATAGATGTCATGATTCCACATGAAAATAATGATAAGTTGAAATTTATTCCTGCCTTCATGGGCGCCAAAATAGGAGTGTATTTTCTAATGGGAATAAAATTGAAATGGAAATGTCTTAAATGTGTATCAAATTTCATTTCAATTTTCTGTTTTTCCTTCCATGAGTGAATACGAACTTCTACAAGGTGTAAATTTTATATTTTGTAAAACTTGCATATCAGTGGTTTCATTATTCATAAAATTCTTGACATGCCCCTTACCTGCAGGCCCTAATTTTGGTTTTGTGTACCATTGTAACCCATCATCTTTCATTCATGAATTTCATAAGAACATCGGTCTAACGAAGTTAAATAGGAAGAACGATGAGAAATTATAACGATTAGAAACAGCTGCTCAAAGAAGAAGTTTTAGACGTAGAGGATTATTTGTTTTATCCATGTTATCGAATATAATTCACTATCGTCCAGAGAATACTCAACATCCACAAAGACATTGACAAAATAATGCAAATATCAGTTGTTTTCCATGTCGACTCCCTTCAATTCTCATGTTACAGTCATCTTCAAAAAACTCCAGTGAATAGTCATGTAGCAGACAAGAATTTCTACCCGATCACTTTCAAGTGCAATTTGTGCAACAAACTTCAAAGTCATCTCTATCCGTAAAAGTGCTATAATCGCAAAGATGTGTTTTGCATTCTAAGTCAAAACAAGTAATTACAGCGTACAAATGAATCACATATGTGATTCATATGTGATGAATTACTTCTACATGCCGACACTAATCATCATATAAAATCTATCACCTGTATGCCTTTCTGTAACCATTTACTGTACAAGCGAACAGTAAATGAATGGCTGCATTTCAAAACAAATTATCAAAATTAGCTAGTCGTAACTTAATAATAACAATATTTACAATTTAAATATTGTTGCAAAATGCACAACCGCATATTTTCACAAAAGTATTTCATGCATTTTGAAATGCACTTACATGCAGGCTCGTGACTTCGACAAATACATCAAGCAGCTGTTGAGTTCTTCTGAGTAATCCCTCGTCACCTCACCAAGGGCTTGCAAGAATAAGTGCAAATAAATTTATCAGAGCAGTTTGTCAATTTTTGTACCGGAGCTGGAGGAAAATAAAGTTGCCATTAACCGATATCAAAAATCAGCTAATTATTAAACCGCATTGTCGTCTGTATCGTATTGCGATAATTCGATGTATTATTCTACGGTGTATTCTATAGGCCTGGGGTATTCTATAGCACTCTAATGCAACATATTTGTATTGAGCGGAACCCATTACACGCAGCCAGAGTTTCGGGCTCCCTAAATTAACAGGACTCAAACTCCAGATCATCAATCGGACGTTAATCAAAAACTATCGGATATCAAAATACATAAGCACTCTGCTGAGTAGAGAAATGTCCTCAGACTTGAACATTTTTAATCTATACTAATTTCCACTACTGATTTAATCTATCTAATTAATAATCTACTGAGTGACTTGATAAGGCATTGTAGTCTAGTTGCAACATCATGAACTGCCATTTTGGGAATGCAAAGAGTTGACATGTTAAGAAGGACCGAAAAGAGGAATTATGCAGCTTCCTAGGTGAATGTGCACTAGACAGACACAGCTGAAGGAAGAAATTATCGCGTATCCATTGTTCACGTGTAAAATTCTTTCTTAAAACAAAACAGTTTCTAGGGTTGATAAATATTTGACATCAACAAGCATAAAACAGTGGAATCCAATTGTTTTGTATCACACAAGTTACCAAAGCAAATGAGGTGCTTGCATATTTTTGGTATTTTTATTATTGAGTCTTGATGTCAGCTGCAACAACTAACCAAATATGAATCATAAAATCCGCTCGCTAACGTCTTCCGATCCTTTTATCTCAAAAATTTGTCCTGAGTGAAAACAAAATTTGTAAGTACTTTGAGCTTATTATTTATCTAGTTTGCAATTATTCCGCTATGACATTAAGATAAAGAGTGAACTGACTGAGCCCGTGGATTTTTTCTTCTTTCAACTTCAATTTATAGTCTTCACCGAGCAGTTTGTGTCGTGAAGTAGACTGATAGCAAAATGTAATTATTCTAGCATAAAAGAGGAAAACAAAGTTATGGAAGATCCTTAAAGATGCATTTTAACACTCACATTCCAATTCATAGACAATACCAAAGACTGTGCAATATTCCACTGTCTCTGGACAGCACCAATTTTAGAATGGATGATTTAAAATTGAAGCATTAGCCCAGTTTTGTGGTATTAAACACAAAGTTAATACAGAGGTCATTATCTAGCTCAAGCAAATGTTATTTCAAGCGCTTTTTAAACGAAAGGACGACATAAAATGTTTGATGTGTTTTTAGATGAAATGAATTGGATATCCGTTCAATGAAAAGATGTTGATAAGTGTATTTATGAAATTTATCCTACAACTGCAAGCAGTGCAAGTTTTATGAAGTTGAGTCAGTAATCGGCCAAGCAGTTTAGGACGATAGCTTTGAAACCGAGAGTGAAGTTAGTGTAGGTGGGCTTCCTTTAAACACAATTGTCAAAAGTATATTCAGAAATTTTAATAGCAATGTGTTTATAAACGGAGTACTTCTTCGTCCTTTTTCTTTGATGAATTCTGTATTTGAGTGCCAACACGTAGTGCAATCACTACTTTCAAAATTGAGAAAAAATCGTCTTCATAACGACTGTAGAACTTCAGCTTTGGAAAATTCCTTACATTGGGAAATTTGCATTATAAAACCCATTGCTAATTCATGAATCTCTTTACAAGGAATAACTATACTCGAAACGACAATATTATTGCCCTCATTTCACTAAATTTTTCACACCCTACACGATCGTTGACCAAAAGTTCATATATTTGGTACTTTTATTCTTTCCCCCACCACATTTTTGTTGTTGACATCTGAGAGTTTTGCATCGTCTCCCGATGCACAATCTTCTCTTGCTCCTAAGAGCAGTGCCACTACTGTCGCAAAAGCGTTGAGTGTGTAAAATGAGTTTGTAGAGCATTTACAGCCTCAGAGCTAGACAACTGCTCGTCATTGTCTGCAGACAACAAATCCACGAAGTTCATGATCACAGCTGTACCTTGTACTCTAACTGAGTATTCAAGGCACCAATCATTCATCCCAGGGTGCAAGTAAGACTTCTCGGTGGTGCTGCACTGTCACTCAGTGACAGATGAAGTCTATTCTACATCCAATGTGACTAAGTTTGACGAAATTTGATGAATCTGGAAAAGTTGAAAATGTGGGGGAGAATAAAAGTACCATATATTTAAGTAATAGGCAGCATACTGAACCGATCATATTTAAATTTTGAACTCGATCCAATGCTTACAATTCAAGTCTGCCGCAGTACGAGCAATAATGACAGTAGCTGAAGTTGTCCTGTCAAACCGAACGGAGGTGAAAAGAAGATACATTGTCCTGACTTATTGTTCTCGGATGTAAATGACCTAAGTGACACAGTGTAGGATTGAACTGCGGCTGACAGCTTCTTGATGATAGGCACAGAACAGGAAAAAACAAGTTAATGGTGATTCGATGTAATATCTCTATATTTTCTCTTTCAAAAGAAGAACGAAGAGAGAGAGAAAGAAAGAGTGAGAGAGATCGAGGTAATTCTCGGATGACTATTGACGGGAGGTATGCCATAATTTTTCGGAAAACACAACTGTGTAGTCTCTCCCCAAGCTTTATTGCCGATAAAAGTGATTTTATAAAAGAAAAGAAACACCGGACCAACGTTTCGCTCACCGTCCGAGCTTGCTCACGGTCACGCGCATAAATGGCGGGCAAGAAGTACAAATTACTTTAAATAGCAAGCACCTCAAACACAGTTCTTAATAAGTTAACTCGTGTTTTCTATTGATTTCAGGTTCCAACATTCTAATATATCGACTTTCAGCAGTTCTAGCAAGTACAGGCGTACTGACTTGGCAAAGAATATCTAAATGAAAGTCACTGATGGTCATAGAGATATTGCGATGTTCGGCGATTATGTGTTCGGACAGAGCACTATGGCGGTCTTTATTGTCTATACTCCTTTTGTGTTCATGAAAACGAGATTTAATAGGACGACTGGTCCGTCCGATATACGCTTTGTTGCAAATACTACACATGAACCTATACACGACATGTCTGCTCAAACAAGTGTGGGGGGAGTTATTTTCACAAATGTCGCATTATATCTTAATTTGTTGCTAATGCTCTTACCAGGCTTATTAATTACACTTACAGGTAAATTGTACTTTTTTATTAAACTTTTTATTTTGCGGTTGCAACTATCACTGATGAAATCAATGTCTAAAGTAGCTTTTTTTATTTCTTTGATGTATTCATTAGTACTGTTTTTATTATTTTCTACAACATTAGAATGATTAGTTCTAAAGCCGTCATTATTACGAAGTAACTTACAATGGGAAAACCTATCTGCAAAGGATGGGATGCCCTATGGTCGCTCATTTTTCCCCACCGTTCGCTATAATAATGATGAATCACATAGAATCATTAGCACTTAAATCTCTAGCGGAAAACCATAACATTAGGCCCCAAATTTATAAAAGGTACATCGACGATATTATTATGGGACCATTCCCCAATAACAATGACCTATGCAGTCTTATTTTGAATAATTTCAACAATATAAATAAACACATACAGTTTACATTAGAATTACCTCCGAATAATGTATTGAATTTTCTTGATATAAGCATTTACATAAAAGATGAGATTAACTACAAATGGTATACCAAAAGTTGCCATTCTGGAATCACTCTTCGTAATGATTGTTGGCTTCCCAATCACGTTAAGAGTAATTTCGTTAGAAATAGTATTAATTATGTCAAAAGGCGTTGTTCCAACGTTGAGGATGAAAGTAAATCTGTAGAAAAAATGAAAATTCGTCTGACTAATAACGGCTTTAGAACTAATCATTCTAATGTTGTAGAAAATAATAAAAACAGTACTAATGAATACATCAAAGAAATAAAAAAAGCTACTTTAGACATTGATTTCATCAGTGATAGTTGCAACCGCAAAATAAAAAGTCTAATAAAAAAGTACAATTTACCTGTAAGTGTAATTAATAAGCCTGGTAAGAGCATTAGCAACAAATTAAGATATAATGCTAATCTAAATAATTGTACGTGCGACATTTGTGAAAATAACTCCCCCCACACTTGTTTGAGCAGACATGTCGTGTATAGGTTCATGTGTAGTATTTGCAACAAAGCGTATATCGGACAGACCAGTCGTCCTATTAAATCTCGTTTTCATGAACACAAAAGGAGTATAGACAATAAAGACCGCCATAGTGCTCTGTCCGAACACATAATCGCCGAACATCGCAATATCTCTATGACCATCAGTGACTTTCATTTAGATATTCTTTGCCAAGTCAGTACGCCTGTACTTGCTAGAACTGCTGAAAGTCGATATATTAGAATGTTGGAACCTGAAATCAATAGAAAACACAAGTTAACTTATTAAGAACTGTGTTTGAGGTGCTTGCTATTTAAAGTAATTTGTACTTCTTGCCCGCCATTTATGCGCGTGACCGTGAGCAAGCTCGGACGGTGAGCGAAACGTTGGTCCGGTGTTTCTTTTCTTTTATAAAATCACTTTTATCGGCAATAAAGCTTGGGGAGAGACTACACAGTTGTGTTTTCCGAAAAATTAGATCGAGGTAAGTTAGCTCGTATAGCGATTTCGGGGAGTTCTTACCATCAAAGGCCATAAGGTTGTCTGTCGTTCACATCATCACGTAGAAAACATTTTGATCAGGTTTCCCAAAATAATGCTGATGATTTTTTAATACCATTTCATAACTGAAAATTGTATGCCACGGTTGGAACCGGCCTGATTTTTTTGTCGGCCAGCGTAATCAATGTTGATGACTTCGAACTGTTCCAAGAACAAGTAAAATAAACTGTTAGGCAAATGTTTTGACAAGACACTTTTTCTGTGCCGATATAACATTAATCAAAATTTGTCACATACTGCTCTGTTGAACACTGAACGTAATAGTGGGCATACCAACAAACGTTGTCTAGATTCATAGTTGGGGCAGCTAGCAGCCGTGGTAGCCAATCAGAATCCTAGTGAACGAGATACATGTATATATGTTTATATTCAAATAATGAAAATCGAACATTTCTTTTTGGTGAGGCAGTGTAAAATATCAAGTCATGTCACAGAAAGTCCGACGAAGAATGGACTGTTATATTCAAGTACACTTCGAATGATTGAGTTGTATGCTTGAATAAGTTCGGTTTTCCATTTTCTTTAATTGCTTCAAAATATAGATATTTCTCGATGATGTTTTGCATATGTTAGCAACATGAGCATCCCATTTTAAATTATCCTGAAACTGGATACCCAAAATTCTCATCTCAGAAACAGGGGCAGCTAAAATTCCAATATCTACCGAACTGGGTGTGGACCGTTTCTTTACAACCATGACATTGGTTTTCTCTCGATTGACAAAGAGACCTTTAGAATCACACCATTGGCTGACATTCATACTTTCCTTATCTATTTCGTTGTTTAGGTTGTTTGTTGTGTCAACGGGAAGAACCACAATGTCGTCGGCATACTTAACACTAGAAGGACCGACCGGTCATTTCTGACCGCTGCCAAACTGCGAAGTGTTATAGCTTCTATGATATTCGATATTCCGACTTAGTTTGACTTGACTTTTCTTGAATATGTAGTGGCTTCATATTAGTCGCATCACTATTTGATTGGACCTATCACTTTCTTTGTTTTATGTGTGTCTACCTACAAGGACCGGACCGGTCAAAAATGACCGTTTATTAATATCGCTTAGAATCTTTGTACTTTGAATTCAATTTTCGAATAGAAATTGAAATAGGCGTGTAGTCTCAAACCAGATTGCTGCATTGTTAAAAGTGAGTGAAATGTATCGCATGAGTAATGATTTTCACATGGACAGGTCAACCATGGGCCACGCATCATTCATTATACCTTTGACTTCTATTTTATTATAGCTGAACCATGGCGATTCATTTCCAAAAATCCCTCATATTCACAATTTCATGAAAATTCGATATGCAGAAACACGTACTGAATATCATTTCTTGCTTATATTTTGCACAAATTCCTTTGGTATGCCAACAATCAACATTGATCTTCAAACAAGCAACCAAGAACCATGGAGAGGAGATGATGAATAAGGTCATGGAATTCATTAGTCAGTGACTGTGTAGATATCATGACTGTTTCATTGGTAACCGCATTGCCAACGGTGATCGAAGCAATGAGTAGCCAAGAAGGATCATCGCTAGTCAGATACTGACTGAGTTGCAAGGAATCGATTGGAATGATTCCAACGACGACGAAGACAAAAAAATAGTGACTAGCATGCGGACTACTCTGACAGTGACAGTAAAATTGATCACGAAACAATTGAACTTCTGTAGCATCACGTTCAAGGACTGAATGGATATTTGTTATTGTGATTTCGAACATGAACAAGTGCCTGCAGGCAAAAGCTTTCGGCAATGATCGGATCCAGCGTCGTGCTTGATCAATAATTTGATTAGCATCCAAAAAGGATTCCTGAAACGATTACATGTTACAACACTGCAAAATGTGGAGCTGTTGTTTTCGACCAGATGTCGAGTTGCCATTCATGCAAAGCTGGTAGTCGGCGTTTGCCAATGGCGGTGTTTTTCAACCTCATTGATATGGCGGTAATAAATTCATCGATACTATTTCGAAAGACAGCTACATACGATGGATCACAGCGACAGCATGTACTACTTGTATTTCAAGACAATGTGCAGACAGAGACAAAGCAGAAGTGGGCCTACCGCAAACACATTGCAGTCGATTCAAGAATCGCGAGAATGTTGGCATTGGCGGAGAAAATGACAGTATTGCTGTTCAAATAAATCTGTAACATAATGCGGAATGTGCAAAAAACGTTGCTGCGAAATGGTAAAAAAAGAGGCAGTTGGTCATGTTTCATTGCTACTGAAGTGAAGTAGTTTATATTGTTCCACTTTTTAGCCTATTCTTTATAAGTCGATTGGATGTTCAAAAGAAACTTTCATGTAAACTACCTAATTTCTGTGGTAGTCGACTTTGATGGAATCTTTTTGATCATCAAACTATCATTATTTTTTCAATTTCTTGTAATCACATCATCATACATGATGATTGCATGTACCTGTCATATTATGCAACACAGGATTAGATGTGATATCATGACATCGGACGTAATGGGTAATGACTAAAATAATAACTGATGGAATAATATAAGTGAATGATTATAATTGAGTGGATGAAAATAGTTTAATTAACTATTAAAGATATGCCGGTCAATTTTGACCGCTTTGGTCTTTCTAGGTAGTGATATTTCTTGGTCCTTCTAGTGTTAAGCATCTTAGATTCTGGACCGGAGCATTTTAAGGAACCGATTTGTGAAAAGAAAAGGTGAGGAGACAGACATGAACCTTGCGGAACGCCTGACGTTACCCGCCTGAGCGAGCTATTCCAGCCATCAACGGAAACATACTGACAACGCCCTGTCAAGTAGTTCATGCACCATCGGATGAAGTGGGAAGGGAACTTTGTTTCTTTCAAATTGTTGAAAATATGTTCATGGCCAAGACGGTCGAAAACGCGACTTAGATCAAATGCAATATATGAAGATGCTGCCAATACAGATAGCATAGGTACTTCGTCAGCACACTGAAACTCTTGACAAAAGTAAAAAGCAATTCGTTTAATAGTATGATTATGCAAGTGTATTTTTCCATCAGTCGCCATTTCTCCCCAGTCAATCTAATACATGTAGACATCTCTCAATGCAGATATTTCGCGATTTTAACATTTTCTCATCCTGCAATTCTTGTTATTCAGTAGCTACGACCATTAGACCGTCAGAACTTCAAGCATTGAATGATTCTAAAAAAGATGCTGATGCATTTTCAATCAGATCAGGAACAGCGAAAGAATCACAATATTCACAACCTTGCTGCCTCTCCGACTACTGTAGAGCGATGTCTATTAGGTCTAACATTCGTTTTGATTTTCCATTAAACTTATTGTCATACAATGAGTAGATACAACGTATCTATCAACGCAGCTATCAATCATTAGACTTCGACTATGGAAATGAGTTACTACTAATAGGCTTTTAGATATCGCTTTGAAGAATTTTAATGGATTCAGGAACTACAATCGGAAATTCAAACATCATAAGTCAATTTGACTTGGTAAATCAAGAAACGATATTGTTGGGAATCGTTGTGATACCTTTAACATCGACAAGGTGAAACTAATTTCTCTCTAGTTTATTGTGCATTATATAGACTCGTAATCCTCCTCAGCTTTAGCTATCAGACCACCAGCATCATCTGCCGACACAGGAAGAAACATCTTTTTTCATATACTTTGTACTTAATACTAAAAGACAGTCAAATATCGGCTTTCATTGTTTGTGCAGAATGCATGTTTTTTTAACTGCGTTTAGAGTGATTCAGGGATATTATCTTGAAAACCTATTGACAGTTGCTGTTATTTAGAATATAAGTTTGTTGTGCACTTGTGCTGTGTCTGTAAGAAGCTATGCACTGTGCCGTGCGGTCAATAAAGGTGCTGTATGCGGCGAATAACTTGCTTGAACTGCATCCCAGAATCATTTTCACAATTCGTAAGAATCAGACAATGCATCCCACGTATCAAGTCATTGAATTTACATTATCTTTTCAAGAAATCGCATTTTTACAATTAGAAGCCACAAGGCATCATCACGCATTCAATGCAAATTCACTTTATGTGGACTAAGCACGCTGCCTGTACCAGGGTGGGAGCCGCCCGGGACCGGGCTGGGCCGGCGGCCAGCGTAGTCAAAACCGGTCGGAACTAAGCCAGCGCCTCTATATACTAACTAACTAAGACTGGAAGCTGCTCAGTTTAGACTGTTAGACATCACTCGATTTCTCAATTTCTATGTAGCACGCGGTAGGCTTGTCGGTACTCCGAATAAGCAAGATAATAATAATAATAATAATAATAATAATAATAATAATAATAATTGTATTTGGATGAACAAATACATAGCCACAAAGGGCAGTCGACAAATGTTTATCATGTTAGAAATAAAAAGGGTACTACCAAATGTCATGGCGTGTAAACATGCAAGTGATACATTTCTTAAACTGAGTCAACGTACTCACAGATTTCTCTTCTTCAGAGAGTAAGTTCCAATACGGAATAACATTACAGGAAAAAAATTTTGTGCGATAATCATGAAATGACAATTCAGTTCGAATCTTGGATGTGTGACCACGTAAGAAATGACTACTTTCAGAATATGTGAAAAAGTCATCAAAGTTAACATCAACATTTCCATGAATAATCTTAAAAAGAAATATCAATTGGTATCTTAAACGACGAGCGTTCAGAGACAAAAGGCCGAGATTGTTTAGTCTGTCACGGTATGCTAAATCTTTCATATATCGAATCGATCTTGACATTCTTCTCTGTACACTTTCGATTTCATCAATGTACTTTTTCCGATATGGATTCCATACAAGTCAACCAAACTCAAGGATAGGTCGAACATACGTCAAGTAAAGTCTCAAAATGACACGGTAATCTATATGATTAAACGAGCGATTGATAAGTCCGAGCATTCTTCGTGCCTTATTAACAATGATGTTCACATGAGCACTGAATTCCATGGTATTAGAGAAGGTAAGGCCCAAATCTTTGTAAATTGAGACAGTAGGAAGTTTGTCAAATAGGATATGGTATTCAACTCTTGGATTTGATTTACCGAGATGCATAACTCCAGATTTAGATACATTTGTGGATAGTCCATTATCTGTACACCAATTCAGTAGACCAGAGAGATCACGTTGTAATGAATCAGTAAATAATAGATGATCAGATGTTTTTGGCCAGGCAATGTATAGCTTTATATCATCCGCGAACTTGATTAATGCACTATTATGAATTTCATCATCGAGATCGTTGACAAAAAGACAGAAAAGTAATGGGCCGAGTACAGAGCCCTGTAAAAGACCGCTCGTCACAGTAATTGCATCAGAAAGAACACCATTATAAGAAACACGCTGTACACGAGTTGTAAGCCAACTCTTAAGAAAACGAAAAAGATGACCATCAATGCCAGCATTCTTAAGTTTACATAAAATCCTTTCATGAGGCATACAATCAAACGCTTTGTTGAAATCTAGAAAAATCACATCAGCTAGACAGCTTCTATCAAGGCTTTTCGTTATGTAATCAAAAAATGTCAGGCTTGCCGTTTCAGTGGAACGTTTGGACAAGAAACCATGTTGTGTAGGCTTAAATAGACCAAGATTATTCCAGAAATCGTATAGTTGTTGACGTATAATTCGCTCCATTAACCGACAGAAACAACTCGAGATGGTAATTGGTCGATAATTGCGGATTGAGCATTTATTACCAGACTTAAATAAAGGTGTAACAATGACAGTTGACCATCCATTAGGTATCGCGCCAGACGAGATGATATGGTGGAATAAAATGGACAACTTCTCCGCAAGAGGCCGTAGGCCTTTTTTGATCAAAAAACATGAAAAGCCGTCAATATCAGTAGTCATGCTATTGGGTAAAGATGCGATTACCTTCATGATAGAGTCTGAATCGAAATAGATATTATAAATGTAGTCCGGGAATGATGGAGTCACTGAAGTATCGGCCAAATCCAAATTACCACTCTCAACAAACGACGATGAAAAGTAATTGTTAAAACCATTTGAAATCTGAATATCACTATATAAGTTGTTATCCCTTCGATCAGTAAAGCATGACGGAGATTGATTCAGTCTTAATTTGTGGTTGACATATTTCCAAAACATTTTAGGATTTTTGCGGTTATGAAGTGAAAGCTTGCGTTCATAGTCCAAGATGGATTGCTTTGTGGCTTCATTAAGTTTTTCTTCATAGAAAAAATATTGAAGTATGTTTAATGTGGTAGACAATTTTTTCATAATTACATAGCATCTCCTCTTATAACGAATCGCACTTCTAACACGACTTGAATGTTCAGGCTTCCAAGGAGTTTTCGGTTTAAATGGAACAACACTTTTCATAATTGATGACAAAGACGTAGAAAAATAATTCCATAAGGAATTCACATAGTTACTGTTATCGTTATACATGTCTTGGTACCAATCATATTCAACAATATTTTTCACAAACGATTTTCATTTAGCTTTATGATAAACCGGTACAATAGGTTGGAAAATATTTTTCTTTAATAATGACACATTGATAGTAAAATTAAGAATCGCGTGATCAGAGGAACCAAAATTTTCGAGCACACAAACATCATCAACCATATTACAAGACGTCGTAAATACCAGATCTAAAATGTTATTAGAGGCAGGACGAGTAGGAACCAAAACATGCTGTATCAGACCATTAAGGAGGGACCATTCAATTATTGGGGAATTCAAAGAAACAAAATCATCATCATTCCATCTGACATCTGGGCAATTGAAATCTCCAACAATACAAAAATGGTTATGACTTTTATTAACAATATAATCGCTAAGTAACTCAAACAAGTTATCAATGTCGCTATGAGGTGGACGGTAAACACAAACAATGCCAGTAGTCGAGTTATCAGCATTTAAGAGACTACAACAAACAATCTCAGTATAATCAATAGAATAACTATTCTCGAAAGATGCTGCTAAGGTATTGTGTGCATAAATCAACACACCACCACCATTGCCATTTTGACGGTCACATCTAAAAAATGCATAATTGATTAGATTAAGGAAATTGTCACTGAGTTCAGGATGACACCAAGTTTCAGTTAAAAATATTATCTTAGGCTTAAATTCATACACATATTGACGAAAAAGAAACATTTTGTTGAGCAAAGAACGAACGTTTGCATACATAACCGAAATATCAGAATTAACGGAACTCTCTTTATCTGTTATACATTTAGCTGACAGGTTCTTCGGAAAAGCTTTATAGTCAGAGAGAACACTCAATATCAAAGAAGAACAAATGCCATGCTCGCAAACATGATAATTAGGTATAACAAACTTCAAGTAATTTTTAAAAAGAGAACGTATACTATTTTCACTTTCATTAGTCAAGCCGAAAAAGCTGATTGGCAATGTCAAACTGATCGATGACATCGTGATTTTTTGTAGAGTTTTCCATTTTTTATAAAAACTTTATCGTCATTATTAGCATGCAATCGATTTTTACGGGCCTCTTCTCGCAATCGTTTATCTTCATTCCTTGATAATATAGGCAAGTCTTTATTGAAATATATCTTGGACGAACCCGGAAAACGATTGGCTTGCCGTATATACTGCTTTTGATTAAATAACATGAAATCGCGACATTTAGATTTACGGAAAATAACCTTCAGAGGTCGATCAGATCCACGACTAGCCTTTCCAAGTCGTGTAACTGATGCAATATCAGTGTCCTCATAATCTGGATACACGGAGCCGCACAGAGCTTCAATTTTGCTCATGTCATTTACAAGAGTATTGCCTTCGTACTTAATGTCTTTTTCTGACACATTGGAACTATAAGATTCAAATTACGTTGTAAAATTTCTTGCCTTTCAATGTATTTTTGTTGTTGGGTTATGACATCCTTGGCAGCCTTTAACTGAAGTTCAAGATCAATTTGGTTGGACTGAATTAATTCAATTTTTGACTCTAAGCTGTCTACACGCTTGATAATAATGTCCAGTTTTTCCATGATCTTGACCTCCAAGTCTTTGACAATAGATCGGAATTCCTTCATCTGTGCAGTAGATCTGCTGGCTCGCGTTGGTGACGTATTATTCAACATCTTGACAACGGTGAAAGTATCACGTGACAAAAATCGATAATCAAGAATAATTCAACGTAGGGAGTAGTTTAGCAAGTGACTGATAACAGCTGATTTACGGAAGCCTGACAGTACCAGGACTCTACATGCACGAATGACAAACACACGTAATCGATGATGTAACCAAGGTCGTATTGATGCACACTATGAATAAATTCAGATGGACACTGCGGAATTCCAACTCCACCAACAATAATATTGCTATCAAAATCGACGAGTGTGAATAATGTTCAAGCCAATGTATCCAACCAGAAGAAAAATGCCAATCAATGGAAAATATGATATTACATCCAAAATCCAATAATACCAACTGATAGAGTAATGTATTCCGAACAAGATGATATAAATTTTATCATATAACCATGGAATGTAAGCATGCAAATACGCCAAACCAGATTATTAGATGAGAGCAAGAAAGAAACACGTCAGTACGGTAGCGATGTGTAACAGCAAGTTACAATAAAATTTGTAGAAACTCGAAATTTCGAATTTGGCGCGTTCGCGCAAAGTTATAATTTCATGAGATAAAAATCTCTAAATAAAATCCAGAAAATTCTAAATGAATTTTCTAAGCACTGTGACATCATAATTTTTGAATATAATTATTTAATTTCTTTAAATGAAGACACCAGTTGTGTTCACTCATAAGTGTTCCAACCTCTGTATATAAACCTTTGCAATTCATCAATAAAATCATCTCTTGATCCGACTTACATTTGTTTTATTGTTCGACTAAAACAACTGGCGTCGCTCGGAGCAGTTACCTACCTGCTTGGTACAGCCCCTAGCATACTGACGAATGGTGGACAACTGGAGCTGCTGCTGCTAATTTTGGTGCCTACTACTACGGCTTGATCGTGCTGCCCGTGTTGGTGTCCTTGGTCCGTCTTCTGCCGCCCTGTTGCCGTGGAGTCCTGTTGCTGCTCCTAGGTCGAACTCGCCTATACTGCTCATTCGTCAAGTTCTGGATCGTCTGGCAATTTCCTGTTCGTCTTGAAGTTCTGCTGCCAATCTACTGCCTTCTTCCGGCCTTGCGGTGACCTTCCGGTCATAAAGGAAATTCAAATTGCATTCATACTTACTTTCCGCCCACCCCAACTATCCTTTCTTTCTTCAATCTCCTTCAGTACCTCGGTACGGTTAATTAATTCTTTCACTCCGCCACCATCCGGAGTCCGGTGCTGTCCCACACACGCCAACAACACACTAGCCAGTCTAGTCTGAACTGCACTGTAAGGGCTTAATATAAATCAGTTTTAGGGATCTAAGGCCTAGTATAAGATCTAGGACATCACTAATTTACACACCCACATCTAAGGATCATAAGTTTATTAAAATTTAAGGACTTAAGGAAATTTAAGGACCTTAGATTCAACCCTGCGAAGATCTACACCCTCAACTACAATGGCTTACCACAACCCAATGGAACCGCTCAACGTTACGGATGTCAACGGCATAAAGGAATGGCATATTCGTTTCTCTCAATACGTGAAAACGAACCCAAAGATCGATTCTTTAAACGAGACGGCGCATTATATTACTTCTATTGGTAAACAGGCGTTCCGACTTTTGGTGGATTTGTCACATCCCAACGATGTCACAACAATGCCAGTAAAGGATCTTCAGGGTCTTATCCAGAACCACTTATCTCCGCCCAACATCGAACTTGTTGAAAGGGAGAAATACCACAATTTAACAAAGAAACCGGAAGAAACCTACAAGATGTTTACATTACGGATACAACGCCAAGCTGCTAAATGTGGGTTCGGGTCAGACCTTCCTACTCAACTTCGCGATCGACTTGTTGCGGGTGTAAGAGATCCCGAATTAAAGAGAAAATTATGCAAGGAATCATCGCTCGATTTCAACAAGGCAAAAAGCATCGTTGAAGAGTGGGATGCTGTTAATTCTGCTATCCACCCAGTTGCTGAACCACTGTACGTTTCCAAGCCTAATCGACATAATCATTCCAAACCCGGACATCAATCTTCGACGACTAACTGGAATAACCATCGGCCTCGAGTTAACTTTCAACAACAGTCGACGTCCCATCACCCATCGCAACGCTCTCATCACTACCAACAACGGAATAATTCCCAACCAATACATAATTCAAACCACAAATCGAATAATTCGAATAAATGTGATTCTTGTGGTGGCAACCACCAGCGGTTCACTTGCAAGTTTAGGAGAGCCGCATGTCACTCATGTCGGAAAAAAGGACACATCGCAAAAGTCTGCCGCTCTGCGACGAATGTCAAATTGGTTGAGGCTACAACAGATGATCCTGCAGAAGAAACTACGGAAGACTTCCTCGTTTTCACAATTAATACCAGCATGGACAGAGAATACCTCTTCCATGAGGTCAGATTTAACAACGGCGCCTGTAGCACTTGCTTCGTCGACACTGCGAGCCCAATATCTTTTATGACCCAGAAAGAACTACAACGTCTTGGTCTTGAAGCAAATCTTCATCCTACAAAAACAATCATCAGGGGAGTTGCCGGTTATCAGCTGTCTGTTCTTGGAGAAATTAATGCAGGCTTGCAAACGGAAACGGGACCGAATAGGATAGTCTTCCACAAATTTTACATTCCCAACTCTGGACCCACTGCTGTTCTCGGTGTTGCTGGTATTCGAGCCATACGCCTCAACGTCCAGTCTAAGGTGGATCCGACAGTCCTCTCTATGCCAGTCACAACTTCGCAAGATGGAAACCTTACCTCACCGATTAACAGACCCTCTAGTCCGATCCGGCCTCCTCAAGCAACGCCTCAGCCTCTTCCCACTCGCATCAAAGAACTGATATACCAATGCAGCCGCAACCACGGTGGTATGAAAATTAATCCAGTCTCCTTGCACTTCACCGGTGATCCTAAGTTTTGCCGAGCCAGACCAATGTCCTACGGACTACGAGGTCCTGTCGAACAAAATCTGAAGAACATGGTTAAGGAGGGAATTCTAAAGCCAGTGCAATCTTCGGTCTGGGCCACACCGATCGTCACACCAATCAAATCTAATGGCGAACCACGCATCTGCGGTGATTACCGAACCACCGTAAACAAACAGCTCCGTCAAACGGCTACCGTCACCCCTCCAGTGGATGACATGTTCCATGGATTATCCGGACAATATTTCAGTAAAATCGATTTATCGCATGCCTTCCTTCAAATCCCGCTCGACGAACAGGCCAAAGAGTTGACAACAATAAATACTCCTTGGGGTCTGTACCAGTATGAGAACTTGCCTTTCGGTCTAAATGTCAGCCCTGGGATATTTCAACGAGAAATCAATAGCGTCATCAATGGTCTACCCGGCGTACGAGCATACCAAGATGACATTATCGTCTCAGCCAATACACGACAGGAGCATAATGAACGTCTAACACGTCTACTGGAAGTTCTCAACTCTGCCAACGTCCTCATCAACGCGAATAAGTCAGAATTTGCAGTCACTAAGCTGAAATATTTGGGATACATCCTTGACGGAAATGGCATTACCGCAGACATTGACCGCATCAAAGCAGTCAAGAACGCCCCAAAGCCTGATACTCCTGAGAAGCTGCACTCATTCCTCGATTTCGCTCAATTCTATTCAAAGTTCGTGCCAAACTTCGCATCTCTAGTCACTCCGCTCTACGATTTTATGCACTCAAGCACGAAAGAACTCAAATGGTCGGCCAAAACCAACGAATCATACAATAAACTGCTACATGAATTGCTTCACGGAAAGGTTTTGAAAAGTTACAGTCTCGGTCTCCCAACTGAATTGACAGTAGATGCCTCTGAATACGCCATCGGTGCGATACTCCAACAAAACGAAAGACCCGTCATCTGTGTCTCAAGGAAGCTTACAACATCAGAGCTTAACTACTCGCAAACACAGAAAGAGGCTTTAGCGATTCATTGGGCAATTGAAAGACTGCACAAATACCTGTACGGCCAACGTTTCACCGTCATTACCGACCATCGTGCTCTTCAATACATTTTCAATCGAGATCATGCCCTCTCTAAGGTGACATCGCGGATGCTTCAACGATGGGCTATTGATTTGTCCGGCTACGACTTTGATATCAAGCATAAACCCGGGAAACAGATTCAGCACGCCGACTATTTGTCTAGAAATTCCAGCTTCGAACCAGCACCCCAATGCTTCGACGTCGCCTTAACTGAGTACCTGCCAATCTCCCGCAATTCTCTTATATCAGAAACAAAAATTGCTTACGGGCCTATTCTCGCCGCGTTACGACAAGGCTGGTCAAGCAGCGCTAAGAAGAAATTCCCTGAACTCTACGCAAAACGCGAGCACCTCAATCTCACCGCCGATGGAGTTATCTTGTATCACGATCTGCCCCTCATTCCTTCTAACCAACGCCTGACAATGTTACGGTATCTTCATAACTCTCATCTTGGTCGGGACAAGATGGTTTCTTTGTCAAGAATGGTATGCTGGTGGCCCAAAATAACCATAGACATTGCCTTACACCTTGGCCGCTTCCATTCAAACCTCTACAAAGAATCCATGTCGACTTTTGCGGACCATTTTTGGATAATTACGAAGCTCTCGTCATAATTGACGCCTACAGCAAGTGGCCTGAAGTCTTGATAACTAAATCCGCCAATTCTGATTTCGTCAAGTCCGCACTTCGGAAGTACTTCGCACGGGAAGGAGTTGCTCAAACTATTGTTTCTGACAATGGTACACCGTTTGTCTCAAAATCCCTGAAGGAATGGCTCAAACAAATTGGATGCATTCAAATGACTATAGCACCGCGTCATCCGCAATCAAATGGTCTAGCGGAAAACTTTGTCCGTACCCTCAAAGCCGCAATAAAAGCATCCCAGCCAACCACCCTTGACGAGCTAAACCAGGCCATCGACACATTCCTCCTATACTACCGGAATACTAAACATCTGGGAACAGGGAAGATACCCGCACAATTATTCAAAGGTCGAATCCTACGAATGAACGCGATGGACACCACCGAAATCCAGTTTTACCGTGGAAATGAACAAAGAGTTAGCGAAGGATTAATTCTGAATCGCATCGGAGCTAACATGTTCCACGTTCTTGATTGCGCCGACAATACGGTTCATCGAAGGCACAGAGACCAGATTACTATTCCGCCTCCATCTCTGACACCATCCCCGGAAATCGCGCCTCCATCCACTCCGACATTAACTCCTCATCTCCCAACCGATTCGCCGCCTGAAAATTCAATCACGCCAATCGATGAGACTCCACCAACTCCCACCGTCGCCGATCTATCGCCGCCAACTGCTCCCTCTCCGTTATCTCCGACTACGATATCTTCGCCCCAACCGTTGCGTAGGAGTGATCGAATACGCAAGAAGCCGGAGAAGTACAACGACTTCGTTTAATGGGAAGAAGCTGTAACAGCAAGTTACAATAAAATTTGTAGAAACTCGAAATTTCGAATTTGGCGCGTTCGCGCAAAGTTATAATTTCATGAGATAAAAATCTCTAAATAAAATCCAGAAAATTCTAAATGAATTTTCTAAGCACTGTGACATCATAATTTTTGAATATAATTATTTAATTTCTTTAAATGAAGACACCAGTTGTGTTCACTCATAAGTGTTCCAACCTCTGTATATAAACCTTTGCAATTCGTCAATAAGATCATCTCTTGATCCGACTTACATTTGTTTTATTGTTTGACTAAAACACGATGTATTATAGTTGAAGCGCAACGATGCTGATTTTCACCTATTTCAATCCAAATTGATCTTCTACTAGGTAACTGGACGAAGTATTAGTAATAATTCGCAACTGCAATCAGAATCCTCAACCAAAAGCAGATCTGAATTCAGTAATGATTACACCGTAAACCGCTCACTACCAAATACATGCGAAAGATGCATGTGTTGTTTTTGATCAGCCAATTACAGATGGAGCTGCTCGTGTCGTCACATACCAAACATATACGGAAGGAAGTCAATTTTTGTATGAAATGAATACCAAATCTCTGCTAATATACGAGAATCTCGTATCAATTGTTAGTTTCAGATTGTACTGTATCTAATTTTCATATCCAGCGATTTGCAGTGTTGACGTATTAATGTACTTCCGAATAATTGTGTCTTTGAACATTATTCCATGCAAAACGGAAAAGCAACAAAAATAAATAAATTTTCACCATGCAATACAACTGTTATTCTAAGTACCTAAACTTCTTTATCATCACCAACTTTCAGTATTCTTTGACGGCTCCGTCAGACACTTTGAATAAAGATTTGAAGAGTGATTTTCAAGAAACGATTCACAATGTTTGTGTGATAAAAATAGTGCAGTCACACTCCTATAACGTTGAAATTCTTATTTGACTGACTAGATAATTAATTCTAGAGTGAATATCGTCAATCGTCGATGTATGCCTAATCGGAATTATTGGCCGGTTCGACGGTCGGTGCTGCTAAAGCCGTCCGGCTCCAACCTCGATCCGGACACACGGTATTCTCAGGAAGCTCCGACTAAAAAAAGATGGTGAATTCAGCTAGCGAATCGTATCTCGCGACTTAAGGAAAATAATGCTGATAGTGCAGCAGATGAAGTTTGGATCAAGCTATGTGCTGTATGCACTGGTCATAAAAGAGGTACTCCTTCATCTCGTGCCAGCTGTCTTCAACTTGTTGAGAGGAGAATCCATTATCTTTGAGTCTGATAGTGATAAATTATTAGTTGGTATGAACAAGCAATCCATACCACTTACCTTCTTTTTTCTTTGCGGATATGCGGGGACCTTCACAATTATACGAGGACAGACTTCGCTTTTAGTTGCATGACCGTGTAGGCAGATATGGGGGAATTTTTGAGATTTTTTGAAAGTATTTATTTTGCAGTAATTCTCATCAAGTTGCGACCTGCATTTTTAAATAAATCAGAGACGATAGTTTGATTTTATCTTTCGCAGATGAATGAAAACATTTATCATAACATAGACAATGCTCCATTTGATGTAATCTTCGAACGACGCTGCACCTCGCATGGCGGTCTATTGGAAGCATTGCACGCCACTGGCTACATACGTGTTTTTGAAGCAGAACTAAAATCTTTTTCAACAAATGACCTAGCAAAAGAAAAATTTGTCAAATCTCAGTATATGTAACCACCACGAGACATACTTCGGCCTCTTGGGCTTCATCAGTTGTGGGTAAGTTCGGACCAGCGACGTTGGAGATGTAGTAAGTGCAAGCCAAGTTGTTACAGCAAGTGTAAGTATCTTTACGGTATTCTTGCAGCACGTCTCTGGGTCCAACGTCGCTGGTTCGAGCCTCCTCATGACTAATGTGGCCCAACAGGCTGAAACATGTCTCGTGGTGGTTACTCGTGCATCTGCTGAGATCTGATAAATAGAACTAAAATCATTCATTGAAATCAATTTAATTGATTGCAAGGTTTTGATTATAGTGTTAAAATTTTGGTTTATAAAAAATCATTGCCAACATTTCAAAACTTACATAGTCTTTTCGACCTGTTTACATAACAGGAAGAATTGATCGCTAGTGACTCATAACACAGTTCCTGGTTGGGGAGAATTGGACGATTTACATTTTGAGCAGAATTTGCCTTCATTACAATAGAGAGTTTGCAAAGTGAAAAACAAGCAGGAGTGGTCGGCAACGGTACACAGGGTGCTGTGGAGTGAATGGGCCTACCCATATATTGTTTCTTCAAAAGCTATCGGAATAGACATCAATGTGTTCTAAGCACTGTTAACTATATCTTAAGAATCATCTGAAGTTTAAAGTTTTCCCGCATCGCTTCCTGATGAGCGATTTGATCATATTGATTATATAAGCCACTCAATACATAAAAGTCAGTAATATATCGACAATTATAACCGATTGACCACAACCCCCTGGTATGGATAAGGTCAAGGTGCAGATTACGAAATTAAGCTCATTGACATTTCGAAGAAGCCTTCTTATATTAGGCAGTTTTAGAATATAAAGTGCAGAATTGGCAATTCCAATTATCCGGGGTCCCATTTTCAGTGGCTTCGAATGATGCGAGTAGAAAAAATTGAAATTTCACAATATGAAAATAATTAGCATCACGAAAGTGAATACACATTACTGCAATGAGAGTGAATTTAAGGAAATTAAGACCACATATTTAAATGTTCGTCACACCCATTGATTCTACGTTCAAACTCTTAAGGAAATAACTTCATTTCCTTGGAAGCAGTCGGCATTCTTTAAGCCAACTGACACCGAATATTGCGCATTGTTCATTTCTAACATTCTATTACTTAATTTCCTTTCATCCAAAAGAATTGTTTCTACTTTTATTATTCTGAGGTCATGCATCATAAAATCAAATCAGTAACCACCGCATTCTGAAAAGTCGAAACTCAAATTGGCGGAAGCTTGAGACAAAAGTGGAGGCCCTTGGGATTATTGTTGATGACTATTATTTATATTCTGACTGTTACTTTGTAGTCTCGAATGAATTCAAAGGAGTTTTGACACAGAAATGTGACACAAGCTGAAGAGATCGAAGAAAAGTATGCATCTAAGATAAAAATTCGATGCCAGTGACAATAATTGATTAGGACTAAGAATCGGAAAGTTTGACATCGCTGTTTCTGATTTTGTATTATGTCTTTAGTTTCAGAAACAGTCACATCTTTAAAGAATCAGCCAAGTTGTTGATTACTTTTTAAACAGTCAGCGAATTAACCCTCAGTCTACTGAGGTGGGCTCTGATATCCACCCCCACAGATAAAGTAAAATTTAAAAAAACAGACAAAGTAAAGCCAGAGAGCGATACTAGCTGACTTTGTTTGTCTAAATGACTGACAGCAATATCGATTGCTGACGATGTATACATACAAGTTGCTTCCACATCAGTTGTGTTCAGACATTGGCTGTTAAGACATCGCTAATTAAGTCACGTGGCACACATTCTTATCGTCCAAGCAGCTTACTATCTGTGACTGTTAGTGCGGAACAGGCACACTCGATCAACTTCTGAATTCTGGTACGTCTGAATTTTGACGTCTGGTAGGCCTGTAAGAACGTCTCGCAGGCCAGTGTGCTGCTCAAGCGCTGTATGGAAATGATGTAGAATCTGAGGACGATATTGACCAGCAATCAGAATCTGATTCGGATGCAAGTGGCACGAATATTGATGAACTCCATGGAGATTCCACATGATGTCTAAGGAGTTACTGGTCGATGTGCTATCTGTGCAGCTGAAAAAGATTGTCGTAACGCCAACAAAGCATCAAGACATTGCAGTCATTGTCACAAGAATGTTTGTGGAGTTCATGCATCACATGTGGGCTCACCTGTATGGCTTGTATAGACTGAGAACTGAACTAAATATGCATCGTATCATGATTTATTTTGTTGCAATATCACGAAGTAACCATTTTTGAGGAATGGAAATACAACTTTTGTTAATTTGAAGTGTTTTCTCATTTATTGTATGCGTGGCCCTCAGAGCCCACCTCAGTAGATCTCGTTAAAATTAGACCTCAGTAGACTGAGGGTTAGCGGACAGTCATTACACTGCTGTAAAGGTCAGATGGGTGAATAATTATGACTGAACACAACACAACAAATATACATCTCTTGTAAACTTATCTGATATAAACTTCCTTGCAATATGTGCAAACACTTCTGCTATTTTCTTACCATGCCTCTCTTATGTACTCTTATGGCACATCGCACGTTTTGCACAGGAGAGGCGAGAAAAAAAGGACAGGAGAGGGAGTTCCCCAGTGGGTCAATTTCTCTCAGTTGTTGTCGAATAATTACATAATTTGTGATGAAATACAGAAATTGTATTTTTTTCCTTTACTCGTAAAAAGCATTGTTTTAAAACAAGCTATGCTTTCTTGAATGCATCAATAACATATGACATACACCGTATCAATTTGCATATGGTCTTTGAGTGCTGTAATGCGCATACATCAAAATAAACAGAATTATGTTTCAACCACAGAATTAAATATTTTGTTTATCTGCTTCGGTTTGCTAGAAGTGTGATTAATACAAAATGGCCGGCATATCGAGTCACTTATTAGTGGGCAAAAAGGAATTCCTAGTACCTTACAGAGATAGGAAAAAAGCCGTGCGTCGCGTGCGGATTAATGTGAGCTCCAGCAAAGTGCTTCGATTGCCAAAATTTCTTCAGATTCGAAGAATTCAGATCATTGTGCACAAGTTTTCTCCATAATGTTGGCCCTTCCGATCATTATTTAAAAAAGTAGCAGGCGCGCGAAAATTAGTTCACTTGATGATTTCACCATCGTCTTCTCACCATTCCTTACTGCATAGTGCATACACGTGTAAACTGAATCGAATGTTAGCTAGACGATGTGTGTTTTGGCGTGTGCGAAGTGATATCACAGCACGCACGCATCTCTCACTGACTCTGGTGTCCTCTCTTGACAGCTTGTTGTCTGCCATTTCCAATAGCAAGCGACACACGAATTATCGATTCGAGAAGGAGCAAGTTGTCTAATTCTGTGATGTGCCATTTCGATATTAAGGTTACATAACCCTTCCTTTCTAGGAAACCGAAGCGCGCGCAGATGAATCTAATTTTGTGGTTTCAACATTTTGAAATCTCAAATAACGTAAGATGCATTTTCACACACTTTGTTCCGCACAAAAGTTTTAGGATTGTGAGGGTGCAAGAGTGCATATAAGTCGGAATTTTTTTTGTAATGAAGTTGTAGACCCTACACTTCTACTTTGCATCATTTTTGATCTTCTTGTCAAAACTTTTGAAAGGAGGTGCAAAAGTGATGTGTATTAAAAGTACACCACTTCAGTAAATAAAGTCAATGCTTTCTTAGTAAATTCCATGCACAATACAACTTGATGAGTAGATTCATTTGGTCTTTTAGCTGCGCATTGCTACAATGGTAGTTATTTTCTATAATTATTTCCCAGTATGAAATTCTGCGGATTCTATATGAAACAGAATATTGCGAGACATTGTTGATACAGCTGTCCAATATTCTTTACGTTTATCCTCATTGCACTCTACACGAGGTTCTACCACGAATTTGATAAGATAACAAGAAAACCGCAAATATCAATTTGCTTCGGTATTTGTTCGGGAATCAGTACTTTACATATCTTAAAAATACAACAATCAGATAACTGTGAGAATATTTGGGACCATACTACTTGATCGAATATTGAAAAAGGTAGGAAATGTGATGTCTAGTGCAACTCCCGTCCAATTGAGTGCGAAGAAAAAACATAATAAGAAAATTACAACAATCTTTTAACATGGAAAATAGATTTCAGTGCTCCTGAAAAGGACTAATTGCTGCGATCAGTCGGGCAAAACTACAGAGCACTTATATTGGAGTAAAATTTTATGATAAGCATAAAACTGAAGTACATATGCACATAAAGGATGTGTTACTCCCATAGCGTCAAAAAAGTGCTAATTTAAAATCCTTTCTTATTCCGGCAACACAATTCAGAGTTGATGCAAAAAGCAATTAACTAATTCTTTATAAGTTTATTAACATCAGCTATGTCAGAGAATTTGCATCTTTCGAAGAATCCTTCGAATAAAATTTACTATTGAAAAATTGAAAAGGAAAAATGTTAAATAAATACACGATGTCTGTTCGAAATTTAACAAGGAATTAACAATTTTCTCTTAAAGATAGTAGAATGCACAGAGTCTGCTTTAAAAATTCAAAAATCAAAAAAGAACTCTGTTGTTTTAATTAAACAAAAATCCTGCTTTTTTATTCATCTCTGTCACAAATTTGACTTTCGTTTTACCAATCCAAGTGGGAGATCATGCTTTTCTTAGAAGCATGCTTGGAAGCAAAATTGTAAGGGAAAAGTTATAGGAAAACCTCAATATTTCACATGTTATACTCCACTTTTCAAATTAGGACATTTAATTGCGAACTCAGACAAGAGAGTTCGCAATAAACAAAAGTTACTGTTTCTGCAATGTGTTCGCAAGACAAATTTTGACATCTCTGAAAAAATGATGACTCGTTGTAGACTTGAAATGATGGCTCTGGATCAAATTTTTGTAATAAATTGGCATTTTGTAGGCTACTTATTTATTGATCAGAAATCTGCATGAAATTTGTTGCAGCGAGACTTATGTTACATGTTAAAGAAACTTTATACAATTACTTCAAAATTAAAGGATGAGCCTCGTAGTTTCCACTAATTCAGTCATTTTGTCATCGTTTATGAAATATTCGCATTTCTTTTCGTTTATCGTCACTGTTCTTCATATCTTCATCGTGAAATTCTTAACTATGACCAGCAGACTCTATTTTACAACACTTAATATCAGAATATTTCATAGAAACGGTTTGCACGCAACGTGAAAATGAATTAATAGCTCGTCACAATGCTTCAAAGAGATGAAATTAATTAAACGATGACATTTCGGCCTACTTTCCACTATTTAGTTTCGGAAGGAAAAATTCGAGGCTCGACCTGTCATGCACTGCAGCAACATAAGAATTACGTAAGAGTCAATTAACATCAAATATACAGTAGCTAACGAAGTTGTCGATGCATTTGAGCAAGTAAAGTAATTGAAGGTTGCATCACGAGTGTCGATCGAGGGCAATGCCCCAGATCGACAAACGAGTGTTGCAACCGAATTGGTAGGGCTTTTTGCAGCGCGGAACTCGCATTGCAGCCTATGGAGCTTTTCACACATGTCGAGCGTTTTCATTTTGCCGCGAGTAAATCGCGCGATTTTGGTTTTCGATACACATCATGTCAAACTGAGAACATTTCTGAGTTTAGCATGATGTAGCGATTAAAACGCATTTTAAATTGTTAATTTTCGATAAGTAGAACCGATTCTATCTGGAATAATATCTTCCATTTTCTTTTTTGATTTGTTGAGGTGCTCGAGTTTCGTGCAAATCAATCAATACTGTAGCTGATGCGCGTACTAATGACAATGACTGAAGTTAGTAATTGTCACCAATTTACATTTTGGTCTCGTTCTTAGCCGTCAGTGGTCAGATTTCGGTGATCCACACACCAAACTGATCCCCACGATATGAAGAAGTTGGTGGTGATTCATGATGTCAACCATGGAGAGAAATTCTTGCCTTCGCAATCCCCTTTCCTTGGAACAATGAACAACAGAGACAATTGAAAATTTATGTCTATGGAAGACAATAGCACAGTCGTGCGGATTCCAGGATAACATTAAAGCTTATGAAGTTTCCACACATGTCGCGCGTTTTAAAAGCGGCAAGATTGGCGCAAGAATTTTCCGGGGGAAATCTCGCGATTCTGAGGCGATTTTGAGTTTTAACCGACTACTGATCTAAAACATAGCTTCAATCTGAAAACATTTCTGACTGCAGTATGCTGCCGTGATTAAAACGCATTCCGAATTGCTAAATTTCGTTCAACAGAACTGATTCTATCACAAAAAGAACATTTGAAGTTCGAAGGTGTTGAGATTATTGACCTTCACATTCGTCAAGAAATAATGCCTTCCATGCGTGTGCAATCGACGATGACTGAAGTCAGTCCATGTCATCAATTTACATTTTGACTTCATTCTCAGCCGTCAGTGCTCGGATTTTAGTGATTTACAAACCAAAATGATTCCCAGAATATGAAGACGTTGATGGTGCTCATGGCGTCCACCATGTAGAGAATTATTATAATAACATGCAAGACTCCCAGTTACAAAAGCAGAGGATATTGACAATCGCAGAATTAAACAGGTCGTCTTTTCATCTGATTGACTAGAAAGGAAACATTGGAACATGTAACGTTAATGAAATGGCATAATCTACTAACATTACATTATAGCAATCTAACAATGAGCAGCCAGTTCAACATTAAACACGCCAAATTATGCGAAGTTTCAGTGACTGTTATCAACCGTATCACACAGCAAGGAGACACATGAGATGTCAAGTTCCATAGAGAAGTTTGTGAACGTTTTTCGTGCGCCTAGCAACTATTTTTACTAATGATCGGAGGTCCAACATAATCGAGAAAACTTTTGCGCAATGATCTGAATTCTTTGAATCTGAAGGAATCGTGGCGATCACAGATTTTGAAGGAATTCAGAGCAATCTGCAAGCGATGCACGACTATTTTTCCTATCTCTGCAAGGCATTAAAATTTTTTATGTCCACTTAGTAACTTCCTGCATGTGCCATCGTTTTGAATCAGTTTACACTTCTAGCAAAGTGATACGCTTAAACAATCTTATTCTGTGTAGACAATAGTGCAGTACTGTGAAAGTTGTTTTGCCTTTCTTATTGACGTCATGAAAGTGGTTGCTTCGTGAAAATTTGTTGACTTGTGTTATGAATAGATGGCGCAATCGATCACTTTTATCGAGTTGCTGAGATTTCTATGTTTATCAAATGAGTTTGCATATCCCTTCCACAAAGCAGACAGCGAGACAAAATAGCTGAAATAGGAATGTTTTATGTTGATTTTGAATGCTATAGCGAAATATGTAATGAATTTTAGATATTCTGATAGCAAATTTCCTACTGATTTTGATGAAAGCAAAAGCAAAAACAACTGAAGCCTCCCTTCAGAGTAATTTTGGTTGAAATCCCTCTCCAATATGCTAAGACACATCTACTTTCTATGTCTCGGGAAATCGAGAGATCGAAATGGTTTGTCCGATAATTGGCAGTCGCAGGAATCGAAGTCCAATGTGAAAGGTCAATTCCAAATTTTAGCGACAATCGCGCTGCAAGATGTCGCCATGTGTGAAACAGGCCTTAGGACGTGTCTAGAATTTATCATAAAACTTGAATGATTTATGTGGAGAAGCATCCAACTCACTTTATGAAGCATCCAACTCACTGTTTCAGTCAATCAAACTACAAATATATCAATTTTCCATTTCTTTGGGCTGCAGCTTCCTCAATTAGAACGCTCAAGCATATCAATTCATTATATTTCATGCAGTTATAAAAATCAAATTGGAAATGAAATCGAGGTTAATACCGATAATCTTCATTGACGCATTTTCTTGGCACGATGTCAGCATTTTAAATCAATTAAATTCATTGCTGTGATTCCATGAAAAGCAAAAGCAATAATGCTGATATCATTCATCTTCAGAATCTCGAAAGTAATCTTTTTAAAATTCCTCATTCGTAGCGCCAGACAAATGCGAGAAACGTGCGTCTGCAGAGCATCTGCTGATCTTTGAAATATGACCAAGGAAGGCAGCGTCTCAACGTCTTCCAACTAATCCCCGTTACAGGGATAATCAATAAGGAATTGCAAGCCTACTGAAAGAAAAATGTTGTGATTATCTTTTAAGGCTACACTCCAAATAGCACAAAAATTCAAAAGAATAGCAAAATTAGAACAACATTAGTCATACGGAGTCGTTATAATGCATGTACACAGAAGTCGAAAAAATCTTTTCGTGCGACGCTAAGTCATATGTGGAAGCAAAACCCGACTATTTCTATTAAAAGCACTGGAATCAGTTCATGAAGAATATAATTTGTATTATGTAGTGCAATTATGAAGAGACAAAGTGCTAGATCTTTTCTGCGCTCAACAACGTTCAATGTATTGCATTTTTGCATACATTGATGTCAATTCCGTAAATGATACGAAAGGCACATCTAGAAACTGCTTCAATTTTCAGATTTTTAACTATTCGAATGAGTTGATCATGAGATAATATAGTCCTCTAAAACTCGTAAAACATGCAATCATTCTGAGACACCGAATAAAATACATTCACCATAACCTGACCAGGATACCGTTTCATTGAGGAAAACGCATGATAACTTTATTTTCGTAGCATTTACATATTCACTAATAGATGGTACACAGCGGTGGGAGAAATTAACTGTCATATTCTGTTTCTTTTTTTGTTCATTGATGTTCATTAGATTCGCTGTTCACCATGACCTAAATTGACTGACTTCTGATGACTTCAAACGTCGTCGCTGTTGTGAGATATTGAACAATATATGAAAATCTTTTATGTTAGCAGATGAACAGTATAGAATGATAATGTAAAATTTTCCTCACCTTAAGTGCAAGGCTACGGTTTTTAGCGACCTTATTAGCTATTGGTGGCATTGTATTTAAATGCAAAACTTGCAATAAATATACAATATTTTTCACTTAATTCAAATAATTGTTTCTCCTTTTCTGTGCATTGTACTTGCATCATTAGGATTGAATCGTTTCGCTTTCTGCTTGTATTTTAAGTATCCTGTCGAATCGAGTAGGGTCAAAAATATTTCTGAAGTAGTTTCGCCTATTCAATCCGACACGGGTGCATGCGTCACAATACAGACGCCATAGGAAGAGTTCATAGAACTGGGACAATGCATGAGTCTCTATGCCATTTGAGACCAGGGTTGTAAAATTGAAATTGATATCTGCAATGATTCTAATCAAATACGCATGCTGTTGTATACATGTATATTAGAATTCTCCTGGTGTGAGAAGTTCGACAGTCTTGCGAAAGACTTTGAGTAAATTGGTTTGCCCTGTCGCTAAATATCGTTCGATGATCGCAATGAAAATTGTTGCTTCTTTTGTTCCCATGAGTCTATCAAGCAAAACCTTTTTCCTCTGATATCGAGATGACAGCAAATATGGTTACATGTTCAAGACTGAAGATTGATAAACACTAATATTAGAAACCGATCAAGACATTTAGCCGCCAATTCGCTATTATCCATGCTAGATTTTTACTTGCGTATGTATATGTTCTTGAATATTGATATTAGCACTTTCAACAACACCGTTATTTGCGCGTTTATTGATCTCAGACAAAATAATTGAATGAACATTTAATGAGAAAGACTTGCTAACACAATAATTCTCAAAAACTCATTGATTTGCAGATGAAAATCCCAAGACATAGAGAATGATTCTAAGGTTACAAACATATACATGTAAGCTTTTGTCAAGAAATGTAAGGTTTATGTCAAGAAAATCAAGTCAATTTAAGTAGGCCTATTTATCTCTTATCAGATTTTTGGACACTTGCATTTTGAAAGATTTATCTTTGTTCCTTATTCATAGCTTCATAGCTATCATCTAAGCAAGTTAGATGCTTGCACAATACGGAGTTGATCCTTTCCTAGGTAGACAAATATAATACCGTGCAATGTTTTCGCGTGTTTATGTGCCAAAGTGCAAGCAAAAGAAATACTTCAAACCACCTCATTTCTAAAGGAGTAAGCCTCCATGCAGTGTACACTGTGTAACACAGTGCTTTTTTTGACATCAGCATTGAAGACATTGAGCAACACAGTATGAATGATGTGAAGCTCTCCCAAAACTTCAAATAGTAATGAGCTTGATGAAAGTCATTGAACTTGTTTCATTTCATGCCCCTGATCAGATATCAACTTGGACATTATCTATTACTGTATATGCTTTCAAAACAAAATCTACAAGTAGGAGAGAGTTGGGCAAGTTAAGTATTTGGCTTTCTTTCACCTAGAGATAAATGATTTGAGGCGACGTATGAAATTTATTAATTGCTTTATAACAGTAGGAATTTCCTTAATTGCTTGGCATGATGCTATTTTGCATTCGAATAAATCTGATGTTTGTTTTCAGTATATGTTTAAAATATTTACAGTCGACGAATAATGCGTAACCTACACTTTGCTCTTCTATTATGGCTATTCTTTTCTTTTAGTGTTCATAAGCATAATTTTGCATAATGTTTTTATCACAAAATGTGACAGAAGATTAATTAGGAGTTAACTAAGTATAACAGACAAAATTGTGTAAGATGCCCTCATGAGGCAAGTTGGGTATACTGCCTCGGGGCAAGGTGAGAGTACAACTACTCAACCTGTCCAATTGTTAATTTTCATGCCAATTTCGTTGAAGTGAGTTTGTTTTTCGTCTGAAATATTCTTTCTATTCAATCACTCGCTGGTTCTTTCGATATCCATGTTGCTGTTGTCAATTGCTCCGGCATTTCAGCACCTGCTTCAGAAATCGTGCTCATCAACACAGAAGATTCAACAGATTTTAAAGTCTATAGTCTGTGGTGATTGAATAAAATATTATATAATTGAGCCTTGTTAGCATCACTCTTTAACGAATGATTGAGTGTATAACAATTATAAACGATTCTGTTAAAATTGCTAATTACTCATCTTGCCCCAATATGGCAATATAGGCATTCACCGGTTTCACGCATGTTTCATCATGTGGAGAGGTATGTTTGGGTGTTTTTGAAATTTTGAAGCCATATGATAGAGAAACAGCATTTATAATGACCATTTCCATGCGTAAGCTGGAGAAATACGTTTCATTCTGAAATTATCCAACTTGCCCCACTCTCCCATAATTATGATTCCAAATGTTTGAGACAGGAAAATGTTTTTGATGTAATAAGTTCCACAGTTAAATTATAGTGTTGCATTATTGAATCATTTGATTAGAAGCATTAGGTTGAAGTATTAAAGTTAATGATATATATTGAAAACATAGAGTAAACCGTCTCAAGATCGTCTTAGCAATGCCCTTTTCTGAAAAAGATGCTAGCATCAAAGTCAATTTCACTTTAAGCTTATTGGGTATTTCCATTGCAAGCGATTATCAATTTTGTGACATAATCTTAGCTTTGTTTAGTGACAATATGATCATTATGCTCGCACTATCGAATAAATGTCCTTTAGCGTAATAATCTGACGTACACGTAGGTCACAGTTTTAATGACATCTTTCATTTGACGCAATACCTGATTGATGCTTTAAAACTAAAATCTGCTACCCGGAGCACATGAGCAAACTCAAAGAGAAAGCGATTGTGTTTAGCACTTTGTGACGCAGTGTGATCTATATCAAGGTGCCCCGGGATAACTTTTATAACTTTTATATTTTTTATAACTTTTTTATTGAATATTTTTCAAAGAGCTACTCTTTTGGATAAATGCAAGGGCTCGTATTCAAACTACACGTTAACTAAATAAGAAGAATGTGAGATCAATAATCGTCATTCAAGCAAAAAGGGAACCATTTAACAAATGTGAGGAGTTTAAATATCATCAAACATATATCATAATACAACCTTTTTTAAATGGCTGTAACTCAAGTTTTGCCTTGTTCAGTCGAAATGATTCTGATGTCAAAGTATTCCTTTGATCTCCTCTACATTGTATTCAAATTTGGCGGCAAAAATTGCATGCTTTGAAAGTTATTCAATATACAAGTTGTAAAGCTACATCTGCGTGGTTGTATTAAGAAAACTGATAAAGCATAGTCGCAATGCAGTGAAGGCGCTAGTTTGCAAAGTAGCACTGTGCTATCCATCGTTGCAGTTATGTTTTTTTATTTCTGTATACATTCTTTTTTCAGATACTCATTTCGCAATGAATAACTCCTCTGAATGCCCGAACAATACCGTGAATCTACTGACCCAAAATGATGGTGATTGGACCAACATGCATTCTCACTTTGTGCCAGAGCGATCTCTGTACAATGTCATGCTCATTTGGTTTGTCCTTGGAATTCCGGGGTCTATTTTATCTTTGATTATCTGGACACGAAAACGAATGCGGCACTCGTCTAGCATTTATTTGTCGGCTCTTGCGGTTACAGATTTATCCTTTCTACTACTGGCTATTACATTTTATCTCCATCAAGCTTGGAATGTTCATGCGATGGACTACCCAGTTTGGTGTGAAGTCTTTCCAACAGCATTTATCTGGGCACAATATTCGTGTCCACTTCTTACTCTGGCTTTCACGGTTGAGCGCTACATATCAGTGTGTCATCCCTTTCAACATGAACGCTATTGCACAGTGTCTCGAGCAAAGAAAGTCACGATATCCATTCTAGTTGGATGTCTTGCGATCTCTTTGTTTCAAGTAGCCGTCCATCAGTACAAAGTCGAAGAGGAATTGTGTGACTCGAGAGCATGGGTATATTCGCCACAAGGAACAAGAATCCATGATATGTGGTCTTGGCTTACAGAAATATCCATTTTCGCTGTTGTTCCGATAAGCATATTAATCTTTAATATCAAAGTCATTGCGGAGATGCAACGAATGAAGAAACGTGATCAGGCGACAGGTGCGAGTTTTCTCAATTCGAAGGCAACAACAATAACACTTCTATGTGTCTCGTTTTGCCTAATTTTAGGCACTGTTCCTGTTGCCATTGTTTTTGTTCTGTCAAAATATGTCCGAGAGGGTGATCTTTGCCTAACTTTGGAGCAAGTGAAACAAAATCCTGAATGGACGAAGTATTTACGATTTATTCTTATGAAGACAATAATCTACAATTTGTGTAGTTGTCATTTTGCCATGAACTTTTACATTTATATAATTACTGGGAAAGCATTCCGGAAAGAATTTGTCAGACTTGTGCGCAAGTGTTTCCGAAAACTTTCTATGTGCTGTTCGTCAAGCGATAACATGAGAGGCGATCGAAGATGCTATTCGGCGATAATGTCAAATAAAAGAAGTGGGAAAGAGCATAATGGCATCGATTCAACTTTTGTTTGATCGATATTGCGACTGTAAATTGTAAAAGAGAAATTAAAATACAATTTAAAAAGACGCTGCAAAAAGTTAGATAAAAAGGACGTTTAATATCGAGTAACTGTATGAACATTTGCCAACTAATCATTTATACACCAATTAGAAGTGGTGCAGAATAAGACAAGTATTTCAAAATCAAATTATTACATTCATATGAATTTTTGAGAGCAAAATTGCAAGAGCCTGAAAACGCTAAACATTGTTGTCCGAAAAAGATCGACATGTGTATCAATCATGCATTGTGTGCAAGGTTGAACTGAACCTTGAATTGGATATACCCAATGCTTAGTAGTTTGCGTTTACACTGGTGTTTTCTGTCATGATTATAATTAATTAATTAATTAACAAGTTGATCAGAACTTTGCTGAACATATTGTTGCTCTGTATAAAAAGTGTTGTTCTGTCACACATATAAGTCTATATAATTTTGACTTCATGGTTTTCTCAAACATGCATCCCAAGCAAGTCTGAGGCATCGACTAGCAATAGTTAGTTATCTTTCTTCATAAAAATGATTATTTGTCTTAATAGTTGTCGTTTGTAATACATGCCTGAAGAAATCGCTTCGTGAAAGCAACTGTGTTCATATAAGTAAATAATTCACTTATGTAAACACAGTTGTTCTCACTAAACAATTTCTTCAGGCATGCATGACTAACACGAGTTTTGGTTGAAATTCATCGGACATTCTTTTATAATAGCAAGAACTGCGTAATTAAACTTAGTAAATGATTCAATAAAACTTTCATCTAGCCTCAATGGAATAATTTGATATTTTCGATTTGATGAATAATGATACATTGCTCCCACTAAAACCATAGTTTTTATCGTATTATTTAAAAATTCAAGCAGAGATTTGATAGACACGACAGATGGGTCCCATGAACTTTATGACAAAACGAAGGGTCAAATAATGAATAATGACTGTAATTAGTGCATGACTAAATTTCAGAGGCTATCTGCACCTCCACTTGGCTTCAGAAAATGGTAAATGTTCATTTTTGAGTATCTATTTAAATGTTACTGAAACTCGCATGATAAAACCCTTGTAACCGCTATGATTAAAATAAAAAAACACAATAATTGAAAATGAATAACTGCAATAAAAGCTCTCACATCAAGCTCTCAGGTCCAACATGTAGTTCGTGTAGTCAATAGCCATGTGATCTTCTGCATGTAATGTGAAATATTCGTAGCTCTGATTAATGAGCAAAACTTCGAAAGAATATTGATCCCACTACCTATACAATTACTCTAAAAACAGCTGCAAATGAAAACCCAAAGTCGACCCAAAACCCAAGGCACAACCTTGTTACATTTTGTGTGCAATTGCTATGAAAAATATTTATGCATGCAAAATACACAGGAGAAAACGGACAGATAATGATTTAATGTACAAGAAGTCAAATACTAACTGTAATTTTAATTTTATGTCAACTGATCAACTGAATCAGTGCGAATATCATCATTACGAAATGTATCGGTGCCTTTCTCACTGGTGTCACTGGCCTTCTATTTCCAAATGACCATGCAGTGTAGCATCATTGCAAGCAATACAATTTAACTGCATGTACATACCATGTTTTCAGTTTTCAAGCACTAACTGTAACTTGTGGTATCTATTAAATTAGCATCTTAATACCTCATAAAAGAAATAAGCCTAGATGCTACTTATCTACATATACATGGCGTTTTGCGTCAATTATTAGTTGTCTTGAAATATTCAGCATATCACATGATCTGTCGACGTGACATTTGTGATTAATTTCAAATGATTTAATATGACAAATATTGTGACAAAAATACTTCAGAAGGTGATCAATTGATTTAATAAAGAGATATTCAGCCAATGGAATTTCTTATTAGCCGGCAATTTTGAATATATCCACGAATGATTAGGAAGTCAACATTGCTGGTAATAGTTTTTTAGCCATAATTCTATCTCCATGTTCCATAGAAAGCACAGCATTAAAGCGTAGAAAAAATAAGTGACTAAAAGAAAGCAAAAGAAATAGTGACAATATATATTTTTTTCAACTAACACCCAGCAACAGTGTTGCATCTGCTAGCAGCATTGATTAACTGTCGGATTTTCATAGCCTAATTTTCTGGCTTCTGTGCGACTGCTGGGTAACCTGAAGATTACATTACAGCTCATATTGTACAAAAATAATGATAGAGAAGAGAAATACATTGGATTAACCCGTCAAATTTTCTTGTCACAACAATTTTTCTTGTGCATACTACGATGTCAATAGACTTTTAGCAGTCAACAAGTGAATGGTTGATTACATGAAGCAATCTCAATGTAATTTTCACAGTGCCTTAATCAGTATTTCCTATTGCAATTAATTCTTAACAATTTATTGCTAACTAGTTGTATCAGTTAATTATTCACTTATCAATTTATCAAATTGCAAAAATATGCATACATATCAATTATTGAGATGAAAATTTGAGTAAATTTTATAAAATACACCGTAATTGAAATGAATATACTGCATGTAGTTCAATAGTACTATTACAGAATGTCTTAGGCAATTCATGTGGAGGCCTATGTTACATTTTCATCTTCTTGAAAAAAAAATAATCTATTATTGATGAAATTAAATTAGATCAATGAACACTTTTTGCATCGTTTCAGTTGTTATAAAATTTTGATTGTGTTTTATTTCAATTTTTGAGAGTCTGCCATATTTTCGTCTGAAAGTTGATACAGATTATCCAGAAATGTAAATATGAAAATCTCAACCTAATTATGATCGAGTTATAGATTAGTCCTATTTTTGCATTGGAAAGAAAACATTTTATCCTTTATTGTATATATCTCCTCATCATCTCTTGAACTCTGATACTCTGCTACATGCTTTCAAAATATTCTTGAAATTAAAGTGCACCATTTCCGAGTCAAAAATTGTTGTTTTGTGATAAACATCCACGCTTGACTAGCGCAGTGCAGATAACTAGGGTTCCCTGGTACTTGTAAAAAGGGTTCTGCTTATTGATGAAAAACATGAGAATTTGGGTCCTAGCTTATACAAATCTTTATCAATGACACCATACAGGTAACTAGGAGAGCTATCTACAAGGTAAGGGTGCGTAAACGCGTTTTCGATCTAGCGGCTTGAACACCTACGCCCTTTCACAAGACGGAAGTCGTGAAAAGTTATTGTTTATTCATGGCAAAACTCACACACTTGCGACTTAACTATATCTAAGAATAATGGCTTTTAGGCCTGTACATGAACAACGCAACTTGAAATTATCAAAAATAGCAGTATGAAATATAAGTTAAAAATATGGTAAAAAGCAATTAACCCATATCATCCAAAGTTTTATTCAGGCAACTACTGTACATTGTTAATCTACAATAACTATCATCATTTATGAAGTTATTGTGACCACTTTTATTTTTTAAATGGATTTAGGGATATTTTAAGCGTCAGCGGGCACATAGGGTATGAAATGACCTCTATAATCCCGCTGTCAGTTTTAACTGACGCATTACCCTGCCTATAAAGAAGAGTCTTGTTTATTCTGGCATGTAATTACAATTTCAAAAGGAAGTCAACTAGAAAAATTACTAGTTCCGTCTTATGGCTATACTTATACATGTATATGCTATAGATTTTGGAATGCACCTGTAGACGCCCTCATACACAATGTAAAGTTAGAAAAGCACATTTGTGTTACAAAACATGAAAAGTTTTAAAGCACTGGGGATCACATTTTTCATAGGAAAATATGGCAGTTCCGCTGCAATCTGTAGATGCGCATCGTCGCTGCTTGCCGATTGCAGGCCAATGACTCATGCCATCATAGCACACTTCCATTCGAACACGTTTGTCACCAGATTGTTCGATCGGTTGACGTCGAGGTTGATCGGACTTGTATCTGAAATAGAAAATGTACAAATTAGATTATCATTAATTGTGATTTTTATTTTCTGTATATTTTACCTTTATAGACATGTAATCACAATCGATCGCCGAAAGCCTAGTAAGTCAAGTTGTGTAAGCGATAGAGTTGATATGCATTTTTCACGGCCAAATCCAACAAAAAACGAATGATCGGCCACCACCATTTCTTGGAGCGGATGTTTATCATGTAGTACGCCACATTTTGAGCGAATCGATCGACACCTCCCATATTCCTGTTGTACACCTGAATGGTCTTTCGTATGGGAATCGTCTTCCGTTGATGTTCTGATCGGACGAATCGTCTGGTACTGCCGACAGGCTTCAAGTCTGCAAAGGTCGAGGCAACTGAAATAGTTTTATTATTTTTCTTTCCACTTTATGAGACAGACATTTGAGATTGTGTCCATAAGTTCCTCTTGATTCTTTTTCCATTTTTTGATAGGTTTCAAAGGAGCTTTTTCATTCCTGTTAGCTCTCAAAGTGCCAGTAGCTGCGAATCCCATATACCCACATCTTTCAAAAAGTTCAAGAGCTTGAGAGAGGTAAAGAAGTTATCAAAGACTATGTGATAGCGAAGAGTGTCATAATTTTGCAAAATTTGCATTACTCTAACGCCGCTGTCAGCTAAAACTGACGCGCGGATTTTATTTGCAAAAAAAATAAAGAAGGTATCATTTTACCTCAAACCCTTTTACATTAATACCCTAATTTACAAGATATTTAATATGGATATCATTTAGATTCTCAATTTTGTTTACCGTCATTGTGAACTTGAAGCCATGATGATTTTTCATGAATTTTCGAAAGTATTCACAGACATTCAAATCTGAGGCGACTTACAACATTTTTTAAACTTGAAACCCTTACATGGTGGAAATATGGTTTATCAAAAGGTATATTGAGATATAAGATTTATGATGACATCCATTCTAAAATTTTCGTGCATAAATTATTTGCTGTCACGACATGTTTCAGCTTTACAAAGCCATCCTCAGGTGAACAAAGATATGTACAGGATAAAATTCTCTTAAATATAAAATTCGTGGTTACATCGGATGGTATGATCACATTTCAACGCTAAAATCAAGGTCATTCACAACAGTCAAAGATACAAAGAATAATGAAATAAAATCAATTCTATTTACAGTTCTACAAGTTTAGGCATAGATTCATGGAGCTTTCCCGTTCATTCATCAGGCTATTGTTCGATTTCTTTAACAGGATAGATTCCAGATGTCTAGGGTACCTCGTCTGAGGAACGACCTTGAAATTATCTTTGTGAACTGTGAACTGTAAATAGAATTGATTTTATTTCATTATTCTTTGTATCTTTGACTGTTGTGAATGACCTTGATTTTAGCGTTGAAATGTGATCATACCATCCGATGTAACCACGAATTTTATATTTAAGAGAATTTTATCCTGTACATATCTTTGTTCACCTGAGGATGGCTTTGTAAAGCTGAAACATGTCGTGCGCCTCAACACGGATTGTTTTCAATTCTTTTCGATTTTCAATACTATGGGCACTATTTCTTTAATTATTTATTGTTATTAATTATTAATTATTATTTAATTAATTATTTAACTATTTAATTAATTATTATTATTAATTAATAATGTGGATTACGAGAGGCTATTACCGCTTATAATACTATGTCAAAGCGTTACAGCAGCCATTCTTTTTCCCTGGGATCGTCCTTCACTTTGCTCAAGCGTTCTCCCAAACCGAAGACTCTTCAGCGTCCTCGGTCCCATGGCACAAGTTGCTTCAAACGCCAGTGGTTCAAAATAACAGATGGAATACCCGTGCGATCTAGCGCTCATTTGAAAATGCCATTCAAAGCAGAATGACGTGGGAATCTACCAGCGGATCATTTACGTAATAGAGGGTGTATGATGACCGAATGTGTCTACCGCCTTGCCGCATTTACACGGGTGAGCTTCACAAATCTTAGCACCTAGCCGCAGAGCAACACCGATTCTTAGTGGAACTCAGAATCATCCCCCAGGTTAGTTAGTGAGCTCATCGTCCAGGTAAGCTCCAATCGTTGGATTCGGCAGAGCTTGAAGCCATGAACCTGTGAAAGGAGCGGCTGTACTCTCTCGGCAGGCCAGATGAACTTGGTCAAGCTTGTGTTTTAGATTTGCTTGTAAAAGATGGCATTGTTCACTGTCCCATGAATGCTGTGATTTCGGCAGTTTAGGCATCTGGAAACCCATCGTAAACCATCGGTCCAAGCCATCTGTGCAATCTATACCGATGATAAAAAGGCTGGTAAGGCGACAGCTGCTGGTAATCTAGTACCAAGGCCGCCGAAACTGATAGGCACAGGGGCCTGCTTCCACGAGGTATCGTCAAATGAAACGCTCCCAACTTGTGTCGCAACTGTTGTGATCGATTCATCATAGAACGCGATAGAATCAGTGAATTTATAGCAGGGGAATGCACGGGGGTGTACATCAGCTTGTGAATAGTCAAACAATTTCGTAGTAAAAACAAATGACTAGATGAGCAACTTCATCAACTCCAAGAGCAAAACACTTAAGACCCAAAGTGATCTCCCTGTTGGATTCCTCTTGATGAATCAAGAAAACTTTCACCGAAAAGTAAAAGAGTTTGCGATGAGTACGCTAGTTTTGGAAAGGCAAAAGAGCTGCGTACTCTTCTGTTCAAAACTTCCAGCGTATGATCTCGACGCAAAGCGTCGAATGCTTTTTTCACATCCAAGTTGACCATGATGTGCGGTTAATCATAGTCATCAGAACTTTTTTTGTCATGCTGACGAGCAGCGTCCACCACCGCCTCGCAGCCTCCTTTAGCACCACAACCCATCTGGATCGGTTTGAGTTCAGATGCTATTTCAGACATGGAGAGTCTCACACAAACTTTTGCTGCTAGTCGACGCAATGTGTTCCCAATTCCAATTGTTCAGAATCCACCATCTTTTTTCTTCAAAGCAATAAGGGATGAAGAAAAGAAAATATCTCGAGCTTGATCTGGAATATGGCCTTGTATAAAACAATTAACCAATGCTGTTAAGGAATTCGATAATTGTTCAGCAGCGTCAGATGTGTCATTTCTTTCAAGATCTTTGAAGTGATCGGGTCGCAAACCATCAATTCTATTACGACTAATCGAAGAAAATGATCGAATCGCTTTCAAAACAATATAGTTAGTAATATGAAGGATATCCTCTTAATTTGTAGTTGGACATTCTCGAATATCGGTCGGGGCAGGCGGACATTTCAAAATATGTGGATTAGTAACATCCAGAGATTCATGAACTACGACTTAATCTGATGTTGGAACTCTGACGACAGCAGATGCATCTCCATCCATCAATTTAGACTTCACGCGTTTTTTAAGCAAATCGGTTTCATAGTTATCAGCTCTTTGCTTCTCTTTTGAACTAAAGTTCAACGCGAGTCCATGAGCGACATTTTCATAAAGTCTGATTGCTCAAATTTACTAATTTGCTGTTTGGTAAAGGTGGTCAATGAGCACGATGACTTATCGTTATGACATTAAGGATTCTGAAGCCATTGGGAAGCAAAAGTATAAAGCTTGACCAAACATTAAAAATGAAGCTTCATAATGAAGCTTCGATAAAGCTTCATTAATTAGCTTACTGAGAGCTTCAGCAAGAAGAATGCACTGGCGCTGACCAAATTTTCGCTAGTGTTTATAATTTCCTTCGTGTCCAAATGTCGTGGGATATTATTAACTGATATCATTAAATTCATTGATTTGACAAGAAGGATGCAAGCAGGACGGGCAAGACCAATTGCTGAGATGACTAGACTGACGCTTAGTGAGACCTACGCAAGTAAGATGAAAGTTTCGATTACAACGCGAGCAGAAGCGAGATGATTTGTGTCTATTAAATTCATGGCTTATGCTGCAATCTTCTGAAATCTTTGGTTTATTCCCTTCTTGCATGTCATTTCGAATTGAAAAATCTTGAAAGTTGGATTCACGAGGAATTATTGTAGTAGCTGTCCATTCAAGAAATTCTAGTACTTCCAAGTCAGTTGTCTCATCTAGACTATTAACATATATTATTAAGTGCTAATTTAATCATGTTAGTGCACAAAATATCCAAAATCATTTAAACTGCATCAGCTCAATTAGCAAGGTGCAGACAAGCTGTCAGCAGATGCTATCAATTTAAGGTGCAACTAATCTCATTGCATCATAATCATCCGATAGTTGCAAACATGTTTTGGAGATAAAATTCCACTTCAGGCAGCTTTAGGCAGTGTGCAATGTTTTTGAACTAGTGAGTGAGAAATCTAGTCGCTTGGAAGGGACATAACAAATAAAACATAGCTGGTATTGGTAAGATCAATGTAGAAGTGACTCTAACCAGTGAGACAAAGCTGCAACGTTTTATTTTTATTGACTGTTGCTAAATAATATCTGAGAATTCATTTGAGCAACCGAGTATCTATAGTTCGAGAAGACTCGTGACTTCAAGTGCAAAGTTCAGGGTGCTCCAGTAATTAGATTTTCCTAGATTTTTGTTATATTGATAAGGGATATTTTCTACATGAACCCACTCTTGAAACTAATACAATTTGTACGCTTATCTTTAGAAAGCTTGCCGACAATGTTACTCTGATTGTAGCAGAGATAATCCAAACCCAGATGTCATATGTTTGGTACGAAGTCGGATATATACACGAGAACAAAATTATGCTAAATCTTCGTCCCACTGAGGGGGGAATTGGAAATGCTACCCCCTACCGAAAAAGCTATCTAGCTCCTAAACGAAGGAATATGCGAACTCCAAATTTTAGGTAGTTTTTTTTCTACGTATTACACAGCTTTCCACCAATTTTTTTGAATTTCATCGGCGTAATACTTTCGTCACAATGAGATTTCAAAAATTTGAATGCACTTCAGATTTATCGAATTTTGCACTATTTTCGCTGAGAATGTTTTCAAGTGTCCTTATTGATATTAAACTATTCGAATTTATGAAAGAAAGTGTTCTCGTGTCAGTTTGAGCAGAAAAGGACAATTCCCTTGTAGATGCTATTTAGACTTCGACGTTTTGAATTCAAAATTCAAATTTGAATCCATAGTGACCATAGTAGACAAATCATCTTTTCACCTTACATTTAAATAAGCGACAAACTGCCAACAGATGATTGTTAAAATTCTCCGAAATATTCCTACTTCACCTTATTCAGACATTCAATTTGATTCGGAATTAACTATCTTGTGTGTATATTGAGATGATATAAATAATAATTTGATGGCAGCACTGAATTCGATAGAGTTTTGAGAATAGCACAAATAAAATTACTGGGATGATTTCTTGATGTGGCGAGCGTAACGAACTTTGCGGCTACTGGGAACCAATTAATTATCATCAAGTGATGTATTCACGATGTGTTCCGATAGAGCAAGCTTTGAAATGTTCTTCTAACTTTTTGACCATCTCTAGCATAAAAGGTAGCTTTTTAGAAGCAGCAAACGTTTAAAGTGATCGAAAATTGGTCGCGAACCGGCGTTTTAGCCCACTTACAACGGTTAGTCGACCCAACTTTAAAGGGTGCGGGAATTAAATCAAAACGGATAATCAATTTTTTATTTATATCTATTAACTAAAAATGCGAGCTCGGCATGAGACATGACCAGAAACTAATCAAAAGTTATAAATGATGAAAATCAAGAAACATAAGAATCCAAAATAAGATCGCTATGCACCGCGTCATCAGGGAGGAACCATGTGACTGCATAAAGCAAAGTTTCGGGCCTTAACCTCCAACTTGCATCACATGGCGGGACCAAGCCGACCATATCGAATGAACGAAAATGAAGGTTTCTCCAAGCCTGAGGAAGTTTAGCTGAATCTTAATTGCAGACTAAATTTGGATACATGAAAACATAGGGATACATGAGAACATAAGGATAACAGCAGTTAATCAAACATTCCTATGATTGAAGGTATTTGGTGAAGTGAAAAACAACCAAACTTATAAACAATGAACCTATTTCTCGAGAAGGACTTTATGCAAGAATTTACTAGTGGATTAACTTTTTAACCTCTCTCCTTGAAGATACTGAATATGCCTTTAGCTCTCGATATGAAGGCGGAAGTATCCGAAGAAATCCTAGAGAAACTGATGCGTTAGACAGCAGAGATGTTTAAGCCAGTGTTAAGTTACCAGAAAGCTGAACTCATCAACCTTGTGGTAGACCTCCGTGGACTGCGATGTAAAGGCCACTACCTTGAATCTTGATCTTAACGTCCAAATAATCCACGCATTTGTCATTGATGTTGCTCCTACTAAAATCTTTGAATATGTTCAGCTTTATTCGACGGTATTCAGGTATAGTAATTTAATTTCTTTATAGATAGTAATTGGCGAGATCAACGTGAACACCGTGCACCATACAGCAGGACAATAAAAATCCTATGTCAATTCTAATTAACATTTGGATAGCTGAAGCGTAGCTGTCTTGCACTGTTTTCAAATGCTGATGGTGTCTCTCCGCAACCAACATTTTGTTGCAAGCATTTTCTATATGAGTGAGTGCATAGTATATAATAACAAGCACCGGTACTATAGACCAGTGGTTCCCAAACTTTGTAGCAACGTTCTCCCCTTCGATCCAGAAAAAGCCCTGATTCCCCACTGTTCAGCTTAGAAAGAAATTCACGTATTTTTTATAATATGTATTCTACAAATAACTCATAGCACATATTTAAGAAAGTAAGTAAGTAAGTGTTTTATTCAAGAATTGAGAATCATGACATACATTTATAGACAAATACAAAAAGAAAGTAAACAAGATAAGTTTAGATTGTTCATACAACTATCAAAATCATTAGGCAACAAAGTCATTTAGAAATGAACACATCCATGGAAAGAAGGAGTTTAATCTACGGGACGTTCTTACAAATGGAATAGACAGACGACCACTGCGAGGGAAACGAGAAGGTACTACAAGGTGTAAAGGATGAAAAACGTTTGACTCACACTCATTAAAGAACTTGATGGAGCGCTCTTTGCGGACAAAAGAAAGCAAGGGAAAGTTGTCACAGGCACAATGATCACCACAAATAATTTTGTGGGCTCGCTTTTGAAAGCGCTCTAACTTGATGTCGACACCTTCTGACAACGAAACAAAAAGTGGAGCACAGTAAAGAAAAAGACTAGTGATCACAGAATGATACACCAACACAAGTTGGTCAACGGTAATGATAGGTTTCAGCGTTCTGATCACATACAATCTCTGAGCTGCAACTTTCAAAATTTGATGAAAATGATCATTCCATGAAAGCCGATCATTCCAATGTACACCCAGAATCTTAACATCATGACAGATCTTGATATCACTATATGAAGCGTCAAAATTCTCACCACGGAAAAACAGCAGCTGCTTTGACTTTGACAAATTGAGCTCCATGTTTCTCTCATCAAGCCACACCTGAATACGATGCAAATTATTTGGATCATTATTCACTGTAACTTTTTCTATTAAGGTGATGTCATCAGCATATATGACAGCATAATATTTAAAACAGATGTTCATGTACAAGGAAAATGTGCAAACCAATTTCAGAGACCGCTTTTTTATCAATGAGAAGGATGATGTTGCTTAGCTTTCACGAGTTTATGAATGCGCAGTTGAGTGCAGTGCAAGGCAACGCGAGAGCCGGCTTCGACAGGCAGTCTATTTCTATATACATACATGTACAGTGAATATATATATATTTTTTTTATGGTAGAAATTCGACTGAATGAGGATTCACGCCCTCAAGATGTGGAGAAAATCAAAAGTGCTGAAAGAGCAGCTAACTTCGGAAACTGGTTCAGTCATCGAATCCAGAGGTCGGGAAGGGATACATCCTGAAACTCTGTCTCATACGACGAATCTTCCTCATAGCGATTATCTCTTTCATCATTTCAAAGTCGTCATCGGATATTTGATCAGCGGCCTCACTGAAGAGGAATCTCACCATTGCTTCAATTCCGCCGGAAATATAGAATAATTGTTGTCACACTTGTATGAGCATATTCGAGTTTTTACCTCAGCTGCGACGTTGATATCTACCCCTCCAAAGAAATAGATTTTCCCCCAAGGGAGGAACTCCGCCACTATGGAAACCACTGCTATAGACTGTATGTACAGTCTAGCAAGTGCAGAAAATGAGAGAAAACGATATCAATTAAAGTGCTGATCATAAAAAATGGATCACTTAAATTTCGCAAGAACTCGATAGATTCTCATGCCTTCCAATCGTGACGCACGACAATGTGCCATTGAGAGCTTGAATTCTCAGCTTTCAAATGAGCTATGTTAGACTTGCATTCTTCTTTGCATATGCTGAGCAGTGCTCAAAATATGAAAATCACTTGATTTACAAATTGCAAATTTTCAATAAGAAAGCATGTGAGTATGATAGTGAATCAAGCACGGGGAAACGAGCATTTTCTGAGCTCTCTTTTGATATGCTGGTCATCAAAATAAGTGAACTAGGAAAAGAATAGCGATATCGTGAAGTTATCAGCAGATAATCATGACTCTTTTGTCTAAAAATGCCATATTGTCACTTTCCCATCAGCAGTGTTCATGGTTGGTATCTTCAGAATCCTTGAGATGTTGGAAATACAAACATAAGTTTTATTCAAATACGCTCAATATTTCTTTTACAAACTTCTTCAGCATTTTTGTCAATTCCACTTAAGTTTACAAACACCATATACAGCAAACAATTAGCGTTCTCTCTTCATTCTCTTATACCGACCGCAGATTGTTTACTTTGCTTGTGTGCTCTAGCTCAATGACAAAAATGTTGAAGAAGTTTGAAAAGGAACTATTGAACATATTTGAATAAAACTTGCATATTCGTACTCCCCACATCGCAAGGATTCTGAAGATACCAAATAAAGGTGCGCGAATCCGATCCGAGTCCGAAGTCGGATCGGATCAATCATTTCGGATTCGGGTTAGATTCGGATTGCGAAAAAACTTCGGATTGAACATGATCCGTCAAGAAAAATCCGAATTAATCCGAAATTATGCAAATCTGTACATGTATTGTGTCTTCAATTCAACTCAGCAAATTCCTTTGCATTGCATTAAAAACAGAACATGCTGCTCTTTTCCCACATTTTAAACACCGTTCTTCGGGATCGGAAATCGGAATTCGAAGTCATCCATTTCCTTTCTGCATAGCACATTATAAGATCCGCGTTCGCTGACTCGGTAGTGAGATAAGAATAAAACTACGCGTCTTGGTGGATTTGAACCAACGACCTCTGACATTCTAGGCCAACGCTACACCAACTGATCTAATGTTATCATTACAGTCTCTAAGAAATATTTCATCATTAAATCAGCTTGTCTCACTCTCAGCGCAGTGATATCTCGATGTAGACCTTATAGGACATTATGTTCCTATTCAAACGAAAGTATGGTTATTTGAATGGAGACATAATGGTACCTGTATCTGATATTATTCCATTTTTTATACATCTGCATTGTGCAAATAGATTAATTGATTAAAGATTCAGGTAGGCTGTTGCATTGCGGCGCAATATATCCTTCAAATAAAGACATTTCATAAAGCATAAAATCATTCGGCTAATTAGGCCATCCTCAACTACTGAACCCCGTGTCTTATCATTCGAGCCTATATACGTAAAAGGAACCAATTCGAATGATTATAAAGATAATTCATCAAGAAAATATTAGCACTATGTCTGGTCTTACATTAAAGGCCAGATCGATGTTTTGACCGGTCGCAATAATAGGCTGCAAATACAATGTATGTGCCCAACTGTATGCCGATATTCAAAATGTATACAGCTTTACACAACCCGCAGATATACACTGAGATTCAATATTTTCAATTCAAAGATATGCAAAGAAATAAAAAAGTTTTGGATTATTGCGGATCGGATTTCCGTAAAAATATGTACGATCGGATTTACTATCAAGCCATTTCGATCGGATCTGATTCGGATTTTTCCCGTATACAATCGGATCGGATCGACGGCCATTCTCTGATCCGACACACATATTTAATACCAAGCATGAACTTTTCATGAAAAATTGAGAATATGACATTTTCAGCCGAAACAGTCATGATTATCTGATAGCCAGAGGTGTGGAGTCGGAGTCTCGGAGTACTATCATTTTTGCTGGATTCGGAGTCCTATCAAATGATAGGACTCCGGACTCCGGCCTATAACTAGACCCGAAGTAAAATACAAACAAATTATCTATTTTCGTGCATTGCTGTCACTGTCAACTTTCTCCGTCAAACAAAAGTACAGAGACACTGCTGCATGCAAAGCTTGTAATAGTTGAGGGAATGACAAGTAATAGTGAAAAAGGATTGTCTTTTCACTCGGTGATTTAGTAGAGAAGACAAGCCTTCCTAGCCTCGATCACATCTACGCACCAAAGGTCACATAAGAGACAAAAATGAAATATTAGTCTGTCTGAGAACATTACCTCTTACCCTCACGTTAATCGTGTGTGATGGCTCCTCCAAAGCGCATATTGAAATCGAAAGTGTAGTCATATTTTTGAAGAAGGGGGTATTTTCCTGTCTGGTAGAGACTGGAGAAAAACCATGTGAACCACACATCAGCAAGATGGAAGGAACCGAGTCGCATGCATCCAACTTCAAGCGACTTTGATAAACTTTCATCGAAATGATTGATAATTGGTGCAACAATGATCACTAAAAATAGGTTCAGGTAAGCCTATAATGAACTATGCTGTAGGTTACCATTTTTTCAAAAAAAAAACTAGGCTATATATACTTGACACCCGGAGTCGGAGTCCCATCAACCCGCGGAGTCGGAGTCCTATCAAAATGATAGGACTCCGCATCCCTGCTGATAACTTCACGATATCGCTATTCTTTTCCTAGTTCACTTATTTTGATGACCAGCATATCAAAAGAGAGCTCAGAAAATGCTCGTTTCCCCGTGCTTGATTCACTATCATACTCACATGCTTTCTTATTGAAAGTTTGCAATTTGTAAATCAAGTGATTTTCATATTTTGAACACTACTCAGCATATACAATAACGGATGCAAGTGTAGCATAGCTCATTTGAAAGCTGAGAATACAGGCTCTCGAATAATGTATGGCACATTGTCGTACGTTACGATTGGAAGCTTCAGTGAAATTTAAGTGGTCAGTTTCTATGATCAGCACAGTAGTAGAACATGAAGTAAAAAATGAAAGAGTAAGAATGCAGCAAGTTATTCAAAATAAAAAAAAGTAAAGTGTCAGCGTCTGCAGTTAGCTCTCTGACCGGCTTGTCAAAGTTCTTCGCATTTTTCGCCAGTGTTCACTGTTCAAGTGATTCTATCCGGGAAAGTTTTATATCGCTGTGCGTGTATTCTCAAGGCTCTCATTGCGTCGTTCATTCTCATCGTTGTGCTCAGAGTTTCCATTAAACAGGGGCTTTTGTGCTTTCTGGAATATTGGAAGTGAGTGGAAATCTTTTTCTCTCTCATCCGTCGTTGAAGTGAACAGACAGAGGCAGTCGATCAAAGTCTGACTGTATCACCTGTCCTTCAATCAAAGATTACGAAATATACTATTATTGCAATCGCTGCTTCAATGGTTCTGTGGTCAGTCGTTTAAGTATGATAGTTAGCTTTTGATAAACTTCCCAACAAATATAATCTGTTTAGAAATGAGAAGAATAAGTCATGACGGTAAACGTGGACTCACTTTTATGGTTATGTCTCGTGTTCCCACAGAAATAAAATACCTTGTCTGCTAGTTTGCGTCTAGAGTGTCGTTCCTCAATACTAATGGTCACGGCCAAAACTAGTCTCGAGGGACATGAAGCACAATTTTCCATTGAACGTAATGCAAATTCAAGCCTGAAATCTGATGTGCTAGAACATTGACATCACATTAAACCCAAACAGCCAGTCAATTTAGATCGTGAGGAGTCGAACAGTGTGAATAATATTTCCATTGAACGAATTTATCACTAAGAAAAATTGAGTCAAAGATATGTACGCTTCACTCGCAAGTCTTGCCTGCAATCTGACCACTGAGGTTCATGCGTTCGCTGATACGAGCCACTTCTACAGTGCGCGTGCTTGGCGAATTACACAAGCTAAAGACAAACGAATATATATCAATCTCTATCGCTTTTTACCATTGCATACAATGACTGGGATAGTGATATGTCCGCTCTAGACTAATATATATATTAGGCTGTCCGCTCTAGACTAGCCTGTATATGCTGAGAGTATTAAAGACAAAAAGGTTAATAATTTCGATGAGAGCTAGAGGCGCCAGGTGTGGAACTAGTTTCGGTAGTTAGCTATCATGGCAAAAAGAGCATCACATCAATGGAGGGAGATTGCTTTCTCACAGTTTATTTTTTCTGTTGTGTCATGTATGTAATTTCTTGCCACAAAATTCTACATGCACGTTAGATTAATACCAAACCTTTGCAGTTGCATCTGGCGTTAGTAATAAGGCTGGACACTGCTAGGTATAGCTTCATATAGCCTTAGCCAGGCCCCATTTCTTATTATAAAGAAACAATCTAATAGCATGATCACAAGTAAGACGTACTTCTTTATCTGATCAGAATAATGTTCATTTAGAGCTATAAATTCATGTACTCATCCAATCTCAGAAACCCCTCCACAAAATTTTCACAAACGCCGTAGCGTCTTTGTTTCTTGCTGGTCAGTCGATCTTCCATGATATAGGAAACTTCCTTTGTTTTAAGCATGACATTATTAAATCAAAAATTGGTTCAGCCAAGATAAGAGCAGACTTCTTGTAGATACTCGTTGGAACGCCATCACTGTGGCAACCCAGAGAGAATTTTCCACACATCAATTACCGTGAAAGACGGCATCCATCCATCATCTTGAAAATTTGCAAAAACTGGCAATGAAATTCTCGTTCAACTGGTTCAATACAGTGACTCCCTTTTCTTTTGAAAGTACTTTTTCTTTGCCTTAACTATTTCATCTTTCACCTTTACCTTAAGATAATTGTATTTATCCCAATCTTGCAATCGAAAAGCCTCCCATCTCACATTGATCAAATATTTTTGACATCGAATCAGTTAACATATCAATGAGAAAATCACATTTTTTATCTACATCAAACTCATCATAAAAAGTTGACAAATGAGGATGACTTAGAAATTCCTTTTCAAAAGCAAGAACGTGCGAGAGGCGCAAGTCATAAAAAATGTGCTTCCTTGAAGCTGTTGAAACGTTTCTGTCTGATGGAAAGGCAAAAATTGTATTATGGTCCGAACCACTGATCGGTGACTGTATCTTTGTACTAGAATTGAGTCAACAAATATCATATTATAACGATTGAAGTCACCAGAGACAATAAGCTTTAGCTTCGAGATCACAACACAACACACTTCAGCATAACTGAATAACGGAAACTGCAACTTCTCAGCGCGTAGGAATTTTTTGGACCAAATAGCCACACCGCCTCGAGCAGAATTATTGTATCGATCAGTTCGATGACAGTCGTAGCCTTTAATGCTAATAGATTGATTGGGCATATTCGAAGTCAACCATGTCTCTGTGCATATCACAACATCAGCATTAGAAGTAGATATTTGACAAAGGAGATCATCAAACTTGTTATTAATGGACCTCAAATTTGTCAAGAAAATAGAAGGTAATCTCGCTCTCAAAGATTTTCTTGTGTTAAAATCAGAATTTAAAAATCCAGTTTAATCTCGTCGACGATGATTCCATTTATGAATAATTTCTTATTCTTGACATATGCCGTTTCACCTTCCTTCGCATTTCAGCCAATCGTCTATTAACCTCCAAAGGTAAATCTTCCTGAATAAACACTTTATTTAGAGGATGGACCGCCGATTTCAGTTGCCGCGCTTTCTGCAAAAACAGTTTAGCCGTCTTCGGTGTAGTTTGAACTTTGATAAGGCGAGGTTTTCCATCTTGCCGAGCTCTACCAATTCTGTGCACATCTTGGATGTTTGGAAGTTCTTCATCGAGGTCAAGCTCCTTAGCAATAGCGGAGACCGCCTCTTTACAGCTAGATATTTCATGATCATTCACACTGACTTGGCACTCAGGAAAATTTCTAACGATAAAGCAGTTCTTCCGCTTATCCAACTCCATATGATTTACAAATTTAAACATTAACTCACACGATGATTTTAGGTCGTTGATTTCTTTTTCATGAATAGCTTTGACTTCATTTAACTTTACTTCGAAGTGTTTACTGTTGGTTTCACACATTGAACTTGTCTTGACTAAGATATTTTCAGTTGCCAAAGCAATTTTTGCATCAATAGTCTGATGAATAGCTGTCGCGAGAGCTTCCAGTTTCTCATCTAACTCAGTCATGAATGACTTCCGTGCGATTTCGGCCCCATACTTTAAATATGATTCGCATTTGAGACATACGAAGAAAAGCGTGTTTAAATCCTTGTCAGTTGATTTTCCATGTCCAACACAGAGTGCATGAAATTTCTTGCAACAACCTGGACTGTTACACTCAATCGAACGTCTATCTCGATCTCTTGATTTTTGCGTTATCAGACAGTCGACAGTCTTGGTATTATTCACAGACATTGTGAGAAAGGACAAAGGTCAGTTCGGTGGAAAAAAAAGAAATCGGCTTGATCGGGGTTCGAGCGCACAGACAGCAAAATTTCGGCTTCAGTAGTCAGCTGGCTTAACCACTAGACCAACGCACACAACGTCGAAATAAGGCGATATACAGATGATTATCGTCAAAATCAAAAAGAGATACAGCGCGACAGGAGGCGTGGATATCAATTCACGAAGATTTGCGCATGCGCACACGGTCACAAACTCACAAAAACCGCAAAAATGGTGTAGCTTGAGAACGGCTGAACCAAAATCGAATTGAAAACCACAGAAAGACGCAGGAGACGACGGCGATTCGGATGATATAAAATTCCGATATGAGAGAATCACAGGAAGAATAATACGAGAATAAACAAGATGATTGAACGGAGCACTGAAAATACACAACCGCTGCCGATGGTCGGATCACACTGTGAGCAGTACAATTGAATAGTGGAGACAAATGCGCACAATGCGGGATGTGTTACAAAAACGTGGGATTGACATGTTGCTAGACGTAAAATCACAGATACAGATCCAAAACATTATTTATTTCAGACCAGAGGTTACTTTTGCAATTTATGTTTGGAAGATAAAGGCCTCCACTCATTTTACTGAAAAATTAATACTAAATAAGTAAAATAATCTAAAGTTCGATGCCAAATTAAACTAACATCGATTAGTAAATGCAGGTGTCAGACAATCGCGTTAAAGGATCTTGTTCCCATTCAATGTTATCTATGGGTAAGACTCAAAATACCAGGTAGTAAGTAGGCCTACACAATTTTTGTTAATAATAGTTTTGTCAACTTTTTCAATCCTATCTCCTAAAGCAGTCTGGCGGCTAGAACCTCTACCTCTTGCATGAGGCTCCAATTTTTCATATTATTCATTTATTCTAGGAATTGCTTCTTTTTTCTGTCAAGACCTCCTATTTTCAGGATTTCTCCTATTTTCTCATTTTTTCGAGTTTCTCAAAAAGTTTCTCTCTTCGAGCCACGACAGGCGAGTGAGAGATGAATATCTTTTTTTATCATCCCAGTTCGTTTGGGGATTAATTTTCCAATTCATTCTATTTTGGGCATAGTGATAGACTTGCCTTTGTCATCAGCTGGTCTACGCTTTCTCTTCCCCGCTCCAACAACTAAGGTATGAACTTCTTCGGTTTACTGCATCTGGGCAGAGTGAGAGGCCTGCTTTAGTAAAATGCTAAAAAGCTTGAGTCTTATTTTGCCCACATAATGTTCTCAGAATTTTATCAATTTATTACATCTAGATTCTGTGAAGACTTGTCTATCGCGAAATACTCGACCTTTTCCTTTTCCCGCTACTATTTTTGGAAACTTCAACTAATTCTATCTGGATTCTGGTCAGAGTGAGAGACTAGCAGCTTCAATCGATCATAAAGTGGGTTGACGCTATCTTTTTCCCCACTCATCTTTTTTGGGAATTAGACTTGAATCGACCACATGACTTTTTCTTCTTCCGCTCATATTTTTAGAAAACTTATTCAATCTCGATTAAGTGCTCGACGTTATTTTTTCCTGCTCTTATTTTTGCAGAATTTATTTTATCTGGATTCTGGTCGGAGTGTGAGATTTGCTTCGATCAAGATAGACGTCTTCTTTTCCCGCTCTTATTTTTGGAAATTTCTTCTTTCTGCTCTAACGCTCGCAGGAGGATTGAGTTCCGCCTTGATGTTCTCGCTTTCTATTTCTTTTTGGCCCTGAATCTGTGTATCTGTCAGGTGCTCCACCTCGAACTTTGAAAGATGATCAGGTTAGTGCTTGAAGAACACAAGAATGGTTCCTTTGCCGTCACGTCATAGATTTCGATTTGAAACATGGTTTCCTCACACATTATGAGGATGCATTTTAAACTCTCTGACTGCAAACAGACGTGGATGACTCAAGAAATGAAATTAGCGTCAATGAAATAGTTTAATATCTGAACTGTCAGCTCCAATGTTTCATCAATCAGATTTATGGCACACACCAAAATTTACCATTGGGAGTATGGTAACCTAGTTTGATCGAAAAGGAACTTGTCTTCTCCCAATCATATACATGTATGTCACTTGAGCAGTGTCTCCATCTTCGATTGAAGAAGATGAAATTCGATTTCCTCTGATCGAATCCCAGAAATCTTAAAGAAATTCATGACGTCGCATTTTTAAGAAAATGTAGAAATCTGATTATTTTTTATTTTTATCTGAATTCATTAGGACAAAGCAATAAGAATTCAGGAAAATGGACTTCAAGAAAAACAAACAAAAACAATTAGAAAAAGACAGCTTTATCGACCTCTTTTTGGTTCATTACTACTAAGCTTATTCTCCGTTTTTGTATACATACTTGCTGTGAGGCCTGGGTATATGAATACACCCTTACGTGCGATCACTGTCGGACCGAATGTTTCCTTCTGTTATCGGATTCCGAAAGTCAGAAAAAATCGGATCCTCTGATTTCAAGATGACATCAATTATTGACTTTAATCCTTTTTATTATCACGGACACTTGGGATTAATAAATTAACTGGTATTTGCAATTAATAATTTGTGTATCAATTGAGTTATGAGTAATATCTCTGGCAATTTATATGATAGGCATACTTTAAGATTTGTCTACATTACGCGCAGTGTTTTTGCTTTTGAAATGTGCATTTCTTTAGGGTATCATATAAGTTATCACAAAATGCCATAAATTCATCGATGATTTATTGATTTTCCTCAAGTTGCGCAGGCCTGAATAGATCTGCCGACATTTCCTAAATTCGCGCACGAGCTTCTTGCTATTTTTAGTTTGCAAATTGTAAATCAGCATCAGTAAAATGCCAATTCATAAGTCACGGATCCGTTCGTCATGCAAGTGTGGAACTGTTAAACATCGCAAGCTTCCATCGATTTAGGGAAGTACATGTATAGCTGAATTTGCTATACTTAATAATGTAATTTACCTAACATTCGTATAACAGTCATCACATTCACCTTTTTTATGATTTTTATTTTACTTATAATGCAGAGTTCTCAGGATCGTGGGTTCTTCCATTTCATGACCTAAGGCCATTCTGGAAGTCATGATGCAAGATAAATCATGTTGCGTCTGTGCATCAGAATCCGTGTGTAATCATTACGTAACGAAGCACACCACCGCTGCCCTGAATTCACAGAAATGTGATACGAGTAACAAAGTTTCCTCAAGGTCTATTTCAATCAAAATTTTGGCTGAAAGAATATTTATAGCTTTAATTGCTGACCTGTTGACTTGATACCACATGAGATAATAACAATAACAGTAACGTAATCTTTATTTGCCTACAAATGACATTCGGTAGACGCATTCGACAGTGTACAATGCATAAAAGCTGAATTATGCAAGTCACAACGGAAGTGAGAAAAAAATGATGATATGCGAAGTTTTCTACAAAAAAGGATAAACGAGTTGTGTAGCCTTGTTTATTAATAACATAAAAATAATACGCTAAATAATACGCTAAAAGGAATGCGCATGCATTAAACTAAAAAAATTCTGTAGGATCACGCCTAAGTCTAATCTCTAAGGGCCGCATGCATCAATGCGGTAATTTAAGAATAGACGTGAATGTTTATTCTCAAATTGTTTTAATATTAAATACTTTCCTATGATCTCATGAATTATCTTTGAAGTGCACGTTTTAAAGTGAAGGATTACTTGACATTGGACATGGCGGCTTAGTAATTAATCCTCAAATTAACCTATCCAGAATTGCGCAAGACCAGATGTTTGTCGAGTAACATATTTGCAAATCACTATTAATGCACTAAAAGTACTAGAGGCAGTTGAAAATTGAAAATTTAATTTTCGGGCAATATTTCAAATTGCTCTTTCAAAGCATAATGTAGAGTCCTTTCACTTTAATAGAACTCCGACTCCGGGGTTTGAAAGGACTCCGACTGACTCCGGGTCGCAAGTATAAGGCTTCTTAAAAACAGGATTTTCTTAAAACAATGATGCATTGTATTTTTTATTTTCAGCCTTTTTTGTTTACGTTATTATTCCATTTTATTTTTTAATTATTTTACATCGTTGCTTAGGGATTAAACCATGTTTTCGTTTATAGTGTCTTTCAAAATTTTTTAATTTCTGACTTTTACTTTTAATTAATTTCTTTTTTATCTATATAGAAATATAGATATATAGATAGCTATTTTATCTTTATTATATAGAATTTAACTATTATCTATGCGAACCTGTACAGCTGCAGTTCTCCGGAAAAACAATGGCAACTGCATTATAAAGAAATCCATCGAAAGTATTCTCTCTTCTCAGCATGCAAATTATTGCAAGAAAATGTAAAAGAAAGTTCATGCATTCAAGGATTGATATGCTAGTCAGACTACTGTCATGAACTCAGTGAAAATCTGTTTTGCATAACATGCATGTAGTTTTAGGTCGTGCAGGCATGCTTATGTACACTGCTGTGCACTTATCTAGAATTTTCTATGAAAGCTCAAAGCTTTGTACTATTAATGAATGGCATTTAACTAATATATAAGGTTAATTAAAGGCAACAAAGACAACCTTGTATTCCAAACAGATTCATAAGAGAATTACTAGTCACAGCAGCATTCCACTAGTCCCTCTTAAAGCATGATGGAGTCGACAACATCAGCCTTAATCATGCTGAGATTGGATGTCACTGATCAAAAGCTTCATACCCGACTAGTAAGTCAGGAGTCAGGAGTCCTGTTATTTGATAGGACACCGAATCCGCATCCCTGGTAGACAGGAATCATTTTAAGGTAATGTATTCAGCCTGTGTGTTGTCTTGCTCAAGATTTTATGATTATCTAAAGACTGTGGTTGATTGCTCCGACTACATAGATTAAGATCGCAATTTTATAAGTTTTATTGATTTAGAAATCAGAAAATAATCACATTTCAGCTTGTATTAATGACATTCACCTCTTCTCTCTATTTTCTATTTGATTCCGACTCAAGTCGGAAAACTTTCCTGAATTCAGACAACAGTCTTAAATGCTTGGATTTCGTAAGGATGTCAATCTTTACAGACGCACTCTCTTGCACCGCAGTAGCCTCGGGTCTCCAACTTTGGATCTACCCATGCAGCATATCAGGGTTGGAACCGGCCGTGTTTTTGGCGGCCGAGGCCGAGCCAGCGGCCGGCGTATTCAAAACCGACCGGTCGGCGGCCGGCGTATTCAAAGTGGACCGGTCTGCGAATTTAAAGGCGACTACCACTAAAGTTGTAGGCCTACTTTATAATTTATGATAATGTTTGCTGCATTTTCAAAGTCAATCAAACACAACCAAGTCGAAAACAGATAATCAAAATAATGAACTCCAAGATCCAATATAATAAAAGTTTTCCTATCGATAAAAGTTCCGAGATGAACAATTTGATCACTGACTGTGCTGATGTTGCGAAATGTTTTGTCTACGACGTGCAAACTTGATTTAAAGTGATTCACTGAAGTGAGATTTACTTCTTTACTTGTGAAGGAATTTTAGTGATTTCCGACGTCAATTGAGAACTCTCCACTACAGTTTAAATTCAGATATTTTGAGTTTGCATTGATGGCAGCGCGCAAGCTGACGTATTAGTGTCTTGAACAATGAGTTCGCCAAAGTTGTCATCAATTTTTCGCTTCAGTGAGTTTCCCAAGACCAAGCGGGAATGTTGCTGTACCTACGTCAATCAAAATTTATCGCGTGCACACGGTGGGACGATAGGGTCATCTTTTGAAAAAAAATGTACAAGCAATCTGTTGACACTTTTGGATAGACAATTATCAACCCTTTCAGGAAATGTAAATTTCAAAATCTTTCATCGGCATCTTTTCTTGCAAAGTTAAAAAATGTAAATATACTACTTATAAAATTTGCTGATCGGATAGTGACACTCTTATCAATCCATGCGAGTAAGAAAAAAATGTACAAGTACAAATCTATGGTCACTCGATAGACAGAGATCAGGGCTACAATTTGAGACTAGTTTTAAGAAATTCCATCGATATCCGCATGAATAGTGCTATAGTATGTGCCAAAAGTACTACTTCTTAGTAGTAAGTAGTATGTGTCAGTCACTGTCAGGTAATTTTGAAAAATTGTACAAACTTCTGCTTGATGTCATTGTGAAGATCACATCATTTGCATCGTTTTAGTGGTAGTTTCACCAAAATTGATCGATATCTTCATTAGCAGCAACACTTTTAAAATGAGTATGTCATGTGAAAAGGACGGCAAATTCTAGCAATTGCGTTTAATATATTAGCATCTTATAGGCAATAGCTTGCCATGTATGTTAAATAAACATGTCAAATGATATATCAATCGATTCGTCTTGTTGAGACGAAGAATTTTAGAGCAATTAGGGCGACAGATTTTCAAATTCAAACATGTTATAATGTTGCAGATTGATTCTCCACTAATTTCTATGGGTTTTGATAAATCAAGTTATGTAGGCATTTACATGTATGTAGTGAGTTTTACCTGTTAGGATTTTTTTACTCTCCCATGCCCCACCCAGCGCACATGGCCAAACTAGCCGAAGCTAGGGGTGGGGCATAGGGGTGTTAGGATCTATTTATCGACCAGGAGATTGAGCATTATGCTGTGAGTGGACAAAACATAAATGTATGATATCAGCATCGAGGTAGCACCAGGTTATAATGTATCCCTCTACACCTCGTATTTCCATCAATTGTGACTAGGAGACCAACACGTTCATGTATATAGATTCAAATTTGATTATAGAGAAGAAAACTGCAAGTGAACAATAGGATTTGTTTCTTTACTAAATGGTGCCTGCACAGAAATGAAGATAACACAGATTCCAAAAAGTTCAAATATGCACAAAAGGTGGAAACGTAAGGTCCGCTGCAATCAATTTCGCTGAATTAAATCCGTTATAAAATATTTATGAAATCCGCTATAAAATATCCGTTATGAAATATTTACATGTTTTGTCTCGTAAAAGTATGTACACAACATTCAAATACATGTACCTGTATGTACTTATAAATGCTGAGCATTGTATGACGAGACAGCTCTCAATAAATGAGATCCAAAAGAAGGGTGAGATTTGTTTACCTTGTATTTCTCCCAGTGTGAATCAAAATCGTGGTGAACAGACTCGGAAGCCTGTTCGCTATAAAATCCAAGTCCTCGGCCGAATCTTTCGCAAAATTCTTCAACGTGAAAAATCACAATGTGCACTTTAGGAGTAATTCGAATTCCCCCTAACTTCATGTAGGCATCATGAAAGCTTCGGATGTGACTTTGATAACCACTGTCTAGCGTGAGACCGAAACAGCTATCGACAACTTTTTGAAAAGATTCGAAGGCTTCTATGTACGGTTTGCATACTTCCTCGTCTGATGCCAATACTTGCAGTTTGCTGATGTTGTTCAACATCTTTTTGGCAGAATTTCCTGTGAATGATCCACCATGATAGAATTCTCTGTCTACATGAATCTCTGAGAGCCAGCGTGCAGCATCGCTCCACACATTCAACAGCTCCGTGAATAGTTTTGTCACAATCCCGATCAACAGATGTAATTCGGGGGGTGGGAAAATTTCCACCACGGTGGTGTCATCTGGAAACCGAAGGATTGGCAGGTGCAAGGAATTTCCAAATTGTTTTGCTTTATTTGAGCACTGTCCAGAATGATAAAAATTCCAGAAGTTACTACGCAGCGATCCGAAAGTCCGAGAAGTTCCCTTCTGATCCAGCTTTTGCTTTTCTGTGTCACACCATCCGCAGGGATGATTTGAACCATGCCCCATCAAACCTAGCAGGATGTTGGTCAACTTCAAGTCACTCGCGATCATCACAGGATGTGGTATGGACTGCAGTTCTGAGTTAATATCGAGGGAAGTGCATATAGTCAATAGGTTACGGAAATTTTCCTGAACATCGTGTACGATGGCTAAAATCAAAATTTTCTTGACGCCACTGTCTTTAAACACCTTCCTTTTTGTCGTCGTATCATGTTCTGATGAGTCTTCAGAAGTAGTTTGTATATTCAAGCAAATCTTGAGGAAATTTCGTCCACCATCAATCCCAATTCTGAGAAGAATGTCTTTATCCTCGACACCACGCTGACGAATCACGTGATTTAGCAAGTCAGATAGTTTCACACATTGAATTAAATCTTTGCTTGACATTGCTGCCTCATTGTTTCTGCTGAAATTTAGATTCTGAACTGTAAAATGTTCATCGAGTTGATGGGATCTTTCAAACAAGACTTGCCGACTTCCAATTTCAACTGAACTTCTCCTACCAGTCGCAGCTCTAATTCGTGTTGCCAAATCTCTTGTCTTGTTGGTGCTGAGACTCAGGCTATTTTGAATATCCCCTAGATCTGTTGCGCTTATAACTTGATTCTGTGTTTCTTCATCATTTCTTTTCGGTGACGTTAGGGTCACCAAAAGTGGTCTCCCTGTTGTTTGAGATAACATTGGTGATGGAGATGTTTGCATTTTCTCTTTGATTATTCTGCTTGCTAGATGGTCTTTTGATTGTTGCGGTGAGTTATCAACAAACTTTTTCAAATTATCAGTTTTGGAGGTTTGTGTGCAACTGTGAGAGACCCCTCTCGCAATATGACTCAAACAAAGATTACAAACTTTTATAGGGCAGCGTTTCTCTGGTTGATGGTTCGTTGGTCGGCCGACAGAGGGTCGTTTCTGTACATGTACATCACAAGGAGATTGGAATGTTGATCGTCCTATTTCACAGACAGTACAATCGCATGACTCTTGACTACGAGTAGTGGGTTTCAAAGGCTTGAGATTAGCCGAGTCAAAAACTTGTATTTTTCGTCTGAAGCAACCTCTTCTGTACTCATGTAATACTGTGAAACACGTTTGGCAAACAACACTGGGCAGTCGCGGGTCATTTGCATCATATTCTTCAAGAACATGTTCTTTAATTGTATCATGAATCACACTTGATATTCCTCGCATGGACTTCGCTTTTTGCATACATAATAGACAAACCACCTTCCTATTATCTTCATGACTTCGTTTTTCGTAAGGCATTTTCCATCTGAAAAACAGAAAACAAGTTATGAGGTACTACGCATTAGTAAAAGTTAGTAGTAGAGTCTGAGCAGAATCAGGTTGACCTTAATTTTTAAAGGTAAATGATGTGAAGTGGCACAGCTGTGAGGCTAAGGCGCAAATGAATAAGGAACCCAATGACGTAGGTTCGATTCGCAGTATTTTTCATTTTATTTCTCAGTAATTATCAGACAAATTTTGCTTTAATGATGAAATCGAATATCTGAAGGAAGCAACCATGTAAATTGCCTACACATATTATTAATTTCTCAATATTAAATCTCCATTTGATAGGTAAGCTTAGTAAAAACCACACCTGCTAATTCATAGTTATGTGTGAGATTGGTTTACTAATTAGTTCGTTATCAAACATTGTCCTTAAATATCTCGCAATCCCCATTAGCCTATGCTTGCACATACATGTATTTTCCGACATATTTGTGAAAATCTTATGTACTCACCGATTGCTAAGAGCTGTCAGATTCTGATCAATAAAACTTTCAGAAAGATTTCAAGATAATAAAAGAGCTTGTCGTGAAAAGCTGAAGTAGTTTCACTCGTTCGAATTTAAATAGTTAAGCATTTAAACAAAACATCGTCAAAAAACAGTTTTCATAAAAAAGACGAAGTATACATGTATATTAGCTTACATTGTTTCGAAAAACTGAGCTGCTAGCTAGATAACACTGACATTACAGTGTAGTAGCTACTTCTCCAGAGTAATGGCGTAAACACGTAGAGAAATGTCTGATATAGCATAAAATTAACTTAAAAAATTTGTGCTGAAATAAGTTTCGAAGTTATCTCAATGAATCCTAATTTGAAAATCTGTCGCCATAATTGCTCTAAAATTCTTCGTCTCAACAAGACGAATCGATTGATATATCATTTGACATGTTTATTTAACATACATGGCAAGTTATTGCCTATAAGATGCTAATATATTAAACGCAATTGCTAGAATTTGCCGTCCTTTTCACATGACATACTCATTTTAAAAGTGTTGCTGCTAATGAAGATATCGATCAATTTTGATGAAACTACCACTAAAACGATGCAAATGATGTGATCTTCACAATGACATCAAGCAGAAGTTTGTACAATTTTTCAAAATTACCTGACAGTGACTGACACATACTACTTACTACTAAGAAGTAGTACTTTTGGCACATACTATAGCACTATTCATGCGGATATCGATGGAATTTCTTAAAACTAGTCTCAAATTGTAGCCCTGATCTCTGTCTATCGAGTGACCATAGATTTGTACTTGTACATTTTTTTCTTACTCGCATGGATTGATAAGAGTGTCACTATCCGATCAGCAAATTTTATAAGTAGTATATTTACATTTTTTAACTTTGCAAGAAAAGATGCCGATGAAAGATTTTGAAATTTACATTTCCTGAAAGGGTTGATAATTGTCTATCCAAAAGTGTCAACAGATTGCTTGTACATTTTTTTTTCAAAAGATGACCCTATCGTCCCACCGTGTGCAGTTACTTATCAAACAATTATCCACGATCCACAGTCAAATGTTCGGATAGTAGGCCCTACGCCCTAGGTTGCATTGAAATCCGTTACTCATTGCATCTCTAAGCTTCACGTGTTATATTAAGTATCTCATGTAGTGAAATTATTCAAGATCTGGAGTACTTTTGTAAATGGTAGGCTGAGGAATACACAATGATTCCAAAATTCATACAGGCTAGAATATATGATTCTGGAAACTGTACTGGAGACAAAGTAGGGTTTGAACTATTATGTATAAGTTGCCGGCTATCATTTTTCTTAGCTGTTTAAAGAAGAGATCCAATCACAAAGCATTCACGTTGATGCTCTCAAATTATGCTACATTTTCATGCTCTTAATGTTGTAATGATTGACAAAGCAATTTATTCTAGACTGAATGTCGTCAACGGTCGACATGGGTCTAACTTAATTAACCGCCGGCCTGAGTGATGAAAAGCCGGCTTGCCGGCATATGATAAATCTCTCTACAACTTCGTTATCCATATTCATTATTGCACAGCTTCGTAGCAAATAGTTTGTAAACTATTTGGTTCCCGATATTCGATTACTTTAGCTTATGTATCAGATTTCTGACAGACAGGAAAACATCCGTATTACATAGCGCAAAGCTAAACCAGTGAAATGTCTAGCGTTACAGCTGAAGTATTCCCTTGAAAGGAACTTGATCTGCAGATAGCACAGCCAGCTCTTAGTTTTCTTTGATTTGACTCAACGTTAAGATGAAATCTCCCACTGACACTGTCTGTTTATGATAAACGTAATCTAATATTTGATAAACAAAAATAAACAGTTGACACCGGGAACTTCATTTGTAATTCCCTGCGAGACCTCCTCATGAAAATAAGTTATCAAACTGTTTGCCTCACTTCCATTCTATTTTATTCTGGTTTGATGAAATAGAGCATCCAAATATGAAAATATATATCTCCTTGTGTAATAAGACAGCAAGCAACAAACAGAATTGCTTCGTGACTTCAATTTATCGTCACGAAACATGATGAAACTTCAAATAGCTACCTGAAAGACTACGAATACATATAAAATATACATAATTGCTATACGCCATCTAACCAGCTACTGTATTCAATGTTTAACGTTTTCACTCTTAAAATTGATTTCAAAGCTCACAATTTTCTATGAAATATATTATTTTAGAAACTGTGACCTGCCCGAGCAATGATGTACTTATGTCGGAATTTATACTTTCTCTGGGACGTACGATCGATCGGACTATTTGATAAGACTAGTTTCATTACGCAGTAATAGCAGTCATGATATCAACCCTTACAAACATTCAACAAAGATGCACCCGTAGAACATTGCTTCTTTAATAAGCATTTTCAAGTGTTTCCTACACTTTAATATCATCACTTCAGCTCAAAATGAGATCAAAATAGAACTAGGAATATGACAAACTCACTGCATTAATTTATAAGATTTCACGTACAGTTCAATTTTTGACTTTACATGTCTATGATGATTGTGCGATATAACCATGGTTATAATGACACAATGAAGAACATTCGAAGTGAGATTACTCGCATCTTCGATTTTTTCAAGGGTCTCTAATTCTTAAGTCTGTAATTTCAAAAATCAAACTTCATTTTTTAAAATTTATATGATTGCATCCAATCTCTAACTCCAGCTAATCTCTATCTCCTATCTCCAGCTAATCCAATAACAGAAACCTGCAAAGGCAGAAAAATAACTCCCCTTTGTTTTGTTATCGAATTTTTATTAAATGAAGTCAGTACAAACCAGACAGCACTTCACCATCTCGCTCCATCACTGGTCCATTAACACAAAATTGGCTTTTAATGTAGGGTTTTAACCCTTTTTCTACTGACGCCCAATCTTCAAACATTTTTTAAAAAATTGACCTGATGATTGACGATTTAATCTTATATAATATGTACTATTTTATATCCAAATTTGCTATGCAAAGATATTTCAACACAACGATTGAAGCAATATACTTATCTTAAATTATCACAAAATATGAGATAACCAAAAGTTACGAATACGTGTGTATATTCGTATTTTTTTTCATTTGCTACCAGAATTGACCATGTTTTACTTCGAAATTTTGCATGTACAATCATTTAAATGGGATGCTGTTAATTGATTACTAAGATTCATGATGGTCATAGACAAGTCGCCGAAATAGCTGTGTCCAATATGTTGGACATCAGAAGCCAACTAAAGTCTCACAGCAGATAAGTGAATTTGCACTGCCACGATTAAATCTATGATATCTCATCGGATGCATGGATGAAGTAAGTTCCTATCATGCAACTCTCTTCAGACGATCCTTCGGTGCTAGTATGATTCATCTGCATTATTTTCTCAGCTTAGAAAGCGAGTTCCTATAAGATGAAGGTAAGGTCGATTGTTTTCCCACCATGTCATATGATGACCAACCATTCATTTATGGAACGACAAATAAGCTAAACGAAATCACTCGCGTCATTTCATCGTGTTACTGTGTTGCATGGAAGGGTGCGCAAAAAAGACATTTTGGAGGTATTCAAAATGCAATGTTCGACTTTGTTTGAACAAAGATTGGGAGTGTTTTGTGCTTTTTCATGAAAAATAACTTGCCATTTAAAACTATTTTCTTGTTAGCACTCGTAGCAAGGTTGCTGCTTAGGTTTGCTTGGGTTTCGGACCCAAGGCTTGGGTGTCAAACCCAAACCTAAAAGGCGAAGCAAAGCTTCTGCTGTAAGTCTGTGTAAGTCTGATATTTTCTCTCTCGGTCTTGTGCTATTTTTTTCGACACTATTTCATATTTTCCATTGAGTATCTAAGCTTGTACTTTGTGCAGCAGAACAGACCTAATTAAACTACAGATTGTTTCATAAAAAATGGATCACCCTTAAACATCGCCTTAACTTCAACTTTGTCTAACTCCGCCAAACTTGAACGAATTTCTCTGAAATTTGGAAGATATGTCAGTTGCGCTTACTAATATCACTGTTGGAAATTTCAAGCATGAATATGGAGTTGTTTTCCTGTTATAGATAAAAAAGTAGTAGATCATTTGATCTTCATTTAGCTATGTTAGACAAAATCATACCTCACTCTCATAAAATTACATTTGTTTCCTTTGTTATGTAATATGTTGTTCTACAAGCCAAAAGCTATCAAGCAAAACAAAAATAAAGAAAATCGGTCAATCAGAGCCAGTATAGCACCATTATTCATCAACAATAATGTAACTGCTACATGTGATTAACTGGACTTCATGTTCCATAGCTTCCTGACTTCGTTGCGGTGGTGTTGGCAGCACTCCTGATTGCTTTCAGCCAGAAATCTATCTCTTACCGGTTGAAAACAATACAAAGCACAAATGAACAATAACGAGATCGCATTCACAAAAGGCAAAGTGTCAGCCTTGCTAGAACTAGTGTTTTCTTTGCGAGCTACAAGCAAGCGACTAAATGTCCCTTACACAAATGTGCATCGATGGCATAATGATTTTCGACTCTGTCGTAAAGAGGGCTCTTGGCCGTCCACGCAAAACATCCAAGCGTAGAGATCGCCTAATTTTGAGATTTGTTAAAGTTGATCCAAATCTCTCGTTAACTGAGATGGCTGCACTAGTCTCGTCTATTTCTAAGTCCACTATTCGTAGAAGACTTATTGAGTCGAATTTCAAGAGCTGTAAGAGGCCCTCTCAGATCGAATTATCAGATCAGCATACAAAAAGACGTCTCAGATGGGCAATGAGTCATTGTCACTGGCGAAATCAATGGGATCGGGTTGTCTGGTCTGATGAGGCATCAGTCCGTCTGAAGGATGGTGATGGTCGATTGAGATTATGGATAAAATCTGATCAGGAAATTCTGAGACATTTACATCGTCCCCGGGTACAAGGTGGTGCGACTCTACTGATTTGGGCTGGCATTTGGACCAATGTCCGCTCTGAACTTCACATACAGCAAGGAACCATGAATTCTGAACGCTATGTGAATGTTTTACGAATGAACATTGGCCAAATGACAGATCAACTTGGTGATCCATCGACTTGGTTATTTATGGATGATAATGCTACGTGTCACAGGAGTAGTAGAGTCAACTTATGCAAGTCTCAATTAAGGCTTAGGACATTATCTTGGCCAGCTCGTTCTCCTGATCTGAATCCCATAGAAAATGTATGGAGTATTCTAAAACGTAACGTTCGTCGTTCACTGCTACCTACAGATGGCGTATCACAACTTACGTCACTGTTAAAAAGAGAGTGGAGAAAGTTAGATCAGTCAAAAATCAACGATATCATCGAATCAATGCCTAGACGAATTGGTAATGTCATTGACAATAAGGGTAGGGCCACAAAATATTAGCTTCTTAAGAACCGTTACTGTATCATAGCTTATCAGATTATATAAGGACATTTAAATATATTAGGGACATGAAATAACATGAAAAATGCTTTCTGTATCATACTTATGTTTTATTTAGTCAAATTTTAGGATGATCCACTTTTTATGAAACGGACTGTATATCCTAAGGCCTAATTGTTAAACTACGTATTGTTAGAACCTGCACGCATGGGTTTCGATTTATCAGTTAACTCAATACAGGTATATGACAAAAGAGAACTAATAAGAGGCAAAAGACATGCCAAATATATCTAGGCTACGAGTATCTACCTGCGTGTGCATAATGCACTGTACTGGTGCAAGCTTCGGGTTTATCGTAGATAATGTATACACTAATCCCAAAAATGTTTGTCACCTTTGGATTGCTTTCTAATGTTAATAGGCGACATCGTTATAAAATTGCCAATTTCAATATATCTGTGAAGACATAGATCACTCTACATGTATATGGCATGGATAAGTTAGTCATTGAATTGAAATATATTTCTATGGATGTTACAAGTGGCATTGGTAATAGAAAGCTTTGATTTTGAAGCTAATTGTACTCAAGCATGCCTACACGATTAACGAAATGAAAGCAGCAAAATTGAGTAACAAAATTGAAAGAGAATGATAATGGAAACTAAAGAAAAGATGGCTTGCAGTAGAGACTTTCGGCTTTACAGTATTGAAGATGGCAACAGCTGAAATTGTTTGACGGATGAATTTCAGCCAAAGAATAATTTCAATGTAGAGACGGAGACACAAAGCGAGATTTAGTGAATAAAAAACTTTCTACCGTTAGAAAAGAAAATCAACCGAACGCAGCAACCGCCCACTGCTTAGATATGTCCTGAATAACAGGTTTTCATCCGCAGTAGAGTCAATAAGGATATGGAATGAGCGATTGTCTTATAAACAGTTTGCAACGGTCTGCGCAAGACCGGCATAAGAATGCGGAGACCGCTTCTTACGAGTAGGCCTACAAAGAATAATGAGAAAACGATTGGCTAAGAAAATGCGGTGAGAAATTTGTAGGAATATGATATCTGTGAACAAGAGCAAGTTTTGAAGATCGAGGAATGACAGGTGGATGTAAGTCCATAAGACGGTTGTGTGAATGAGAGCTGAGAACTCCAGATGAGGCATACATAGTGGAGAAGGTTTGTTAAATTGATGTTCTAGCTGAGCGATATGACATTTTGATCTTAGTGAATTGTAAATTCTGAAATTTTTCGTGAAATTCGAAAAGCGAGAATACACACATTAATACTTAGACTAGTTTTTTATACATCGTTTGCAGACTGTCGGATTCCATCTTTCATGAAACATAAATCATCATTGGCTGATCAGTTTCACCAAGTTAGAATACTCGAAGGATGGAGCGGCCATCAAGATATATCACCAGATCTTACTCCTGCCAAACATTTGTGATGGGATCTGGCAAAGTGGAAAGTTTGAAGAAGAGGTGGCATCATCTTCAACCATCTTGGTTGAAGAGATGGATGATCATTCCTCAGAGCGCAATTGATAACTTGATAAAAATACATGCAACATTTATACTTCGAAGAATGATAGCTGTGATGAATTCATCAGGTGGTCTCCCTCTTTACTAACATTTTATATTCCTGTTGAAAAAATCATTGTTTATCATCAGCTCAATTACTTCCCTTAGATTATGCAATCTTAGAAACATTTAGTACAGTATGGTAAGAGGTTTTGATATGTATACATTTGGCTATATTAAAAGGTGACACACATTTTTGGGATTAGTGTGTATGCTTAATGAGCTCCAACCCCCGGCATTCTTGTGCTTATCGAGAATCAGTTAATAAGTAAGTCGTAGCCTAAAATGTAGGCCTAGGCTTGCTATCGGGAAGGTAGGCTTGACTTAGAAAATGCAACATCATGACGGTCGCCTTTTGAAATAGCCTCCGATTTATCCTATAAGCTAATATTAGACTAGTAGGTAACTATAGGTAACTGTAGGCTACCCAGTTACCTATAGCCTAGACACACATGGCCTAGACAGGCTTAGGCACAGTGCCAGTGCATGAACCGGTTGCTATACAGCCAGATTATGACGTAGTCCTATATAGCATAATTTATGCATGATATAGGCCTATAATAATGGCACGGGGCCTGTGATAGCTAGAATTTTGCATCATGTTAGGCTTGGGTGTGAAGCCGAAGTCCTCTAGGGGACCTAGGATGCAATTCTGTGGTAGTAGAATTTTGGATATGGTTAGTTTTGGGTCATCAAAATTATTGCTTGGGACGCTTGGGGCTTGGGGCAAACTCAAGCAAAAACCAAGCCCTATAGCAACCTTGCTGGTAGTAAGTATGCGCATCTATAATGTAAATCTTTTGTGGGTCTGTTTTTTAATTCTGCTGAGTATAATCAGGAAGACACTTATGCACCTTCATAATAAGCTATAATGATGACTGTCGAATATTCAACCATACATACGACCATGCAGTTAGTTATTCAGCATGACAAAATTGTGTGTCAAATTTTTCTATGAAAATATAATATTTTTTCAATTTATTTTCTTTTTTATTTATACAGCTTAGATGTCTTATCAGGTAATAAATAGCCAGAGATGAAGAAGAAATATATGAGCTATTATACAGCAGAGTTATATTAAGAATTAAGAAGAATTTCGTGGTTAATAGTTTTGATATCTCTACTTCTATGAAACTTTAGTGTGCTACTGATGTCCAATATATTGGACACGTGTGGTATAGTGTGCTCCTGATGTTCAATATATTGGACATTCTGAAATGGCCCAACTACTAATTTATGCAACAATTCCGAGGTGGTAACTTGATTTTAGACCTATAAGGGTGGACCAGAAGTGAATACGTTTCCAATAATCACGAAATCTTTCTCACTTGAAGAGCCATCAAATTGGAAAGTGGTCGACCAAATGCGAGAGGAAAGACGTGTAGCAATTGACTAAGTTAAAGTTGTGACAGAAAGCGACCCAAAAACATCAACAAGAAGGCTTAGTAATGTTCAGCTCGATATACCAAAAAAGGCACTATCCAATTTTAAAGATCGTAGTTGTTCAATCTTGGATTCAGTCTTCCTTGTTGGCATCACGGGTAGTGATATGTCGCTACATCGGGTCCTCGCTTGCAAATTGTATCATGTACCGCAAAATCATTCACAACTTTGCCGAGACATTTGAGTGCTGATCGAATGGCTATTAAGCGACAATCCCAAGCGAAGTTTCATGAATATTTGTGTTTCCTTGGACTCCAAGCGTTGATCCAGACATGAATTCGATTTTCCTTAAATCGAAGCAGATGCCTGACCTATCAGAAATGGCGGTTAGAAAGCGAGAAGATGTTACATAACTTACAGTTAACAATCAGGGGCGACCGCACAGAAACAGTGTTGGATAGCGAGTTGTTTGTGGCAATCAAAATTCAATGGATAAGTGATAATGTTGGAGATTTGTCAACCTAACTATGATTCTGTGCGGTCACCCCAGAGAAGTTGATACTCAGTGTGAATTATTCAATCGACTGCGTGATAACCCAAAGGCTGCGCGTTGGCTACCACAAATTTAAAGCAGAATTTTAGCCGCAGATCCAATTTTGAAGCTGCTGATCCAATCAAAGCACTGCACTTGTGCGCTTGTGCCACGAACGGAACGTCGTGCAGAAATTTATTGCTGTATTGCTTCTAATTGCAAATTAACTCGCTATCTATGGCAGGCGCGGATCCAGCTTTTTGTTGAGGGGGGGGTTTGGCACTATAAAACGGCGTATACTGAAAATTTTTTGGAACAGCTTATTTTCCTGTAATAAATATAATGTACTTACAAATCGGTCTTTATTAAATTCTTGATACAATGCAAAAATGATGTGAAGTATGCAATAATATTGACCTGTATTACTTCATGTACTTAATACATGTATACCAAAAATCAATAATATGAATTTCCCTTGATACGGAAGTATTAAATGAGAACATAATCTGTTGGTTTTTAATCAATGATTTTTTTCAATCAAACAAGATCGATTGGCAAAAAAGTTTTCGTGGGTGCTGTTTAATAAAGCGTTCAATTAATTGTTCAGACGAGAGACCGGACGCTTCAGGATAGTGCACTGCCATCATTGTCAGTCCCGCCAATCTTTCCTCTGACATGGTGCCTCTGAGATGATTTTTCAGACGTCTGAGAACAGAAAACGATCTCTCTGCCTCTGAAGAACCAATTGGAGCCCACGGGCTTTGTTTCATAAAATCTCCCAGCGCGTTATCCCTCAGCAGGAAGTCCACAACGATGACCGCCGCAACACTTGAATTGCTTCAGGCTATGTGCGAAATATTATCAGCAAATGCGTTGAACATTTTATGCACAGGCAATAAAAGCAGAACTGAAGATGCATATGACGCTGATAACCCATTAAATTAATATCATCAGCAAAGAATCGTTAAAATTCAGACCAAAGAAAATTGTGTTGATGGCGAGTTTCAATTACTTTGCTTGTTAGTGGAATGACATAATCAGCTTCGCCCTATGCCTTGCGGAATCGTTTTCCCATGTGTTAAGAAATGTGCTTGGTCAGAATAGAAGAATGCCAAGTCCAATGGATTTGAGTTTTGTTTTACACTTAAACTTCCAGTTCACTGTAGATCATCTGATATAAATTTGTATGAATGCAGGAAAAGTAGCAATTATATTAAAAGTCCTTCAACTCCGAGGGGGGGGTTTGAACCCCATGAACCCCCCCCTTGGATCCGCTACTGATCTATGGTACTTGGAACACGCGACGCTTCCCATCTAATGTTTAAGAAGCGACACAGAATAGATATTTACACAACAAGTGCAAAGTATCCATCTTCAATGCATTTTTCGAGATCAACATGTCTATGCACGAGCTCAAAGGGCAATAAATAACTATTATTGAGTCAGTATCTACAATCGCATCCTTCCTTTGCAGTGATACTTATTTCTTGTGAAGAGATTTTGAAACATGCTCTGATATCATTCATGATGAATAAAAAAATATGAATTATAAAAATTTAAAATGAGTTTTATAACATAGCATCATAGATTTCTTAGACATGCTAATCTCAAAAAATGCATAAAGATGAAAATCTTGCACTCGTTGTGTACACTGGTCAAAAAAGTCCTCGTACAAAATATTTTTTTGCCCTTTTCTATAGCGATCTTTCATAGGTTCTAGCAATCGGTTGACGCTTCTTTTTGGCACAATTGTGGCAAATGCCCGAAGCTTTCTCTCAACCACCCGAATTTTCCAGATTTTCGAGCATTTCATTTGGAAAAATACCTGTTTCCATGCCTGGTGGGGCCTAATTTATAAAAACAGGTTGTCCTATTCTAAGCTCGCTCCTGACTAAATATCTTACAGCATCAAATATTTTTAATAGTGCTGCGATAGATAACGATCTGCTTTATCTGATGGTGCAAAAACGGTAAAGAAAGATCCAGAAATGAATCCAGCAGAGAGATTAGAAGATCAGATAGTTTTTGGGATTTTCAAGTTTGCAACCATCGAAATCGGAAATTTTGCAAATTTGGCATTTTAAGGCTATGTAACAACTTTACAGATCTAAAGCCATCGATCGATATCCTTGTATTTGCATGTAAACATGGAAATTATCTCACTCATTCGCACTTTTAATGCAATTCTTTATGATGTTTCCTGATAGAACCGCGCAACCGCGTAAAATTTATACAGACAAGCGAAATAACATGTTATTTATTTGAAAGTCTATGGTCGTGTATAATCATCACTCTAAAACATCTACCTTATACCATAGACTTCTAGAATGCCATGTCCATGCAGAACACTGTCGGTGTTATCTGATGATCGATTGCATTAAACTTCAACCATGGATATCTGCATGGTATAGTAAGTATGCTGAACACGGTGATTCGGAACGTGCGGGTTTAACTTGAAAATTTCCCATAAGGTTTCTCAACGGTAATTCGATGGTGCTGAGTTCAAATCTGACATCAAAAAAATCTTTCAACGACGATTTTTTTTGCTATGTGCAAAAAAACAAAATGGTGGCCGTCGAAAACGAAACCGATCAATTTTTCGTAGCTAGAAAAATTCCCATGTGGTTTCTCAACAGTTTTGGGATAATTCGATGATGCTGAGTACAAATATGACATCAAAAAAATCTTTCAACGACGTCTTTCTTTGCTATGTGCAAAAAAACAAAATGGCGGCCGTCAAAAACGAAACCGATCAATTTTTCGTAGCTAGAAAAATTCCCATGTGGTTTCTCAACAGTTTTGGGATAATTCGATGATGCTGAGTACAAATATGACATCAAAAAAATCTTTCAACGACGTCTTTCTTTGCTATATACAAAAAACAAAATGGCGGCCGTCAAAAACGAAACCGATTGATTATTTGCAGTTAGAAAATTTCCCATGTGGTTTCTCAACGGTTTTTGAGGTAATTCGATAGTGCTGAGTTCAAATCTGACATCAGAAAGAACTTTTATCGACGTCTTTTCTTGCTATGTTCATTTTGCTACATGCATTTAATTACAAAAAATAGGCCGCACTTAATAATCGCTGATCAAGTATTCAAATCATGAGATAATCTGTCCGGTAGAGGCATTAAGTGCAATTCTATTTTACACATTGATTTCGAATTTATTCATTAGGACATTCGTTTTATACTCATATTTATGCTTTCAAAACCTTTCTATTATTCGATAAAAACAAAGTTATTTTTCCAACAACATAATTATCTGAGAAAAACAAATTTCAATCAAAATTATATGTGACGTCCATTGTAAGCCAAAACGGCTCTGAGAAGTCTGTTTCTGTAATTTAATTTGTCACAGTCTTTCATTTTGTAATTTTGCCAGAAATCGTTGAAGTTCCTGTGAACGGATTCTGAGCTTTGTTCACAGTACTTTCCCAGTCCTTCATGTTTTGAGAGGCAAAATTCTCTCACGTGGTGAAAAATTGCCTGAATCTTAGGTGTCACCGTAATGCCGAGAGCGAGGTAGTGATCGTCACGGAAGTCACGGATTTTGTCCTGAAAATTCTCCTCAAGCGTGAAAGAGAAACAGCTGGCCACGACACTATTCAAACTCCGAAATGCTTTAACAAACGGAAGACATCCAAGTGGACAGTTGGCCGCCAAAATATCAACTTTCCTAAGAAGTAACCGCGAGTCGTTACCTGTAAAGGAACCGCCGCCGTGATAGCAACAGGGGTTGACATGACAATCAATTAACCACTTCTGTGCTGCCTCAGGAAAACGCTCTTCCATGCGTTTGTACAGAGTTGATACAGAACCAATCAACAGATGTAGTTCTGGTGGAGGCAATCGATCGATGATGTATTCTGAATCGGAGCTTTCAGTTTTTGCAACAAGCGGTGGATGAATAACGTTGCCGAATGCTTTTGCATTCTGCTTGCTTTCACCAGATGCCATGTATTGCCAAAATGAGTCTATCAAAGAGTTGAAAGTTCGTCTTTTTCCAACACTTTCAAGGTTGTCTTTTGAAACGTTACACCAAGAACAAGGATGCAGACAGCTATGACTCATTAGTCCAAGAATGAGATTGCAGATTCTAAGATCAGCTGCGATGTAAAAATTAATGTTCACAGTATGCAGACCAAGCATAATCCAAATATATTTCAAGTTTACGTACAATTCATCGATTTCAGGCACAATTGCGACGATGAAGAGACCTTTGACACCAGAAAACTTTGGTAGATGATCTTGTCGGGGCACCATGGACAGGCAAAATTTCAAAAAATTGCCTCCAGAATCGATTCCGATCTTGACGATCACGTCATCAAGGTCAATGTCCCTTGCATTGCAAACGTCTACAATAAATTTTTCAAGATCATTGCAAAACACTACAGGTCGAGATTGCCGTGGGTGCATGCTGTCGCTGCTACTGAATTCCATTGTTCGAACTTCAAAGTTTTTATCGAATACGTGATCCTTCTCGCTAAGCTTTTGTTTTGCATTACTTTCAACACAATTTCGACGTTTCGTTGCTGATCGAAGATGTTGGGCCATCCGTAGAGTTTGTCTATTGCTCGTATTCAAGTCAGTTTGAATCGAATTTAGATCTTTAATTTGTATTGTGCTCTCAGCATGGGAGGAATTGACATCAATGTCCATTGCACCGGAATGAGCAGTCAACAATTTAATGGACACTTGACGATGCTTATTAAGTTTGTTGGCAATCACTGTTGCAGAAAATCTTTCTGGGTCTTCCGCTGATGATTTGAGCAACATGTTGCTGACATTTTCATATTTTCTTCTTACAGAACAGTCATGTGGCTTGCCTCTTCCAATCTCACCGAAACACTTTGTGCAGACCTTCACTCCTGTTTTTGTATTGTTGTTCAGATTCATCACAGGTCTTCCTGGCGATCTTTTGGTTGGTGGAGGAGGATTGATTGTTCACCGAGAAATATGACAAAAGGTACATTCGCACGGTTTCTCCTGGCTTTGATGTGTTCTGTAATTTGCGATTGACAGTGCATCACGATTTTGCACTGCAATTTCGATCGATGAGTCTCCAGTTCCTAGTTGCGTCAATTTCTTTCTGCAGGAATCACAAATAACCGTAGGGAATGTTCCACCTTCTCTGTCAAAGTCACAAAACACATAGTCTAAGATCAATTGTTCTATCGACGAAGAAATGTTTCTAAGGTTTTTCCCCTTGCTCCAGCAGATCGCTTAATTGGTTTTCATTACATCTTCGTGAGTACGAAACTTATTCGGCATTCTCGTCACGATAGATTTCTTCAATGAATGATATCATCATGATGCAGATAGGCATATACGACACCGGCCCGCAGAACGCACATAGCAATCGATTCAATGAAATCACGCGCCCGCTATTTTGATTGTTGAAGATCACATGACGCGTTGATTCAAAAGAAAATAGATATCTTCCTTTATCCTCATCTCTATCTATTGTCATCTAATACATATAGGTAAATAGAAAGATAAGAATTAATCTATATCAGTGCTATCGAAGTCAATCAAGAAAATCAAGATTTGAATATTTGATCAGCGATTATAAAGTGCTGCCTATTTTTTGTAATTAAATGCATGTAGCAATAAGAACATAGCAAAAAAAAATCGTCGTTGAAAGATTTTTTGATGTCAGATTTGAACTCAGCACCATCGAATTACCCCAAAACCGTTGAGAAACCTTATGGGAAATTTTCAAGTTAAACCCGCACGTTCCGACTCACAGTGTTCAGTGAAACGGAAAGATTTCTATCATCGATAGAAATTCGAAACGACAAATCTACAGCATTATATTTCTTGTAACATACGGTGGCACCTGGACAGAAATCTACCATAGCACGGATAGGCCCTACGAGATGAGGCTGATATTGTATTTCATTTGGCGTCTTTAAGCACCGATTTGTTGATATATATTTAAAATAGTGTGCAAGTGCACCTGGCAAATGATGCCGATTTATATAAATTTTGAAGCATAATTCCCACAGTTTCTTTCTCAATCTGACTTAAGATTATACCGCTTTTATACACCCGCAAATGAGTCATCTGAGCAAACTAATTTCTGTATTAAACAATATCATTTATATAGACTTGCTGACTAGCATTTTTTCAATTAAATTATAGCATTAAAACGTTTTTGGTTGAAATTATTTTGCAATGATATTTTTTATTACTAATTTTATTATTTGGCATCAAACTTGTATGAAAGGTTCAGACTTTCTTTACGAAATATTACATTTCCCATCCTCTAAATTAAGAAGCTCACTTATAAAGATGAAAATTACCACACTTGTCAATAAATTTATTTCAAAAATAAGAAGTCACGACGTTTCGGATGATGCTACAGCCATTATCAAGTGGAAAGAACCAGTCTGCAAAAGAACACCAACTATAGAACATGAACGCTATTTACAAGTCTGTTTGCGGTAAGAACATCATGTTGATAAAAACCATCATTAAGATTCAATACATTGGGTTGATTGGACTTAATAAAAGCAGATTCTAAAACTCTTCTGACTGTTGGGTTACTACAATAAGACAACACTTTACAATTATCAAAATCAATCAAATGTCCGGTATTGTGCGAATGGTGGGCAAGGGTGTTATTCATGTCAAAATTTACAACTGCTTTTCTATGTTCTTTAAAACGTGTGGTAAAAGATCTGCCAGTCTCTCCTATATAAAATTTATCACAATTTTTACAAGGGATGCTATAGATGCCGCACTCAGTTTTTTTACATTTGTTATTTAAAGAGGAACGAATCGTGTTAGGAAACTTAAAAACAAGTTTGTGATTAAATGAATGAGTGAAACGATGATTTCTCGAAGTATGAAGAGAAGAAACAAAAGGAACAGATAAAAACTTAAAAGAATCATTACGATCGACAGGTCTGGAAGAAAAAAAAGTGGATTTAGCTTTGGTAAGAGATTTACATCAAACAATGGACGGATAAGCAAGTTTAGAAAGAGATTGAAATATGAAAGAAATCACTTAAACAGCTCACTTGATTATTAATGACACAAAGTACCTTAATATTTTAGTTTCTCTTCCACAGATGATTTTATTTATTTCTGAACTTTCGTATAGTTGACGCCAAGGAAAAGTACTATGCCTATATTTGTTCGAGTGGTCCACAGCGGTCCATAGAAGTTAAGAATAGGCCTATTGATGGGGGATACGCCAGTGCAGAATCGAGCTCTGAATTTCCAAAAAATTCAGAATGTATCACATCCTCAGGATGCTCATTTAGATTGTCTGATATAAGATAGTGTATTAGCATAGCAAACTTATATTGTATTTGCGTCACTGAAATTTCATTATCAATCTAACAAGATATCCATTTTCCGTTTAAAATCATCGCACAAGGCAGGAAGGAAATTTTCACAATCTTAACTGCTCTTGTATTGTGTAAATCACTGGAAAATGGCTTGATCGGAAATGAGAATGCTCCCAGATTTTCAAGGCTTCAGAAAGTTTCAGAAGCTCCATGACTAAAGTGTATCCTCTTTTTCCAGTCATTTTTTTGCGATCAACTATTTGCCTATTCAAAAGGATGAACTTTCTTGTTTCTATATTTATGATCAAATAAGAGCTTCATGTTGAAGTTTATTGATATATGATTTGCTCCACACTTTCTACAAATTGACATTAACATTCCAGATTTGCACAACCAAAAAATGCATGTTGGTTTACTGACAACTAAATGTTTGTCGAAGATGTTCAATGAAGTTGATATCAACACAGAAAATGCAAGCATTTCCCATTCGGGTTTAAAAGCCTTTTGCACCACTGCGGTGTGCAAGAATAGAAATAGGCATTGTCGCGTCTTCCATTTGCTGAATAACTATTAGGTAAGAGCATGCAAAGCTCACGGTGTGCCTGAACAGGCGGTTTAACTTTTAAAATTTCCCATATGTTTTGTCGACGGTTTCCGGTAGAGTTCTTGATCCTCCTTCAGAATATCATAATCAAAAAATCTTTCATCGAGCCCTTTTCGAGAAAATGACGAAAATTCAAACTGGCGGACGATGAAACCGAAACTTGTGTCTCGAGGCATGTTAAAAAAATTCCCATATGTTTTGTCGACGGATTCCGGTAGAGTTTTTGATCCTCTTTCAGAATGTCACAACTAGAAAAAATTTCATCGAGCCCTTTTCGAGAAAATGACAAAAATTCAAAATGGCGGATCGCAAATCGTGAAGGAGAGTGCTTACATCTATGATAGGAACGTGAACTCGTTGTGCTATTTTTCATTTGCCTTTCATCGTGTTATTGACTTTGAAGAGTCAACAAGAAGCCAAAACAACTTGAAGCTACCAAATTGTAGCCTACTGTAGATGCAATATCAACATCTTGCAAAACGGCTATATCAGCAAAACTGCCGTGACAGCATTGAGTCAGACAAGAACCAATTATATTTAATCCTAGCAACACTTTTTTTGGTTATTAGCGATCACTTAACTGCATCAACTTTGTATGAATGCTGCACACGCTTCATGCAGGTGCAGGCGTGCTGCTGCTCTTCGCGAATCGATTAATTTTCATTAAATGACAGTCGAACTTAGCAGCGCTACCATTCACTGGCATTCACTGTTCGCGTTTACTTTCAACTTGTGATTTGCGTCTTTCATTGACATGATATCATGCCCAAGACTATCAGAAACCACTCTGACTCTTTGAAGGCTATTTGCGTTATTTGCTTTTCCAAAGGTAATGATTTACGAGGTGTTTCTGAGAACGTTGAAAATTTGATTAAGACTTATGTTCTTCCCAGCTTCGACAGATTCAGTAACATACTGCCGAATGTCATCTGCTCATCATGTCGTAAAAAGGTTTCATCGATGAATTTTGAAAATTTACCTTTATATGACCATGACAAAATTCGCTTTCCACCGAACACTCGTCAAAGTTCAGCTGATGGTTTTTGTGACTGCACAATCTGTGATGTAGCAAGAATGTCGATGGATTCTAAATCGCCGTGCCGGAAAACACATCCAGGAAGGCCTTCGAGTGATGACGATAAATCTCCAGCAAATTTGAAGCTCTGTGCACGCTGCTTTTGTCAGTTGGGTAGAGGCAAGCCTCACGTGTGCTCAAAGATGAAGAAGTTCGCAAATCTGACGGATTTGATGTCGATCGAGTCTCCTGATGATCCCGAGAAGTTTTCTGCTTCCACAATCGTTCATAAACTTCACTCGAAATCTGGAGCAGTTGATGTGCAAACAATGAGATCTGGATCCGTCTCTATTGATTTGAATTCACCCAAACACCAGCTTTCATCCGAAAATATGTTGGACATACAACGCAACATGAACCTAAGTGGCAGACAAGCAACCAACTTGGCGAAGACTATCCGACAGTCTAACAGAAGAAGTTCCGTCGAACCATATGTGCGCGAGAAACATAGGTAGAATGATCACATTCTTGATGACCATTTTGTTTCTATGAATGCAGATTTCTTTGATTCTAGAAAAGAGCGCATAAAAAGACCTGTTATTCTGTGCAAAAATGTTCAAAGTTTCATTGATGACATACTATTGAAGCGCGAGATAGAGAGTGATCATTTCGTCAAGATTGGCATCGATGCAGTTAAAGGATTTTTGAAGATCAATCTTCAAATCATTGAGAGATTCTGCTGCCCCGTCATTTGCGAGGCCAAGTCACTCAAGTACTGGGCTGAAAAGTATGTTCATGATAGCGATTGCACCAGACGTGCCCGAGAACTATGAAAATTTGAAGAATCTCTGGCACGAGCTTGGCTTGGACAGTTTATCATCTGATCATGTCATTGCTGCCGACATGAAAGTCTGTAACATTCTCTTGGGCCTGATGAGTTGCGGAAGCACTCATCCGTGCCCCTGGTGCGATGCCAACAAAGATGATCTTCTGAATGTTGGGCAAAGTAGAACGTGGAGCATGCTTTCTGGTCTGTTTTGGCGATACTATGACTCTTCAGAATCAAAATCTCAAGCCAAAAAGTATGGAAATGCGATTCACCCAGCGATTGTTCGAGGAAGCAGCAACGATCGCATCATAGCGAAAATGCCTCCTCCTGAGTTACACCTTCTGATAACAAGATTGTTTCAAATTCTTGAGGATACGAATCCGACCATTGCAAGCCAGTGGCTTAGCTCATCTCTTGTTCAGAAAGATGCATACCACGGCGGTACTTTCAACGGCAACAGCGCACGCAGACTTTTGAAAAATGTAGACAGACTGCGATCAATCGCAACAATTGACATTTTACCTGTGGTAGCAGCGTTCAAAAGTCTTGATTCAGTCGTCACGAGCTGTTTCGGAAAGTATGTTGATGCAAATTACATGCTGTATATTGAAAAGTTCCGTGGTGACCTCGTTGCCCTGAATGCAAGAATATTATCAAAGCTGCATTGCATATTGCATCATGTTCCCAATTTTTGTGAGATGAAACGCGAAGGCCTCGGCAAATACAGCGAGCAAGTCAGCGAAACGCTTCATGCCGACTTTGACTCGTTCTGGTCGAATTACAAAGTAAAAACTTTTGAAAATCTCAGATATGTCGACCAACTGTTGGCCGCGGTAAGGGCCTACAATGGTCGACACCTCTGAGTGGTACATGTAGGCCTACATGCTCTTGTTCTTAGCTATTTGTTGTTGGTAATTGCTTACTAATCATCAGTATGGAATTCTTGTTCTATATGATCCAATTTAAGTATTAACATTGGTTTTAAATTCTTTTATTTCAAATGGGTTGTGACTTCATCGGTCCGCCATTTTGAATTTTCGTCATTTTCTCGAAAAGGGCTCGATGAAATTTTTTCTAGTTGTGACGTTCTGAAAGAGGATCAAAATCTCTACCGGAATCCGTCGACAAAACATATGGGAATTTTTTTAACATGCCTCGAGACACAAGTTTCGGTTTCATCGTCCGCCAGTTTGAATTTTCGTCATTTTCTCGAAAAGGGCTCGATGAAAGATTTTTTGATTGTGATATTCTGAAGGAGGATCAAGAACTCTACCGGAAACCGTCGACAAAAGATATGGGAAATTTTAACAGTTAAACCGCCTGTTCAGGCACACCGTGAGTTCGATAGCTTTTCTTTAAGATCAGAATGTTCATTCCAAAATGCATTTTTTTTGTCGATATACTCAAAATGTTCTACCGTTCCACAACCATAATTCCATCTCGTGCTTGGAAAACGAAATTATTGAGCACCAGCAGCTTATGAAGTAATCAATAAATAGCATTAAAATAATTAAATAAATCGGCAGATAAATCGACTGAAGCATTAAAATGAAAGTAATATTTTTAGGTATTATAGGTAACAATCAGGGTTGGCGTAAAATGGGTGGGTGGGTGGGTAAAATGGTTTTTATGGGTTTCTTCAAATTTTTGCAGAATTATAAAAATATAGCCTAGGTAAATATAGCCATCGTTCATGAAAAGATTTATTTTTTTCAAAATCAGCATTAAACATACGACGAGCAACACAAGGAACTTGTGATTTTCACAGAAAAAATTATTGTTGTTACTCCATTGTAGACGAATACTTGAGTAATTCGCCTAAGCATGCATGGATGATATTAAACACTGAAGAGATAATAAATGTCAAAACGCTCCTCATGAAAAAGTAGATGCATGTATTGCATAATAAATTCAACTGGCGTTATTAAAATGTGAAAAATGTATGTAGCCTTAAAATTAGACCAAACACAAATTGTGTGATCATGGTCATTGCATCATGGTGTGGTGCGATTTTTATGGAGATCGTCACACTTTTTCATGGTGAGAAATAACGACTTTGTGTCAAATTTAAGATTCTTGTGGAACGCCTGTCACAATTGAGTAATGGCATCATTCGAAAGTTTCCTCCAAAAGCTTCATATTTGTCCATTGCATCTTGCTTTAGTGCTATATAGTAAGTTACGATATAGTACCTTAAATTTATATTTCTTCAGACGAGTTTAGGTCAGTTGACCTAGGCCTACGTAGCTAACACTTGCTTTTTAAACCTCACAACAGTCATCTACCGAGATGTCAATACTGACAGACAATTGGCTGAGTAGATGCATACATGCCTATTGTATACTGATGCACTCAAACAGACCTATGAGATTGAGATCGGATCCGGAGCCATCAAAAAAGGTGGGTCTGCAACCCTGCGTTTGTACCCCATCCTTGAGATTCAGTATAATAAGAATATTGTGCAGGCACATTCTAATGATGCTTCCATGTCCTATTGCTGCACATCTTGCCTTAAAACATAGGAAAATAACATTTATACATATTTTTTGAAAAAACCCATAAAACCCATGGGATGGGTTTTTTCAAAGGTGGGTGGGTTTTTGCCAGCCCTGGTAACAATGGAACACTGCCTAAAAATCTGAAGCTTTCCTGTTGAAAGATTTTGCACCCAAGAATTGGTTGTTTTGATTTAATTGCTGTACCGGATGCCTAATGTCCATCTAGATCAGAGGCTTCATTAAAAGTGAATTGGATTTTTTGTGTTTTGTTCAATACGCATATAAAGTCCATCATCAGAGCAATCAAGAAATAATTTTCCCTACGTGCCTCAAAAAATTTGCAAATTACAAATTATGGATATATTTGATCATCGCTTTAATTACCAATACATGTGTAGTGCTGTTAACTGCAGTATATCTGATAGCTCTGATGGGGGAATATTTCTCAGTACCGCGACTATCCGTTTTTACTATCGTAGCATTTATGAAGAACAGTAACCTGTTTTTGAATAAACGGTAAATGAGCGAGTCACCTCCCTTCCAATGTAGCTGATTAAGTGTTTTCTTGCAATTTTCTGCTATTTAATCTTAGCAGCACAAGACATGTGCTTGCTTAAAGTGGCCGTAGATAATTGAAGGGGTCGGACGTATAAGGGGATAAGCCACATTTTTTCAAAAACATATTTCACCCCATTTTGTGATAGATCTGGATGCCTCTTTTGAATGAGTTAGACGATGATTGGAGGTTGTCTTACATGGTTTCCAGAAAGTGCATAAGGGGCTAAGCCGCTGTCTGTACTTTATGGTGCAAGGTTCAAAGCAGGAAATGGACAACCATGTTGTTGTGCAATGGTCGGGTGCAACCTGGTGAAAAAGAAAAAATGCAAAAGTATTACCCATGTCTTCCTTCTAACAGGCCACACACACTCATTTATGTGACCGAGACTTCAGGCACAGAGAAGAATCAAGCTGAAAAAGAGAACATGTTTATTGATCACTCTCTGGAATGGGCCGGAAGGATCTATTTCGTCAGCAGGTTTCAATAACAGATGATGACACAAGATTTCATTAAGATTCCGATCATCCAATGAAGCTAGCAACGAAAACATGGGGTTTTCAAAGCTCATGTTTTCCGATTTGACGATTAAAATCAGAGAAAGGTGCTGCTGCTTCAAAATTCATGATATGGACTAAAATAGGACAGTTTTTACAAAGATAGAAAAAATTTAAATCAATCTAATCTAGATTTCAAAGCTGATATTAATCTCTAATCATAATCTTTGATTTTAAAGCTGAGTGCCGTTGATTTTCTGAAAGATAGTGATCGTGTACTAAAAAGTTTTGATGAAAGTAGATAATGTGAATAAAGACTTTTTGAATTGAATAAACTAACTTAGACGAAGGGATCATATTAAATTCCGCAAACACCGCTTCAAAAAAACAGTTTCTGCAAGATAATGAACGTGTATTGAAATGTGAGAGCGTTGATAAAGATATTTCAATATACGGCAGTTTTAAGTATAAGCACGAAAAAGGGTGCATGCCACACAAATTGGGTCACATGTTTTCATTTGCCATCCTGTATGAGTTAATATCATGCGTCTTTAGCTTCGCTGCTTGATCAGTTGATAATTCATGCGCATAGGCTCGTAACCTAAGAATTTCAGGGACTAGCGTGGCCTAAAAGCTTTTGTACACTGTAAATCGCTCAATAACAATCACATACGAAGGATGCATACCAAAATATTTTTTGGTATATTTCTGTATTCTCTTGGTATATATTTGTATGTATGCTTTTCGCATGTTATTGCAAATGTGGTATGCTCTACATACTAAAGCACAATATTAAAAAGAAAGGATCAATCATGTCCAAAGTATGTTGATTTAAGGCGTTTTGTCAATAAAGATCACACTAATGTTACTACTGTTCTGTAAGTAGTGAGATAGTGACAAATATACTTTCAATACTGAATTCGATTTTAATACACGTAAGTCTAAGGCATTTCATGAATAATCAATAAATATTTAACCATCAACAATCATGCATTATGCAATTTTGAAATTAAGCATATAGCAATAGGAAATAAAAACACATTATAATTCATGAACGCAAAAATAGGTATGTTTGAGATATACAAGTCAACATGATTGCACGAAAAATATCGCTTGAATGAGTTGATGTTTATTAACTTCATTCATAAAGTTGAGCTAACTAAGCGTCCTGCTGATGTTGCTAGCAACGACGACAATGTCGTAGAGCATAAAATTCACAATACATCATCTAGTCAAATATCACTCTATCAATCAAAAAATATTCACGACTAGCATTACTGAAAAAGTTATTTGACAGTAGTATGTATTATATATATTTTTTGCTATGTGACTTAAAGCTCTTCATACCAGAGGCATACGAATTGGCTAAATTTGCATCGGGTCTCGTATATAAAACATACCAACAACTCGTATTTCAGTGTAAAACAGCCAATCACAGATAGAATAGTTCGTATCGCTACATACCAATCACATACGAAAGTAAGTGAGATGTCGCATAAAAAAACATGCCATATCTCTGTAAGCATACGAGAATTTCGTATCAAATGTTGGTTTCAAATTGTATGTGATTTTGGTATATGTTTGTATATAATTTTCGTATCCAGCGATTTACAGTGCACGATAATGTTTCAAAACCTTTAAATTGCTCTCCTGTAAAATTGCGAAAGTGTGGCTTATCCCCTCATTCGCCCAAGCCCTTCAATTGCACAATGGACTCCTCCTCTGTACATGTTGATTATAATTTTGAATGCTGCTTTAAATGAAATTGGGCAATTGTTGAACAATTCAAATTTCTTTTTTCTCCATAAATTACTTTTCCATCCCAATTGCCCATTCATGATTTCATTTTATGCATAGTTTAAGTTAACTTTTCATGATTACCATTCATGTTTTCTACTCAACACATGTAAGTAACCGTATAGGTATATGAATGTGCAGTTGAGGAACATAATTTTATAATACTAACTATTATGATATTGTATTTTGTACTACAGTATCGGTGCCAATTCTTTGTGCATGTTCGAAAGAAATGAGCTTGGATACATTGTTACATTGTTTTATATCTGTCAGTGGAAAAGATGCACGAATTAATTTTGATAGAAGAAAAATGATTGGGAGGCTGTGAAGTCTACCTAAGCAGCAATATGTTGGTGTGCGCATGTATAATGTGTAAGAAGCATTGCAATATAAAATATTTTGTCTTATTTTCAATTTCAAATGCATACTCATTGGCAGGGCTAGATATCTATGAGATGCAACTTTGAGATATAGAAAAAATGCGAAGACTCGTGCTGGACGTCTCAAGTTGCGTTATATTTATCTAATATAAAAATCTCACGCATTGCACTCATCAAATGTTGGCAACCCTATATACTAACCATACATAGTCATTCGACAAGACAAAGTAAGATCTATATTTTGTAATGCCGCTCAGAATAGCCACAGATTTCTTTACAGTGACATTGCTAGTATTTCTGTTGACATCAATGGTAGTCTACAGTGTCATAATGCATTGTCAGTTGCTTCCATAGAAATTGACAATACCATAGAAGGTCAGAAGAAATGATACTATTATCTACTTCTATGGTTGCTTCCATGTTTAAGGTTGGTTTATACTTACCTCTGTAGCTCTGTAGAGTTAAATACATATTTATGAAAACTCTGCAGAGGTTTTATCTACAGAGCTCGCAGAGTACTCTTAAGGCTCTGTAGAGAATTATCGATCAGACTCGGTTAGGAAGGGTGTTTAAACTTCTACCGATGTCGGTAGACTGTATACGAATATCATATGGAGGCACGACGTGACGACGATATTGAGGTTCTTTTCACCTTAAGGCTTTATCTGAGAAGCAGAAAGCGTATACGCTCAGTATATATGAGACAATTTTTGAGTCAGCGAATACACCGTGGACAATATAAAATGTTGATTCCTGATCTGATTGATGATAAACACATGTTCTTCAACTATTTCCGTATGTCAAAATCCAGGTTTCAAGATTTACTGAATCGTGTGAGCCCTCTCATTACCCATGAAAGAACTCATGCACAACCAATTGGAGCTGCTGAGCGACTTTGCTTGACTATACGGATTTTAGCCAGCGGCGATTCTCAGGCAAGTATGGCCATAAATTACAGAATCAGCAAATCATCTGTTTCCAGAATTGTTAAAGAGACGTGTGCAGCGATATGGGAAACTTTACACCCAGATTTTCTCGCGCCTCCAACAAAAGAAAAATTCATGGAAATTGCTGAAGATTTTTGGAAAATATGGAATATCCCAAAATGGATGGGATCAATCGATGGTAAACACGTAGAAATTATCGCCCCCACCCAATTGTGGATCTCTATTTTACAACTACAAGAAGCATTATTCAATCATTTTGATGGCTCCGGTCGATGCAAAGTACTACCTGTTTACATACGTGGATATTGGTGCATATGGACACTGCAGTGACAATACTGTTTTCATGGAATCAACTTTCGGTAAGACCATCAGTGATATGACGATTTGTGCTGCAGATGAAAATTTTCTTCCTGAGACCAGTATGAAATCCCCTTTTGTCTTTATTGGCGATGAAGGATTTCCTTTGAAACCCAACATTATGCGACCGTATCCAAGAAGACAACTAGATCGCGAAAAACGAATATTCAACTATCGCCTCTCGCGCGCTAGAAGAACAGTGGAGAACGTTTTTGGGATTCTCTCGGCGAGGTGGAGAATTTTGCGTCGTCCCATTGAAGCGTACACTGCTGTAGATGAGATCGTGAAAGCTACGACCTGCTTACACAATTACTTGAAATCAACAGACTTTAAAGAGACAAGTGAACGACAGTATGTACCACCGAATTTCATTGACCGGGATGGAGATGACGGTAACATCATACCTGGAGAATGGCGAACAGAAGTTGAAAATGCTGCATTTGGCTCAATAAAACTTCTTTCTCACAAATGCAGGGAAAGTGTCTTGGCAGGATAACGTCATACCTGTAGACCCATAAATACATGGATTATTGTTATTAACTTTTTTGAAGAACTAGGCCTAAATATCTTTGAGGTCCCATGAATGCAACTTTGTCGATTATCAATAAAAGTCAATACCATATCATATTTCTATTCAACGACATAAATCAATTGTTACTGATATTCTCATACACTTTAGCAATATTAAAATAAGAAGATTCTCCTGTATCACTCATCGAAGTGTTCATATTCTGCAACTCAGTAAATACCGGTCTCTCCAAAGCAGATGACTGTTCAGCTTCAAAAAGCAAACGTTGAATATTCATCTTGACTTTTGCTTTCAATACAGGATTGAATCGTTTCAATGATGCGGCGACACTTTTACCTGAAATGAAAAGAAGTCAAAGTTATGATGTCAGACAATAAAGACATTCGGCAGGACCCTAAGGTTGATGCAATAAATACTTCAAATTCTGTCAGATGACAATTTTACCTCATTTAACATAAAGCGCAAATAAAAATTTACGTTATTGAAGCACTAATATTAAAAAATATATCAAAAAATCAAAACTTTAAATTCGATCAGCGCGTTTTTTCGATTTATACGTTATAATTGATATATTTATTCTGTGCATCACTCACCATAAATCAAGTCTTCGTCGTCAGCAGCTTCTCTATCCTCATCTCGAGATTGCAAGAATTTGAGAATTGCTTCATCAACCGATGCGGCAGTTGATTTGCGCCTCCCCACTGTAACAGTTTTAGCAGTTTCCGGTGACACTGAAAGTGGCGTGGAAACTGAAGCTGAAAAGTCTTTTGTTTCAGATTGCTCGGGAAAATCTAGGTCTACACTATCTTGTGATGCCGATTCACGCTTGTTCGTAATAGTTTTTCTTCGCTCGCTACAGTTATCCAAGAAGGAAGAACGGACGAGAGTGTGCATCGTGCAATCGATATTTCCACCTCACATGTGTCGGGCTTACTCAGAAAGAGTCGTCTTCGATTACGTCCTGGTCCTGTTCAGCATGTTTACCTCTTGGTGCTCGCACTCTTCACTTGGATGCTCCAGACTCATCCTTGGAAGCGCCCTCGACGGAGACGATTCTACAGCGAATTTTCGCCAAAAGACGGAACCGCAAAATCCCTGCGCGACTCCCCAAAGCGGTTCGTTGTACTGCAGCTAGTGCACTGGCGACTGCGATCGACAGGGCAGTGAATTCTAACTCACCGCTGAATTGGATCCGTTTGTTTTGCTTCGCGCCAATTGCCCTCGGCGTACCAACCAACCGTACCTCCTCCGGCGCGTCACTTTCGTCCAGCCTGCGACAAACCTTCACTGCTTTTGAAAGCATGACGAGTGAACAACTTTTGGGTATTCTCGAGAACCTTGATGCTGCTCCGCATGTCGATTGCTTCTCCGTTTCATCCGAAGACTCTGAGACCTTACGTAGAAGAGTAAGGGCAAAGCTGATCGACGGGGACATTTCCGGAGCCGTCAGAGTCATCGCATCCGACGATACGATTGCGCATCCGACTGACAAAGTCGTTGAACTCCTTCGAGAGAAATACCCTCCCGGTCCTGATTGTGTCAATTATTGTGACTCTTTCGACACCCCACAGATTGTAGTGACCAACGCCGATATTGAAGCTGCTCTCAAGTCCTTCCCCGGAAGCAGTAGTGGTGGGCCGAACGGATTGAGACCCGGTCACCTTCGCGAACTCACAGGACATGCTGCCTACGAATCGGGACGCCGCCTCCGAGCTTCAATCGTCGTCTTGATGAGAGGACTCTTCAATGGGACCGTGTGTACTTTCGGAAGAGACTTGCTTTCAGCTGCGAATCTCATTGCACTGCGGAAGAAGGACGGTGGCATCCGGCCCATCGCCGTCGGCAACGTCTTTCGTCGCATAGCTGCCAAAATCGCTAGCCGCGCCGTGTGTATATCTTTGGCGCCACATCTCCGCTCCGTGCAACTTGGTGTCGGCATTCCTGGTGGAGCGGAATCCGCCGTTCACGCAGCTCGGGAGTACATCTACCGGAACCGCAATACATCAAAGCTGCTTGTTAAGCTGGATATGCATAACGCTTTTAACTGCGTGAAGCGAGAACATATCCTGATGACCGTCGCGCGTCGCTGTCCCGAGATCGGCCGACTGGTGCGTCTCTCTTACGGCAGTCCGACCAACTTGCTTGCAGGAAAAGCAATCATCAAGTCTTCCTGTGGAGTTCAGCAGGGTGACCCGCTTGGCCCGCTCCTTTTCGCCCTCTGCGTCGATGAAGTAGCCAGATCCGCCAAGTCAGAGTTCAACGTATGGTACCTTGACGACGCAACGCTCGCTGGACCACCCGACCTTGTCTCCGACGATCTGAGGAGGATCATACCCGTCCTCTCAACGATTGGTCTGCAGGTGAATCCGACGAAGTCGGAGGTGATCCAACGATCTGAGTCGAATGTTCTTACCACACAAAACATCAGTACCCTATTCGATTGCTTGCCAGGTGCTCAAATCACCTCCATAGACTCCGCTGTGCTCCTTGGCTCTCCTTTGCATCGGCAGGGAATAACATTTGTGATTCGACAGAAGAGCGACACCCTGTCCAGAATGGCGCCACGACTACAATCTGTAGATCGTCATACCTCACTCTTCCTCTTGAAAAACTGCCTCTCCATGCCGAAGCTTCTGTACACTCTGCGTAGCTCGCCTTGCTTTGTGGAGGAAGGCGGCCTGTCACACTTCGATGAGGTCTTGAGATCGGCGGTTTCCTCCGTCTGCAACGTTGACTTTGACGACACAGGTTGGAGGCAGGCTACTTTGCCGCAGAAGTATGGCGGACTTGGTCTCCGATCCGCGTCAGACATCGCTCTTCCCGCCTTCCTGTCATCTTCATTTTCAAGTGCATCTCTGATCTTCGACATCCTCAAGTCAAAAGACAAATTGAGTAGCCATAATTCAGCTCTTGAGGTGTGGTCCTCCTCCCATCTGAGTGTTCCAGATAAGCGCGATATTCAAAGTGAATGGGACAAGCAGCTGGTGATGCTAAACAGGGACCACCTCCATCACGAACTCGACCAACATCGACTTGCATGCCTAGCTGCTGCTTCTCAGCCGTACAGTGGTGCTTGGCTTCAGGCAGTGCCTTCGACGTCGACCGGTACCCTTCTCGACGATGAGACAACACGCCTGGCGGTGGCACAGCGTCTCGGTTTGAGTGTATGTGAGCCCCACCCATGCCGTTGCGGTGGCACAGTCGACAAGCGGGGCCTTCACTCGTTGTCGTGTCGTCGCAGTGCCGGCCGTTTGCCGAGTCACACGGCTATCAACGACGTTGTGAAGCGAGGGCTGGATGCAGCAATGGTGGCGTCGTGTCTCGAGCCCGTAGGACTCGATCGTGGCGACGGCAAGCGTCCAGACGGGTTGACTCCTTTCCCCTTTTCTCAAGGAAAGTCGCTAGTCTGGGACGCAACTTGCGTCGACTCTTTCTCGTCCACTAACGTGTGCGGCTCAGCAGTGGAGGCTGGTTCCGCTGCCACCAAAGCGGAGAAGGCAAAGCTTTCCAAGTACGCCGCCTTAGCCGATCGCTTTGTCGTCCAACCCGTAGCCGTCGAAACGTCTGGTGTCATCGGGCCACTGACACTACCATTCCTCAAAGAAATTGGACGACGTATTGCGTTGCAACGCAATGATAGCAGTGAGAGAGAGAGTGACTCTTTCAGCGGCTATCTCTTGCTATCGTCCGCGGCAACGCTATCGCTATTCGACTGGACGGCTTGATGAACAGTGATTGACAATATTCGATTTGTATTTTATTTTATTTTATAGTGATCTGAGACTTTTGAAACTGTTATAGAACCCAATACTCTGGAACTATGTGACTGAACACAATAAATATAAATATGAAAAAAATGCAAGGAGTTCTAGATATCTAAAATTGATTCGGGATAAGACCATTTTTAAAGATGTTGCTGGAATCCGAGAAAATCACGAGTATTCACAAGATCTCCGCATGATCTCTCAGAGACATCCATAAATTCATCAATTTTTGTAAAAAGCTGTATAATGTCATCATTAATCAGCCGAAACATTTGGATGCATTCGTCGGATAATTTGATAAAAAACTCATCATAAAAAGAGCAGATAGTTTTAATCATGTCGATGAATCAATCCCTTGATGCCATCGCGCTTTTCGAATGAATCGAACTTGTTCACAGTGGATACTGCTACTTTCATTGAAAATTTTTCGTTCATTGATTTCACATGATTTGTTATGCATTAGTGCCTTATTACAACTGATTACACTTGGTGGATCTTTTAGTCTTAAAAATCCTTTAAAAAGTGCCTTTCTTGTCATGAAAATTCCCCTCGACGGCCAACGTTTCCGGCAGATTCGAATACTTTTTATTATTGTGACAGTATTAGGAACATAATTAATGCAACGTTTTCCTGGTACGTAAAATACTGAGATAGGGAATGCCATTCAATTTATAATTAGTTTTGCTCCTATGAACACTGCATTTATTCATTATCAGGAATGATTTAAGTAACTTTGACCCTGCTTGACAATGCATGATAAATTCCAAAACTATTTATTTCTTTAGCATGCATAAGGAAGTAGAATTTGAACTATCTTATCTCTGCAACAGGCCTTCGAAGCTCTCCCACAGAAAGCGTCATTCTGCCTCCTGTACAATTATAGATATCTATACCTCCTTGGCTAATGTATTCCAATGAACGAGTACAATAAAGACGGTTTATTGCACTCTTCGAAGTCGATGCACTGGAAAGCATAAACTTTAAATTATGGAAGCAATAATCATAGAGATTATTGCACTTTGAAATATAAAGTTCTTCCAAATGCTAGAAATAGAAGTACTACAAACCATACGGATGTGGAAAGAAATATTTCCTCTATATCAACTACGTACATAAATATTAAAGTTTTTTTCAAAATAGTAAATGTAAATTTATCATGACCACTTACTATCATCAAACACAAAATGCTGTGCAGTTGCATGATTGGATTATTGGGAAAAATTTTATAGACTGCATTGATTATGATCGATCAAGATGGAAAAGGAAAGATATTAATGAAAACTGGTGTGATTTGGAGGAATTTCCGGACAACATGCTGGACAATCTCCTTCACGTAGAAGCCTCATTCTCTACAGCAATCACTTTATGTGAAAACCCTATGTTAAACATCCATGCTGAAAAGCACCGTCATGCAGATCACCGAAGCGTTGAGGATCTTGAAGTTGAATATTTTGATACCTTGAATAATGCTATAAGCAATGATAAAATAACATCATACGAAATTGACAACTTAGTTTCATCTAACTTAGATCCCAGACAATTTGTGATGAGGCAATGTGCCGAAGAACGTCATGCAAGAATTCACAATTGGTGTATTGAAAGAGAACTGATGAGATTGAAAGAGAACTGCGTCCCGTAACAAAAGATGAACATAAAAGCAATGAGCAACGTTTGATCGATGCAGAATAGACTATACGCTGTAAAGGAGGATGCTTATCATATTCATAAACACTGTTCCCTTAAATTGGCATTTACCTGTAATGGATACATCTATAATTTTTTCATTGAACTCGGAAATTTTGCTCAGCTTCATCTTGAACCAGACTACATGCGCAGTTGACCGAGCGGCGAGAGAGATCAGCCTTGTTTCAAATTTGTCAAACAGCGGACCAAAAGTCAAGAATACTGTCGATAGATATTTGTTGGTCAAAGAAATAGTAATTATCTAAGAATAATGAAAACAATTTTCAATGACCTTGTAGCTGTATATTCCCCAGGAATATAATACAGCTACGCGGTCGTGGAAAATTGTCTTTATTGTTCTTGGACGAATGAATCCCGACCGATGGCAACAAAAGATCTAATTCAAGCAGTGGTTACGCTAAATTCTGACATGGTCTGCGGCGTCCAGTCGGTTGACGTACAGTGGTCAACCACTCCAATTCCAAAAATTTCCAATTCAAAATTTCTATACGCTTAGAAAGCTCATGTCATAAAATTGTCCCTGAAAAAGATTCATGACCATACTCAGAACATGGCGGTCAGTAGACTCGAAAATGCCTAAATTATTTGCAATCCGATAGAATTGCGGTCCAATTATTTTCACTTGTTGACGGTATTTAGTGATAGACGCGAGAGTTATCTGACGTATCACCTGAACGAATAAGATCAGGACTGCTATTGACTGGGTAGGTAGGTGAACAATGAAAGTTCACAGGGAATGTTTGATTAGAATGACATTGAATTAATCGATTTGCTTTGCCTGTAAGCAGTGATAGGAAATGACAGCTTCTGAAGTCTTGCCAGATAGGCTTTTGAGGGGGTCAAGATGAGGCTCTGATCCGAAGTGACCGGCAAGTAGCGATTATATGATATCACAACAGTCATCCACAATTTATGGGGTCGCCTTGTCAATAACAACAATCTTTAAATATCTATGACTGATGATATCTACCTATGTCGACTTGTCTCGAGAGGTCACTGCCCATATCAATCCACATGGTTGAAATGGGGTATAACTACGGGTATTTGCGTGACAAGAGGACAGCGACCGCCATGATGCCAAAAGTTCACCACACAGTCGTGCGCCCTGCAGTGACGCTCTATAGCGCCGAGAGGTGGCCTACGCTGAGGGATATGGAACGCCGACTCGAAGTCATGCAGACGAAGCTGCTGCGCTGGATCTCCGGCATCACTCGGATGGAACACGTTCATAGCATGGAAATTCGCCGACAATGCGTTGTTTCCACGATTGCCGAAAATATGATGGTGGTCCGATTGCGATGGTTTGGTCATGTTCTGCGTTACCAATTCCGATAACCTTGTAAGGGTGGGCTTCAACCTTGAAGTTGAAGAAAGAAGAAAAAACGGCCATTCCTACTGACATTCCTTCTGACGGCCTTCCATTCCTTGCTGACTCGACATCCTGCACAACGACATGAGGATCGCCGGGTGGCCATCCAGACCGAGCCCATAACAGAGGGAAGTAGAGACCAGTAACCACTGCGGCGGGCCCCTCCATCGTGTGACACAGAAAAAGAAGAATTCTGCATGCGCATATCATCATGTCCACATTTAGAGGGGTTACCAGTTAATGGACAGAGCAATCAAATAATCTAAACTGGGTACTTCTATTCTTTCCTCCCTACATTTCTGTTGTTGACACCCGGAAGTGTTGCATCGTCAACGATCTTCTCTTGCTCCTACGGCAGTCTCACTAACGTCGCATAACGTTGAGTTTGTAAAACTCCTCTTATCTGACTTGTAGAATATTTACAGCCTCAGAATTAGACAACTGCTCGTCATTTATCTGTAGACAACAATCCCGCGAAGTTCATGATCGCAGCTTTATCTTGTATTCTAGCTGAGTATCCAAAGGACCAATCCTTCATCCCAGGGTTCAAGTAAGACTTCTCAGTTTCTTAGTCGTGTTGCAGTGTCAATCAGCGACACTGACAGATCAAGTCTATTCTAAACCCAATGTGACTAACTTTGGTGTAATTTGATGATTTAGGAAAACTTGAAAAATGTGGGGGGAAAGAATAGAAAACCACCCCAAACGGTTGCATGAAGTAACGTCACATTTCAGTTGAATATAAGACTATAATTTCTTTGCAATATAACACTGAGTAGACTCTGAGTAGACATTAGTTAGGCTATCATATGGCTTTATTTATATTTGAACGTACCTGATAATTAATGCATTATCACAGTTACAAGTTCATTCATTACAAAAGTCTGTGTGTTTATATGAGATATTCATCACTACAACAAAAATACAATTTATTATTTTAGAGCTTGCTACAGTTAAGTGTTAACAGCTTTGATATTTGATTTTCATTTTCAGTTGCATTATCAATATTACGACGACAATTTGTACTAACTACGATTCACTCTTATCAGACATCTTGTTATCGAATTAATTTTGGCGGAAGTGACAAGTAGATATAATTGTTTTTACAGAGAATCGTAAGACATTCAGGAATAAAACAAATTTGATGGAATAAGTTCGCTTTATTGAGCTGTTATCAAATTTCGAGTAATTGAAGATTTGTTATGAGTTCTTCCTAGTACAAAAGGGAACTGAACTTATTCAACTGAATGAAGCAGCCGCTGTTCTGAAGGGCGAAAGCAGTTATCATCCTATTCTCTATTCGAAGAGATAAAAATGATTGATGGCGATAATTATCATACAACCAAGGATCGCTACGGTTAACTGTGGTTAAATCAAAATCAATCTAAGATAACCAATAGTCCAAGAGCTACTGACATTTTCTTCCTAAATTCGCGCATGAGATTCTTATTGAGTTTTAATGAGGGCGAATAATAATAACTATAATATAATAAGAACTACGAATAGTACATTTTTAATTCGTAGATTGTCACAATTCTTAAGTTGTGATTCCAGTCGTCTTGCAAGTTATGGAGGGTCAAAGATTATTTATGTAGATCCATGTTCTTCCGAGTTTGATACACTCAATAACGTAATGATCCATCATCATTCACTTAAAACTCAAAATGACATGTGCCACTTTTATGATTCCACTTTTAGGGCACAATTCTCCAACAGCTGGCAGAAAAACGACATTATTTGTAATCGATGTTACTGTTGCCACTGTAAACCGTAGACCGACAATTATCCTACAAAATCTCTGACAAAATCAACTGACGATTGTCACCTCCAATATCCTGCGATATCCGACGAATTTGTAGGTTCTCCACCGACATCGAAACAGATGCTTTGTACGAGTATGCAAACAAAACCTGTTGAATATTGATTGATTTTTTCGATTAGTGATTGCTTGACTTTTGGGCAATCTGTATTATTGTGTGGCAAAACCATGATTTATTTTGACATAATTTAATTAATTTAATAATTTTGACATTTTTGATGAAATTAGATCTACAATTCATTGCTATTCATTTTGTCGCTTTTTGTCAGATATTGTAGGTGTTTAGTGGCAATCATCCTACAAGAACTAACAGTGACCGACAAAATAGATTTTGTAGGATTAATGTCTGTCAATTGTCAGTCAACGGTTTACAGTGTTGCAGATAAACATCGGTTGTCATGACGTTTTCATTATCTTTAACAGCAATTTGGCAAAGCTACCGGCGGCAGAAAATGTCGTTTTTCTGCCTACTGTTGGAGAATTGTGATCTAAAAGTGGAATCATAAAAATGACATATCATTTTGAGCTTTAAGTGAATGTTGGATCATTACGTTATTGAGTGTATCAAACTCGGAAGTACAAACAAATTATCTTTGACCCTACATAACTTGCAAGACGACTGGAATCACAGCTTACGAATTGTCGTTTTACTGATTTTGAGAGACAATCTGCAAATTAAAAATAATAAGAAGCTCGTGCTCGACTTTAGGAAGAAAATATCAGTAGTTCTCACATTGCAACCAAGATGATGAATTCTGTTTCCTTCATTTCTCTAACTCTAAATCGGATATATAACTGCAATTATTTGAAAGCCGAGAATCTGATTTTGGTCTTGCGTTTTGAGTCTCAAGGATTATTATGAATACTTAAGGAGCTGATGCGAGTTTGAAGATGACTTGTAAAATAGCAAGTGAAAGCCAGACGAGTACCCCGGCCAGACCGCTCTCTTGGGGCAAGTATCAGTGATTGACAAATACAATTTACATCAACCTATACAAAAACTATCATTTAAGATTTTAGGATCTCTTATCAAAGTTTTTCTCGATGTCGTGTGAATGTCAAGCAGCGTGTCTCTTGAACACGTGACTGATTTCTAATTGAGAAAAAGATAAATAGTATTTTTAATCCCCTGATGTTTTGCTCAACAGAGCAAGAGCAACCAAGGTGCGCGTGCGCGTCTGATTTTCACTTACATTTTTTTGCGGATTATTATGGAAGTATGAGCATTATTGATGCATTCACAGATATTCATAGTGCTAGCCATGTTTTACAATAAGTCAATGAAGCTGCATTTTTAGTGCACAGCCGCATAGATATCGCTTTGGCTGGTGTTATTGAAATCACACAAGACATCGGACTCACATCAGAACTCAGGAAAGTCATTAACCTTTAATGAATGCGGGCACTTCCAAGGAAAGCCCACTCTTAGTCAATATTGGCATGATGTGATGTTGAGGAAGTCAGCACACCCACGACGAAGCATTGTTCTCAATGCGTATGTCCGTTCTAGTCATTTCTAGTCCTATGACATGTAAGTAGATGCACACGTAGATAGAGCAACTGAATATTGAGTTACATCCTGAGATGATAAATGGTAGCAAACCTGAATAGCTGCCATCTCCTTCAATATCAAGAATCATATACAGGCCTAGCTCACATCTCTCAACATCGACACAATTGCCTTTTTAAACCTTGCTGCCGTATCCGGAGCATGACTACATCCTCTGATTGAGTCTATTCCATTTTTCAGCTGATGATAATAAGCATGTACATCTAGAATACTATTCTAACTGTCCATTTAATAAGTCAATAAACGTTCGACAATGAATGCTATGATATTCACAATTCATTTGATTCGCAGGTATGCATCCAATTATGAATTCAATATTTTAAACGGCTCCGGAAAAATCAAATTTGATTTAAAATGTGGACTGAGCGCATTAAGCGCTAAGATGCACTTGAACGTCTCAAAATGGCTTTGAGCGTCTTCCATTGCAATTGTGTCAATATACCTACATTATATCTTCCGTGAAAATCTAGTAGAAATGTACCGGCAACCTTTGATTTTACTTCTTCGTTACATTGGTGAATGCTTTACATTAATGTGGTGTAACTTTTAGTTAGATTCATGAATTTTTGTCATTTAGTGAGTATATTCTGTATTTACAGTGTAGTCTGGAATGTGTTGGAAACGGAATCGGCCACCGGACCGGCCCCCCGGTTTGTATTTCAGGGGGACACAGGCCTGCTTTTATTATTTTAAGCAATGAGCAAATCTATCCCTAAGTAATAGATTTCCTTGATTGAATTATGTCTTTTGATCATACAGTTAAATAAAAATAAAAAATATAAATTATTTTTATTTCAAAAATTTATTTCTTAAGTAAAAATGAACTATTATTTGACTAGTTAGTCACTGCATCATTAGGCATATTAATGGCAAAACACAGAATCTTTCGTCGACCAAGATAGTTATTGGACACAAAGTATTTTCGTGTTCAAACCAAGGTGAAACAATGGAGAACTATATTGTTTTAATAATTATCTTGGTCCCCCTAAAATATTTAATTAAGATCTGTCATTCGAGGGCTTGCATAGTTAACGGGCTGTGCGGTAATTTTATCTGTGGTTGTTAGCTTGTGTGTCAACCGGTTTTGAAAGAAAAATACCATTCTCTTTTTCAGCAATGAACGAATACGTGACCACTGCGCACAGCAAGGTAACCCATAAGCCACTAGGGAAAAGGACATTTCACTGCCATCAGCTGTGACCAACAATAGACGAAACGATACATGGAGTAGTCAGAGATGGAAACCAGTCGCCGGCCCTGTCGGCCAAGGACTGACCGGCCAGCAATCGTGCATGACCATGACTAAGCCACCACATTTTCATGTTTGATATTGGAATTGTCGAGTGAAGATGCATGTAGTTCTCATGTTACTGTCATGCAGAATTTGCCTTAGTTTGTATTAGTTTAGTGTGTCGCTTTTTCATTGGCTGCCAGTGTGCATTGCTCCACCTTGATGAAATTCGTATCCCCATGGCCTACGATTTTTATTCATGTGCGATTCTTTTCATCTATTATTAACCATCAACTCTGTTGCCAGCTTGTGTGTTTGAGGGAAGTTTCGGAAACGATGAACACAGCAGAGAAAATTTGCCTTAATGAAAACATCTTGCAAAGATTAGATGAATAAGAAATTTTTTATTACCAACTTTCCTATAATTTATTGAAAACATGCCGAACGCCCTTTAATTCTATTATACAATGACTTTTCTCACTCAAAACACTAAAACAAAGCACCATGGCCACTTGGTGCACATGTAGTAAAAATATAGAGTTTGAAGTTATTGCAGATCTCAAGTAATCACTTCTTATTCATATAATTGTACCAAGCGCCCCAAAATATCATTAACTAGAACGTGTAGCGGAGGTCGAAATAGCTCATTAGAAGGAACACATAATCAGTACGGAACAATTCCCTATCCAGAGTTCCGTTAGGCCTACCACTCATGTACTCCATTCATGTACTACCATTCATGTATAAGTTGCACAACATATAGAAATTGAATAATGTTTAGCGGTCTAATTTGACAAGCTGACATCCTCCCAGCATGCTACCAAATCGCTGTCTTAGCCCCGCGTATGGTTTTAACTGTATCGGCTAACAGACCGGCCCCCACCGGCTTTGATTACGCCGGTCGCCGACCCAGCCCCAGCCGATTCCAGCCCTGCAATGTACACAATATTCTATATGCTTCTTTTTATGCAGTTTGTCTGTCATGATCTTGTATAGCCTATTCTCTCGCCATAAGTATCCGGAATTAGATGATAGGAATATATGTCTATAGCGGGATCTAAATTGAAGTTTGTAAATTCAAGTAATCGTAGACTTTTGATTTGCTATATAGGTCATGGGATTTAGAATAAACAAATAATAAGAAAGCGCACAGATTTGTTGAAGCTAAGGAATCCTTGGCTTACATTAGATAACAAAGGCTTACATTATATAAAAAAGTATAACACTGCTTCAACGCGCAGTCACAGTACCACATTGCACATATTATATTCCTTTAATATTACAATTCGCTCCTCTCGAGCATTTCTACATATGATAATAACTGGCTACAAATAATTCAAAACGGATTCCATCGCCATCCGATTTTGATGTGAGTTGTCTACCTTCCCTAGACGTGCAAAGACTTAATCAAGAATTGATCTGATTAAATCATCATCATCCTCCGCATTATACTCTCTTTCATCGCTTATCTCCACGATCTGAGAGCTGCAGATTTCTTCCATGAATAAGCAACGGTCATAGAAGCGAGTAATATCTCATTATCTGATGTGATGATGAAACTAAAATTGGGCAATTCAACACAAACATCAGCCTCGGCGTAGAACAGTTTTATTAAGATTTGGATGTTGTTGATCAATAATGTCGAACAGTAGACCTACACCAAATCGCAAGAGATTGATGATGAGCGAAATCTGCAACCGCTCTATTTGAAATGAAAAGAAATTTCGCTTTTACAGCAAAAATTGGAATACAATTGTAAAAATTAACCTATTTTTATTTAGTACATGTGAAACATCAGAATTTGATATCTTGCTATCCTTTACGTTTCTTAAATAAGCTTGTAACTTTTAGACCGTGAAGTTTGATTTTGCTCATTTTTCATACATTTCATAAAAATGCCATCTGAAAATAGCGATTAAGTTGTGAGCCTCCGCTATGCTCAAAATGCTTCCAGTTTGTCTCTAGAGTTAAAAAAGGCACATGGAAAGTTGATGCCTCGGGTGTTAGCGCAGTCTTAAAATGGATTGAAATTGCGAGCGTCGGTTACTTAATGGACGCTTGCTTAATTGGGAGTCCTAGAAACTTTCATCTAGTTAAAGAATTGCTCCTACATGGGTTGACTGACTAAATTTGGCTTTAATAATTTCTAGCATTTTGAGGTATAAAAGCCTCGATATCGCGATTCAAAGTGAGGTAATATAGGAATGGCCCATCAATGAAAATAAAGATACAGTATGGTCTAACGAGAGAATTGGCAGTTGAATTTCCACAACTTCTCTACGGAAATAAAAGGAACGTCAAAGAATATACCAAACATAGCCATCCATGATCCCAATTAAAGAAGAATGATAATGAAAACGTGGCTAGTGACCAAGCATCAGACGTCAAGCATCAATCAAATACTACCATCCGTCAACAAAGTCATCAAGATGTCAAAAAAAGTCATTCTGAAATTCCTAGGAACATTACAGTATTCTGACCAAACCTCTGGGAGCAACAAAGTCGAAGAATACTGAAAGCAATGTACAAACGATGCGATTAATCAGAATAACAAAAGAAATTTCACAAAAATAGCAAAATTCCATCATTCGGACAGTATTTTATGACAAGTTTGAGTTCATCAAGCGAAATACATAATGTAAACGCTGATCTCTAAAGCGATACTTTTGTACCGTCAGCGTGGCCTAGTGAAGAAGGTGCGAGCTTGTCTCCACCGAGGACTTTCTCCACTGCGGTTCGATTCCTGGGTCGGGCGAATGCGGTCCTGGAATCAAGGGTGCTGGTACTTTCATTGAATATCATTCTATTTATATATTCAATGGACTGGGACAGACCTTTGTTGTCAACTGTAGCATGTGCTACAATTGTCTCTGATAGATTTTTTGATTTGAATTTATCAATGTTTTTCAGTCTCATGCTAATCATGAGAGATCAAAGTCATAGCAGGGCTGTCATCGTTCGACATAAGACTCAAGAATGAAAATTATGAGAAGGAAATTATTTCTGAAATCGACCAATGATTTTTTTAATCAATTCAAAATAGTATAATCATTATAGCCAGAATTATACAAAATGTCAAATGGAAAATCGAGAAAGTTTAACAAGAGAATTTTTGTATAAAACTCCTATTCTTTGCGTGGCACTAACTTGGGAGCTTATGACATCATTCTTTGAAGAAGAAATATCTTTGCTGACGTAGTATTGATCCCTAAAACCAAGCCTCCACAAATTGATCAATTGCGTCCCACATCATCATTGCCTATTCCGGAAGGCATTTTAGAGAAGGAGCTTTTGAGATTCGTTGGTGATTGTCTATCAAGTAGAATCGACGAGCATCAATATGGTCATCGCAAGAGCAGCTCCACGAAATGTGCCCTAACGTCGGCTGAGAATTTTATTCGTCTGCCTTGCTAGAGATGAATGTTATATGCTGCCACATGCTATCAATTGATCTTTGTAAAGGATTTAATGAAATTTCCTACAACGTTTTATAAATAAAATGATTGCCGACTGTATCAATCCCTTCGTCCTGAGTTTTTTTCTCTAGATATTTGAAATCAAGGAGCCAAAGAATCAGATGGAAAAGTTTTCATAGTAGTGTCATTTCTGTTTTGAGTGGAGTCCCTCAGGGATCATCACTCTGACCCCTACTGCTTGTATATTTGTCAGTGACCTTCATGTTGGAAATCAGTCGAACAACGTACTTCTAAAATATGCTGATGACTTTATGGTCATTCCCAAAATTGCGAAGAACTGTCCTGAGAGTTCTAACAATCTGAATTGTTCAATATTCGCAATTGGATTTCTTCCAACTAAATGACTTTTAAACTTTCGGGAGCATATGACTATTCTCACTTTGCTATAGCCGCAATTCCTGTCAAATTAGAAGTAAAATTCTTGGAAGTGACGTTCAATGAATCTTTAAAAATGAAACAGCATATATCTGACATAACAAGAAGAGCTATATGTATAGAGAGCTATAGTGTATCAGTGATTCGTCAGTTAAAGCCTTTCCTTAACACTCCGGAACTTATAATGATTCACAACAGCTGCGTTTGAAGCGCCTTAGAATACAATGCGCCTGTTTTTAAAAGCTGCCAGCTCAATAGCAAGATTCTATTGAAAGAATTCTAAGAAGAGCTCGCAAAATCACATGTGGTGATTCTGATTGTAGCTGTTCCAATTTCATTCTATTAGAATATCGTCGTTTAATGTTGGGTATGCGTAGCTTCAGAATTTAATCAAAGATGAGCATCATCCCCTTCATTACTTGACATCTGAACAAAATCAATTTTCGAGAACTTATCGCCTTCCCATCATCAGAGATATTCAAAGAGCAAAATCATTTATAGTCAGCATGATTCCACTGTCGAATAGCGGTTTTTAATGTGATAATTTTGCTTGTTTCTTTTGATTTACCTTGTAAAATTTACCTTCATGTCCTTAGAGGGTGAACCAGATGTTCGGTTATGAAAAGTGCAAGTTATAGCAAAGCACGAAGCATTTCGCTTACCGTCGGTAATCATAGTCACTTTCATCCTTACTGGCGGTAAGCGATAGGCGGTCAGGATAGGCCTTACCGGTGGTAAGCGAAATGCATCGTGCTTTGCTATAACTTGAGCTTTTTCATAATCGAACATCTGGTTCACCCTGGCTCCACAACTGAAATCATATTCATGGCACAAGCTTTATTCAAACACTTGTTTCTTTTGTTTATGATGATGTCCTCTCGTATCGGCTTTTCATTTTGTATTTCTGTGGCCACACGATTTTGATCATTGTGGCATTCTATGAAAATACGAGTACAATTATTGTTATCATTTAAAAAAACTAAGACAAATAGGATTCTTTTTGTTATTCAACTGGGGCAACATTTGTGAAGCAACTAAAAAAGACATTTGATTCTCTCATTATCCCTTATTTGGCAATATGTTATTACTATCTGTTAACGTTGCACAAGTATTTAAGCAGACTGCATTTATTAGAAATAATGAACCTCGTCAGATATTGGTCTCCCTGCTAGTCTCCTGTTATTGAAAGTTATAGAAAGATGTCCTTAGACTTGAACAAATTGAGCAAGAAAATTGCTTGGAAGCCGTAGACTCTGTGTTTGTTGGTCTCCCGAGCCTACAAGGGCTCGGCTCGTCAGTGCGGCTCCGAATGGCCCAAACTAGCTTAAAATATCTACAATGACTTAGCAAGCTGGAGGACTGTACAACAGGCTGCTCTGTGCTTATTTAACCTGGCCTTGCCATGCGGCTAATAATCATAAAGATTGCAGAGTGCCAGTTCGCCAGGGCATTGAATAGAATGATGTCCTGAGAATTGAAAATTTTAACCAGACGCTGCGTTTCGCCCTACAAGGGCTGGTCAGTACGACTTGGAATGGCCCAAACTGCCGAGCCGCACATCTTAGTCTAGAGCCGACATATCACTATCCCAGTCATTGTATGCAATAGCAGCAAGCGATAGAGATTGACATAGATATTCGTCTCTCTTCGGCTTGTGTGATTGGCCAAGCGCGAGCATTACAAAATCAGCTCTTATCAGGATTGAATTTGCATTACGTTCGATGGAAAATTGATCTTCTTGTCCCTCGAGACTAGCACTGGCCGTGACAATCAGTACTGAGGAAAGTCATCTCTAGACCCAAACTAACAGACAGAGCAATTTATCTCTGTGGCTTAAACTACCCTATTCTGTGGAGTCTTGTTGTTCTTGAACCTAGATAAGACCTCATTGACATGATAAATGACATCCGCTTCACTTGCTCGTCGCTATGCTGCACAGCATTATCATTCTGTAAAGTTAGTGTACTGATTTGAATCATTCAAGTTGACAGAAGCGACCTCTTCTAGTCTTCATTAATCATTTCTGCAGGCAGATGAATTATTGCCAAAACAAGAGAAAATTCCATGTTTCTAATTCATGAATCCAGAATATTTCATTCCTGACGTTTTCGATATCAATCTACTGATTTGGTGACATTTTCTTTACTGCCATTATAAATTTTTCATATCTCAGGAAGCACAACATGGAAAAAATATTGCTTAATTGCTCTTGACAGTTCTTAACCGCAATTGCGCTTGGAAGTACCTTGAAATCCTTCATTGATCACACCTTGATGAGTTAATAAAACAAAATTGATCAGCAACCACCAATCAACTATAACATTTGTGACATAGCAGGGACTTAGAAAATGTTAGTTTTCATGAGGCCTATATAGAATATAAAAGTTTGAATTGAATTAACAGATAGAATCAAACAATGTTTTCCTAGTTGGATTAAATACATTGTTGGAATACGATTAAAATATAGTTCTTTCCATGCTTACTGTGACTAAGATAGCAGGTAAAGTGAATTAATCGCAGTTGAAAATATACAGTTAAAATGAAAATAAATAAACCTTGTTTATACTCGGAAGCACATTGGGCACAAAGCCTTTATTCCATGTTGCCGAGTTGTTGTTTATCCAACTCTCAATCTTTTTGTGCAGAGTGCACCTATTTTAAAAGTCTTAGGTTTGACCCGACCAAGGTTTGAACCAAGGTCTCCCGGATGCAGAACGAACATTCTGCCACTAGGCCACAGTGCCGGTACTTACATCAATTACAGTAAGATATCAATTTGATCGAAATCCGCACATTTCGGTAAACCGGCCCTAGAACCGGTGCACTGGTTAAATATAATTTCCAGGATAATGGTTGGGTTAGCATAACTGTAAATTATTTTCCATAGTACATATACAGACTCAAGGAGTTTGACACAGGGCATTTTCAAAGAATAAAAAAATTTTTTTACGGAATGACTTTCTAAGGCTCAATATTGTTCACTTGCAATCTTGTCACTTCATGAGGGATTTTTACTTCATGAGTTTAGTTCGGATTTAACTTCGAATTGCTCCTCCCTATTATCAACACGACTGCTCAGCAATTTGACTTTAAATGCACAAAAAATGGAGAGCAACCTGAAACATAATCCGTTCATATGAAGAACCATGATTATATGACTAAGAATTTCGAGGAAGCATACAGACTATAGGCCTATGAGAAAGCATCGAAGTGGCCTCTATTTGAAAAAGAGAAACGGAGCCCATCTTGTATTCACTGCGAACGGTACAGTCGGAATTTCCTCTCGGTGTTGCTTTACCTTCACAGGACAACGATCGAATAGGTATACCATCAGTGTCTGTGCGTTGAATGCTAAATCAGACCTTACATTTCAAACTCACTTCCATGCAGCTTTCGCAGAATATCAGTTAATTCTTCAAAACATTATTGAGAACATTTTGTGGACTGATGCGGCCTATTTCTCATTCGAATACAGAGTCAACATACACATACAAACATACATCTGTGTGATATGGGCATTGGAAAAACTAATACAATGTATATTGATGCGATCGGAGAATGTAACTAGCAGATTCTTCTGTGGAGAATATGATCACCGGGCCTCCGTTGTATATTCCGAATTCTTGCTACGTTTTTTACTTTTTGCTTGAAATATTGTAGTTCTACACTTAGTTGACTTTGAGATCTTTATATTATGCATGAAATGCATCATCAAAGTAGAAAACGTTTGACTAATCCTGATGTCCAAAAACAGATATCCACAGACATGAACAATTTGAGCACTATATTCTTTCAACTGAAGACATTTCTGCTTCGTGCAGACGGGTCTCTGTGGGGATAGACGTAGCGTTTAATGAATTTTGCACTTTAGTTGCTCAAGTGTGACGATATTTTTCTATTTCATAGTCAACGAACTGTACTGCAGCGCATCAGTGGGGCATGGGGGCATTTTCCCTCCCACATTTTTGAATCGACGCGTTGGCATTGTCCCCAAAGCTTTAAACCGTCAGCCTGTGACCGCTGTTCGATGCTGTACATCGGTGCCACCACTAGGCACTTCAACACTCGCATTAGTGAGCACCTTAAAGGCGACCCAATTCAAACTGAAATTTCGATGCACGATGCACGAGCACGCACTGAGACAAGATAACTTTTCTATCTTATGTTATTCCGTTTATTTTCGAATAAATTATGATAACTAAAATTCTGACTCCCTTACGAACGAACGGAACGGCTCATTTCCGCTGTCACTTAGATTGTGACGTAGTGTGCTCATGACATCGGTTGACATGTGACAAATGACGTATTCGATTTGGTGACGGCTTTTATCATTACAAATGTAAATGAAGAGAGAGCTGATTTTTACCGAAACGATAGCAGCAAAAACTCCCCGAGTAGTTTTAGGTCGAAGTAATATTTCAAAAGTAAAATTCCAAAATTAAACAGACTGATCTTCGGCGTCCAGCGCCTTCGTTGGTCGATCTTACAATAGCGTTACGGGCCAAGCAAGCCGTGTGAAGATATATGAAGAGTGAGTGACATTAAGAATTGTGATGTCTGTATGAATGCATGTCTAATTGTGAAGTCAGATTGTAGTGTGGCAGTTCATATTTCCTGTTTATTGTAGGTTTCAAGTATGTGATTGCTTTGGCAAAACAGCGAGGATGCTAAAAACGAGACATCAAGAACACAAAAGAGCTATAGAAAATAAAAGCATCACCAGTGCCTTATACCAACATCTGCAAGATAAACACAATGGAGAGGGCAGCATCGGAAATTTTCAGGTCGGTCTCATTAGCAAACTGTTCAACACACGAGACACAACAATAACAGAAGCCAAAGCAATCACATACTTGAAACCTACAATAAACAGGAAATATGAACTGCCACACTACAATCTGACTTCACAATTAGACATGCATTCATATAGACATCACAATTCTTAATGTCACTCACTCTTCATATATCTTCACACGGCTTGCTTGGCCCGTAACGCTATTGTAAGATCGACCAACGAAGGCGCTAGACGCCGAAGATCAGTCTGTTTAATTTTGGAATTTTACTTTTGAAATATTACTTCGACCTAAAACTACTCGGGGAGTTTTTTCTGCTATCGTTTCGGTAAAAATCATTATGATCTCCCGTCGTCTGGTCAATTACGTAAAGCTGATTTTAGCCAATTTTGTATAAAAATGATTTGTACGCAATTTTGTGATTCTTTTGTAACCGCGGAAGATGATGGTATGAAATACATCGAAACTAGTTCGGAAAATCCTTTTTTGTTTAAAAAATGATTGAAAGAATTACGAATTTCTTTGCGTCTGGAAAAGTTGATGCATTTCGACCATTACACAATATAGCAATGAACATATTGCTTTTTTGCACTTATCTATTGCTTTCTAAGTTCTTTCAACAAACTAAAAGTATCCATAAAGATTTAACAAGATTGGAACAAGTTACAATGACTGCGGTTTGAATTTAAAGTAGTGCAGTTGACTTTTTGATGAGAAGAATGCAAAACTAGGAAAATTAATGTGATTTAGTTGGTTTATAGTTGGAGATGGGCGGCAACATGATTTTTCTCCGAATTAAGTCAAAATACTTACTACAACATAAAGACATCAATGATCATTATTGATGGAGCTATACTCACAAAAATATTTATATCTCTCTACAAGAAATCCCTGATAACTCCAAATGATTTTAAACTCTCGCCAAAAACTGCCAAACCCCTGTCATTGCAAGATTTCCCGACGGAATATAGGAACAAAAAATGAAATTCTTGAGATATATATGCTCGTGATGAATAGCATGTGGATCTTTGTTTGTCACCCACACATTCTGAAGCAATCGTCGACCTTGGTGCACTGGTACTCTGCGATCTCTTATGTGTAAGTATTTGTCAAACATGAGTAAATGAATTTGACAATTTCTTATTTAACAGCAATCTTCAACATGAATGTGAAAACAGCCTTCATGATAGCATTCTTAATTTTCCACATGTTTCGCCAACACTGCTTCACAAGTGATACACGAATGAAGGTACAAGATGAACAAGGATGAAATTACATGTAAATTGTGTATTTTCGTTCATAGATACTGTGTTTTTATTCCTGTATCACGAGTGAAGCAGAGCAGACGAAACTTGTTCCTTTGAAAATAAAGAATACTTTTATGAAATCGGTTTTCATTTTCATTTACAAAATTTGCAGAAGACCTGATAGCCTACTTCGAATCTGCACGTCTGCCGAGTTCTAGTTAGCTCCTCTTCTTGTCAGACAGGATAAAAGAAAAACACCTGTTAATCCAAAAGCACACAGAATGCAGTTTTTGAGAGAAATGATTTTTTTATGTTTTCTCTTATCAACTGAAAAGTACTAAGTCTAGAGCCATAAGTTTTGTCATGGTATGTGTTTAGGTCATTTCCTGTCATGTTCGTGAACATCCATCTATGAAGCTACAACCATTCAGCTTTGGTAGGCCTCCTATAGTCGGACAACTTAATCCACATTAATCAGAAGGATCACCGATCAGAAGCATGATAATATCTCATACCCATGATAGGAAATGACCTAAAGACTTTCCATGTAAAAAATTATGGCTCTAGACAGCACTTTTCAGTTGATCATCAAAAACCTCATTTTTCTCAATCTGCGTCCCATTGGATTAACAGGTGTTTTTCTTTATTCCTGTCTGACAAGAAGAGGAGCTAACTAGAACTCGACATACGCGCAGATTCGTAGTAGGCATAGCGTGTGCATCATTCTTTGAAAGTCTCATTTTCGGTCTCGCTCCCTGCAGAAACTCGTTCTGGCTGCCGGACTGTAATATTCTCTTAATAGTAAATGGAGGGAGTGAAAAACGAGTCTAACTTTTAGCTTGAAATAATGCGTTTCGTTTCTTGTAAAGATATCAACTTTGCTGCTGACTTAATTTAGCTTGAATGCTGAAGACTCCTCGTGCAGATAACAAAGTTTCTCTCAACCTTAAGTCTATGAATGTGAATGTGAATCCTCTCAGCTTCAACCTCATTGTCATTGCCCAAAATGGAAAGATGCTCACTTCAATCTAAATCTCATTCAACTAATTATTCATTGCAACGCTTTGTCAGTCATTCGTGTTTCCTTTAATTATAAATGACCCACTTTGCCTGACTTTTCAAGAGATCATGACTTTTCTGTCGACCAAAAGGTTGACTGATGAAGAGATTAGTCAAAGATCAACGGGTGAGCCACTTTGATTGATGTGAATGACAAAAAATTCCTAAGAAGTGACATTTGTTGAAAGCAGTATTTGACTGCAGTTGAAAAGCAAAACTTGTCAATAAAAATTCCTTGATCCTTTGATGCATAATCAAGGTCCATCTGATCCCGTAGCCTATTAGGCTCCTTCTCATGCTTTCATTTTCAGCCGTTGGAGATCCATTCTTATTCTTCAGATCGTTTAACATCAAACGGTATTTCTATTCTTCCCACCACCACATTTTCTAATGTTTCCAAATTCATCGAATTTCGTCAAACTTAGTGACATTGGATTTCGAATAGAATTGATTTATCCCTGATTGATAGCACAACACCACTGAGAAATCTTACTTGACCCCTGGAATGAGGGATTAGTACCTTGAATACTAATTTCGAATACAAGATACAGCTGTGCTGTGATCATGAACTTCGTGGGATTGTTGTCTACACTGCAGCTATAGTGAACGACAAAGCAAGTGCTGGGAATTTTCTACAAACCAGAGGAATTTTACATACTCAACGCTTTTGCGACGGTAGTGAGACTGCACTTAGGAGCAAGAGAAGATCGCTGACGATTCAACGCTCGAGGGTGTCAACAACAAAAATGGGGGGGTGGGGGAGAATAGAAGTACCCATCAAACATTACAGAACAATAAATTCAGTTGTTGCTCATTTCTTAAAGATAAAAAACAAAACATAGAAGTGTAAAAATAATATTTTTAAGTTGTAAATAATCTCATGAGGAATCGATGAACAATAAGTGGATACATGCTCACGTTGATCCCACTAAAAAAGCATATGTAGGCCTACTATTGTATCAGAACTTTGCATGCCCGTTCAACACTAAGGGATGTCACCTGCGATAAAACTTAACATCGCTCGAATTAGCAGAAGAATCGTGCTAGAAAGACTTAGGCATTGCCTTTGACGGAATTTCGGTGATTATCAACAATCGTTGAAGTGATCATGAAACTGCAATAAATTTAGCGGTGCTTATGGGTTATTTTTCCCTCCCACCATGTTTTCAAATTTGTCTCAAATCTGCAAAAATGAATTAATCGTCACCAAACTTCAAGTAGATGTACTAAGCATATTTTCTACCCATTTACAAGACTTTATGCAGATTAGACAAGTACTTTTTGCATGAGAGACGATGACGTGAAGTGTAGCGAAGTTAACAGCCTGATCTGCCTTAGACTGTTCGATGCATTATTGCTTCTCGTGCGTGCATTTTTCTCTCTCCCTTTTCGTCTCATCCGCTGCTATTTGAAATCTTCCCATGTCCACTATCTTGCCACGCCTTTTTTAAGCCAAGCATATTAATGTAAGGGATATGGCCTGGTCATCATCGCTTCACGAGTTGTCGGGAAATGACTTTGTTGACCTCAAATACTTTCCGCTCCGACGGTAAGGTCATAATGAGTCAAATCAAGCTGACGTCATCGCTGCACTTCAAGTTATCGCTATTAATTCAAAAAGTTCTTCTCCGATTTGCCTAAATTTTGGTATGTGGCTAGAGAACACCCTCGCCTACATGTGTTTAAAGATTTCTGACGATTGATTCATTTCTACGGATTTTAGACAAATTCGAAAACGTGGGGGGAGTATCTCATAGGTAACAATTCACGTGGAATTGATGATCGTCACATGCAATCATTATGATCGCCATAGTTTTTTTCCGAATACATACTTGCCATACATTCAGATGGCGGGGTTTCATTAGTGTATTTCCTAAGAAAGCCTTTTAAAAATAGACTAAAATTTTTAGATAATACATTTTTAAATAGATTTAGATTTTTCAGCTTGCAAGGAGGAATTGAAGACTATATGAATGAGTGACATAGATCCAGTGAAAATTGCTACTGCTCCCCGAAGCTTCGAATAGAAGCACGCCTTTAGTAGAGCAGTTGAAGTTGACATTTTTAGTTTACTTTCCTCTACCTTATCTTTTCCTCGTCCTACACTACGAGAAATATGTTTTCCGCTACTTACAGTATGTGTTGCGTGACTAAAAAAGTACTTCTCATGATTCTGATGAATAATAGAAATAAATGCTTTGGAGTTAAGGACATTTCCACCGGAAACTAAGGCAAATAAGTAAAAATAGGATTTATGACATGTTGCCTGAAGATCCGGGCTCCAGTTACAACAATCAAAGAACAAAATCTAGTGCAACTACAGTGAAAAATGAGGTACTGTTCACTTGGTCCAGAACATCAGAAACTTGTAGAATGATAAAATGAATGCTTAAAATGATGTTTTAAAATACTAATATACGAAGACCTATAAAAAAGTTTTCGTATTTATCGTCGTCACAAGGTCAAGTCGACCCTGGCCTGACTTTGGAAGAACGTCACGAATGACAAAGCGCAGACGACGTCGTGTCACGATCGCAGACTTCTAATTTACAGCAGCCCAGTGCATGTAGAGCAGGGATGCGGAGTCGGAGTCCCGGAGTCCTATAATTTCTGATGGATCCGGCCTATAACTAGACCCGAAATATAATACAAGCAAATTATTTATTCTCATGCATAACTGTCACTGTCTTGATTTCAACTTTCTCCGTCAAACAAAAGCACAGAGACACTGCTGCATGCAAAGGTTGTAGTAGTTGAGGGAATAAACCGTGATAGTGAAAAAGGATTGTCTTTTCACTTGGTGATTTAATAGAGAAGACAAGCCCTCCTAGCCTCGATCACACCTACGCACCAAAGATCACATCAGAGACAAAAATGAAATGCTACTTTGTTAGAGAACCCTAACAACCCTTACCCATTACACAACCCCTAACAACCCCCTTACCCTAACGTTAATCGTCTGTAATGTCTACTCTAAAGTGCAAATTAGAATCGAAAGTGAACTCATAGTTTTTAGGAGAAGGATGGCGAATTTTCCTGTCTGCTAAAGACTAGAGAAAAACCGTGTAAAGCACACATCAACAAGATGGGAGATGCCGAGTCGTATGCATCCAACTTAAAGCGATATTTCATAAACTTTCATCGTAAATGATTGATAATTGATACAACGATGATTACTAAAAATAGATTCAGGTAAGCCAATAGTGATCTATGATCTAGGTTGCCAGTTTATTCAAAAAAACTAGGTTTTATATACTGTACTTGTCACCCGGAGTCGGAGTCCTATCAACCCTCGGAGTCGGAGTCGGAGTCCTACCAAAATGATAGGACTCCGCATCCCTGCTGTAGAGGTAGACATTTCATCATGGCCTTTCAAATGTTTTGGTGGACGAGCTACATCAAATATATTTTGATTAATATCAAATCAATCTGATCTTTCATTTGAAACCTAAGAAAGCCTTTTAAAAATAGATTAAAATTTTTAGATAATAGATTTAGATTTTCCAGCTTGCAAGGAGGAATTGAAGACGACATGAATGCGTGACATAGATCCATGATAGGAAATGCTGACTTTCCACAGACTAAGCACGATATTTTGTTACACATTCGTTACTATTGTTGCACATTTATAAATATCAAAGAGATGTACGGCAGTAGATTTGTAGACATGATTGATTTCATGGTTATTTAGGCGATTCTTTATACAAAGGCAAGGAAATTTCCTATTAAGTTGGATTTGCTATGTCTTTCGGTTCCCAATTGTAATGAATGCACTCGCATGTTTTACTTAGAAAATTTCAGTTATGTTTTTAATTACATAGTCTGTCAATCCGATCAGTTTATTGGAGCCGATGGCTAAAAGTGTCATCTCGAATAATTCTTCTTACTTTTGAAAATTCCTATAAATAATATTCATTTCAATGAGCATAAATCAAAATTCTTCATCAGAAAAAGTATACTGAATTCCATTTTAAGTGATATAGAGTCGGATAATCAAATAATCAAATCTCTCTAATGAATGGCATTGAATGGGATAATAAGATAATCGCAAATCGAGATTCACGTTTTTCAAATTGGATTCAATCGACAATCAAACGTTTAGTATTTAGAATCGCACCCATTATTTTGGCGACAAATGACAACACCTCATCAACAGTGTTTTCAGAGCACTTGCGAGGATGATGGCGATGCAAATAGATTGTTCATTACAAAATAATGACAAAAATTGACTAAATTATATAACTATATAATAATGATATGAATTTCATTCGTTTTGTTTGTCAATAGCGCTAAACGCTATTTCTTTGTTCATGAAATAACTGCTCGAATGCAATGAGTTATAGAATGCTATGTATATGCCGCATCGCTCTCGCCTTCGATCCACAAAATCCTCCGCTCATGAGTGCAAGAAAAGGAATCTGAAGTAATCTATGAAGAGACGAAGAATATGATCTATCTATCCACAACTTACTACATAGTAATACATTGTTTTCCGTCACCCTTCGGACACACACAAAAATGGCGAATTAACAGTATAGATATATTTCCGTAATCAGTATCTTTATAACTCGTGCATTTGTGTATCATGTATTCGCAACTGATTATTTTCCATTAATCAAAGCAAATTATTTCTACAGCTAAAGTATATTGACGGTTAAAGAACCCTGGCCATTGACGGGTAAACGACCCTTTCTGTAAATACTGGGTAAATCATCCAGATGGGTCTGGCCAGACATGAGCCTTGTAGTCAATATCTTATTGTCTCCACACAAAATCTTCATGAATTATTGAATATTATTATCAAAAGCAATATCTGAAATTTTATTTTGCGTTTCTATTGGATAAAGTATCAGCAAATTGCTTTAATTATTTAAGTTTTGGGTACAATCATTGCAGTAATAATTGATCTTTAGGAATGTGAATGTGTGGAATGTGTGCGATTTTCAGGTTTCTTGACGATTTCAGCGTATAGTGATTAGTATGAAGATTTGCAATTGGGGGATGGAAAAAGTGACGAACTACGAATTAAAGGTTACGTACGTTTTACAATGTGCAACATATGAAACTTATTCGGGGAATAAGAAATGTGGCAAATTAATCGAAATGACGAATTAACCAGGTAGCGATTTATCCGGAAAACACTGTACATGCATACACTGCAAATCGTGCGCTACCAAGCCGGTGAAATGATTGCTACCAAATGCTAAAAATTTCTTTTCATCTGGTAGCTTGCTGCTGCATTCTGCGGTAGCATTGTTGCGTCTGCTGCCAGACCTGTATGATGCCGACCAGATGCTTCTCTTTCTTCTAGTCGCACAAGCATGTTAATAAAGCATCATTAACTGTTGATCAAATCATTTTCACAGCATTGTATCATGAATGATACCAAATTTCTACTAGTAGAAGAGTGTAAATTAATGCTGGGTCGATAATGTTATCCCGATTGTCTCTGAAATTTCCATGTTGTTATAGATTTTTATGATATCTCTGCAATATAATTTTTCTCCAGTTGGTCATCTGATCTTAGCAGTTTTTCTTTTTTTTTTTGTATATGTTGTATCATTAAGCTCAAGCAAAAGCTCAAGCAAAAAAATTGCTAAAACCCATTGCTAAACCGATTTTATTTGCTTGATGTAATGTCAGCGCTTTTGATGGAATATGAGCGCAAAAACAAAGACAGCAAATTTGTAAATTCAGTAATAGAAAATAAATAAATTTTGAATTCAAGTTGATATTTTGTGATCGAGCTTTAGATTTCATGAGCCTCAAATGAAATTACTTTCGTAAACATCGATCACATTATTTCGACACAGCCCACGGCCCAAGCCTTTAAACTCGGTTTAGCGACATTCAGAAATGTTACATTCTTGCTTCCATAAAGATAAGCTTGGTCAGCCATTAAATCGATCAATTCATGATCATAGAAACATCCGAAGCAATGACAAGCAAAATTAATGCCAGATCGAAAATCATGAAATGCCTCCAACTTTGGTGAAAACCATTGCTGGTAGAATCAAATGGCATGAAATTTTCGAAATTAAGCCATCCTCTTTCTCACTGAAAGTAATGTAGAATTTAAAAAGTGTCCCCTCTTTCCTTTCCCTGTCAACTTCAAATACATTAACTGGTAATTGAAATCCATGAATAACGATGAACTCGATATCTGTGGCTTGACCACAACCGGATATAAGCTTTTACTGACATTAAGTGGTGCAACCGCAAAACTAGATTGTTTAACCGTGTCACTTTCCTAGAAGTACAAACTAATTCAAAGCGATGGTACATGCAGGCAGGAACTCACTAAGTGGGCAAGAATGCTTCTTCAAAATGCTCCGATCGCCAAGCCTATTTCTTCAGATTCAAAGAATTCAGATCAGTCGTACATAAGTATTGTCGATGAAGCTAGTCCCTCCGATCATCATTCAAAATGATGGCAGGCGTACGAAAAAACGTTCGCTAATTTCCTTGGAGAACATGATATCATCTGTGTAGTGACATGACAGTAGTGTGATCCAGCTGTCAACAGCACAGAATTAGACAGGTTGTCTCTACTTCTGCTTGACTAGAAAGGAAGCATTGGAACATGCAACGCTAATGAAATGGCACAATCTGCTGACATTATACCATAGCAATCGAGCAATGAGCAGTCACTTCAACATTAAACACGCCAAATTGTGCGAAGTTTCAGTGACTACTATCAACCGCATCACACAGCAAACCAGAGTTTCGACCTCGACCTCGATATGAAATATATCGAGGTAGAGGTCGGACAGTTGCTGAAATTTATGTAATGAAAATTTCCCTCAAGTAAAATATTTTTTCATACTTAAGTATCACTAAACATAAAAAGATAGTATCTAATTGAATTTTTATTCCGTTTTTGACAATTTTCCTCAGCTTTAAGCCGATCGATTGTCTAATGACTGACACAAGGCCCATCGTTAGCCTTAGCGCTAGCCTAGTTTTTTTGGCATGATATACATGTATATAATAAAAATGTTCGAGTAAAATGTTTAACTTGCTTTCATTCAAAGCTCCATTGCCTTATTTGTTTGTAATTTAAATTACTTTATACTAAAATGAGAGAGTGCCTCAGTCATTTTTATGCCTTAAACCATTGACAAGCCTTTACATTCATGAGCAGAAGCGTTCCGATCTTGAAAGTTTTTGAAGCTAGTTGTAGGCCTAGGTTCAAAGAGAACATAATACTAAATTCAGTTCAATACATGAAAAACGTAGCTACATAAATAAGAGTGGGTCACCATGGATGAGAAAGAGGACCCCACCGATTCAATCTACCTTTCTGCTGCCTTCGCTACCGTTTTAAATCATTTTATATGTTAGTCTCATGTTCCTTATTTTTGATGATTTATACACATGATGATTTTACATGATTTATACAGCTCATAAAAGTATTCAGCATAATTGCATGCAAGGCTGAGAGCGAATTGAAAGAGACAATGTTTGTTTTTGAAATTCCACTAAAAACCAATTCATTCGGTATTAAAGCACAAATATTCTGTAAATTTTACTTCTGTGTCTGAAGACAGCGCACATTCCATCGAAAGCGGTAGTATCTGAGCAGAAAAAGATATATCAGCATATATGTTTGGTCAAGTGGTATTATTTTCTTCTACAGTTGCGAAGGCAAAGTGTCATGAAAGATTGCGCATGAGAGATGTCGCAGGGCAATCTTGCACCTCCAGTTACAATGGATACAGGACATTTGCCATACTTTCAAAAGATATGCAATGCTATGAACTCAGGCGGGCAAGAATACCATTTTTTGCGACTTATATTCTGACATTGAGTTTTCTACGAAGCCGTTCACGCCGCTATTGCCCCTAGACGCACCTGCCTCATTCTAATGGGCGATTTCAATGCTAAGGTAGGCCCGGGTTTGACAGCGAGAAATGTGTCGGCCCCAAGGTAGCGGTACTAGGAACGAAAGGGGCGAGCGATTGGCTGCAATGACCGAATCTAACCGCCTTTTCATCGGCAAAAGTTTCTTCCAGAAACGCATCGGCCACCGCTGGACGTGGCTGTCACCCAATGAGGCCACCGAGAATGAGATCGACTACATTCTGTGCAGTCACCGACGCATCCTCCAGGATGCATCGGTCGTTGGTAAGAAAGGATTCAGCACTGGAAGCGATCACAGACCAATAAGAGCAAAGCTGATAATCGAAAAACACGCTCTAATGGCCAGCAACAAACTGCACTGTCACCGATATCGACATCGACTCGGCTACCGTTACGACTGTCATTAACAATTACGACTGGAATCAGATCAACACAGATGACATTTCAGCAGATTACCGGGACCAATTACCGACAATTCCAACTGTGTTAGTCAGTGAAGTTCGAAATGCAGTCGTACAAGCTGCAGACAGACCGTTCTCTTGGCCTGGACAACATCGAGATTGAACTGCTCAAGGCTGGTGGGGAAGCACTTTGGTCAGCTATGGCCAGACGCTTTGGTGTCTACATGAAGCAGCGGAAGATTCCCGACCAATGGAAGACATCAAAAACTGTACTGTTATTCAAAAAGGGAGACCGAGAAAAACTGAGCAACTATCGACCGATCGCACTTTTGTCAGCCAGCTACAAAATCTTCACCAAAGTGTTGCTCAACTGAGTTACCAAGAAACTTGACTTTAGATCGGGGTACAGCACCATGGACAACATCCACGTATTCAACCAGCTACCGGAAAAAAGTCGCGCGTACAACATCCCTCTAGTGATAGTCTGTGTGGACTACGAAAAAGCCTTCGACAGCATAGTAATTAATGCCGTCCGGTCGCTCTACAGCAACAAGGAATTGATAACGAATACATAGCACTGCTAGAAGAATTGAACAAAGACTTCAATGCAGAAATTACCCTATTCAACCGATCAATTGACGTTGAAATCGGCTGAGGAGTCAAACAAGGCGACTCCATCTCACCCAAACTGTTCAATGCCTGCCTGGAGTATATGTTTCGACAACTCGAGTGGAACGAGACGTGCATCAAAAAGAAGGGTCGCTGGCTCAAACATCTGTGCTTTGCTGATGACATCTTTCTGCTGGGCCACTCGGTGACGGACGTGCAGAGGCGTTTAGAATAGCTCAACACGATAGGCGCTACCGTAGGACTCAGAATTAACTTGAGTAAAACTAAGTGGATGCGAAAAGACAAAGACCATCGACGCCACCATTATTCTTGACCAAAACCAGATTGAGCAGGCTCACAACTATGTGTACCTCGGCCAAGAGTTAACAAGGGACCACAAAAACGGCGGCGAGTTGGCACATAGAAGGAGGGCCGCCTGGGTCAGCTACACCTCGATTTCAAAGGTGCCCAATACCTTTTCGATAGATCCTAACATCAGAGCTAACCTTTACAACAGCAATGTACTTCCGGATATGCTCTATGGATCAGAAACGTGGACAATGACTACGGCCGACCAACAGCATCAACTTGCAATCACTCAGCGCGCGATCGAGCGCCATGACTGCCGTCAAATGGACCGGAGTTTCGGGCGAAGACCAGGGTGGCGGATGCGGTCGACTTGGTGGTCGACAAGTCGAAGAAGAGATGGACCGGACACCTCATCCGAAGGACAGACAATCAATGGACGCGAGCAGTAGCCGAGTGGATTCCGTTGAAATTGAAGCGATCGTCGGGTCGACCAGCTTCAAGATGGCGCGACTCTCTCGGACAATACTGGACAAGATTACCTCAAGATAGAGAATCTTGGGCCATTCTTGTTGGTCTGCGCCGATCCTGATCGGCGATGACAGGCTGATTTGTGATTTGTGATATTCGGACAATAAAATATCCCACAAATCCTATAATATAGATATCATCCACATTTGTTATAGCTGATGCGGCCAGATTAGCGAGATACTTATTTTATATAAGTATGCTTTGATTGATTTCATGATTTTAAAGTGCGTGTCGATCGATTATATTTTTATAATTAAAAATATGGAATCATGCTTGATTATAATGTTTTCAAGATCCTTCTTTGAAAAAATAAATAATATTTCACCAATATCATGTTGCTTTCACTTTGCGTCAGCTATTCTTTCATAAAAGTTCTACCGTCTTTTGATATTCAAAGTACAAAAATCAATAAGTAAAAATAATCATCAAGTTCATTCACTGATCATCTCCCTCAGTGCTCGTTAGTGATACTTGTTGCGTCTTTTAATATCCGAGTCAGAGCAATAACAATCGGAAATTCATCAGCGCGGAGAGGTCACGCTCTAATTAATGTAAATTTCTGTATTAAATGCGGCAGCACGTAAATATCAAGGTTTTTCAATAAAGTGTCGGTTATCACATATTCCTCATTCGTATTCCATGTTCCTATTCGCTTGCTCCAATCCTTTGCTTTGACATGAGGACATTAGTGCCGCAACGTTTAATGAGTAAATTGAAAAATGTACTCCCATAATGTCACTATCGCATGTGGGCCTATGCTCTTCATATTCGAAGAATCAGAAATTTGAACTTAGATTGAGTTGGCCCTTCATTTCACCAGCCTTCGTTTTCTTTCAGTATTATTTTCAAATATTCTATTCATTGCACTCTTCAAGCTGTCAGTTGATAGCTTGCATTGGCGAGACCTGTTGCAAAATCTAAGATACAAAGACTTATGATGACTCAAGCATATTTCTTGCTTTGACAAGATGATGTTTGCTTACCAGTACAGCTTTTATTAATATCCGAAAGTGTTCATTAAAAACAAATAGGATGAATACCTCAAAATAAATAATCCCATGCAGCTCTGCATCCAATAATTACGAAATATTATAAATTATATTTGCATGGTCATCTACGAATGTGTCTGATATAAAGGAATTGTTAACACAATTAAAATTTAGAACAATGTTCCACAAACTAGGTTTTTCAGGCCGGTTGCCTCGATCCAAAAATTTGGGTTTTGTGGCCGGAAGGTCTGATTTATGAATTCACATTGCCTTCATTTCAATCAGAAGTGGGAACTAAGAGATCTGAATTCATTTATCGATTGCATCGAATCGTTGAAATCTGAATTTAAAACAAGATTCAATGAATTTAGATCCCAGAAAATATTCATCACTCTTCTGGCTCATCCATGGGTGGTTTAACCAGATGAATTGATCGCATATGTACCATTTGTAGCTACGGAAGCTCTTCCACAACATCAATTGGAGCTGATTGAATTGCATGCAAATGACGCATTGAAAACGGAAGCATCGCAGTTTGGAGTCGATTCCTCAATTCTGGAAAAAGTACATCACGCAATCTACGCAATGTCAACACGATTGTCAGTTCCATGCTTGGATCCACATTTGCATACGAACAAGCATTTTCGTCGCTTAATTATGTAATAATTAAACACAGAAATCAACTTTCATGCGAGCACACTGCGGATCTAATTAAAGCTGTGGTAACAAAATTCGAACCTAATTTCAATAAACTTTGGTCTGAAATTCAAGCGCATCCATTATATTGATATTCTTTCTTTCTGTGATCAATTATAATCCGTTCGCTCTATCAATGATAGTCTTCTGCCTAATGAATACTTAAATCTAGTAAAATCTTTTAGTCTGTTTAAAATCTAGCAAATAATGAAATCTATAGTTCAGTGATCCAATAATTGAATGATACAAATAAAATAGTAGTTTTGATACTATTACGCGCATATAGAAGATGACTATTCTACAATGCGGCCGGAACGAAAAGTATTTACCTGAATTTGGCTGGAAAGGGTTCATAGCTGCCGGAACCCTGCTTTAGAAAAAGGAAGGAGTTCAATAGACCTCGACTCATTTTTTTCTATTTTATTTTATGTCTTTGGTTGACAATAAATCAATGTTTCCTGTCCATGTCAAATCATCATTTTCACAATAATTCTTCATGTGCTATTTTATTCAAGTTGAATTATTAGCAATATGGTAAATACCCAGAGACGATAGTGCATTCGGTCTGACGTAGAAGCGATTTCTGAGGTCGGCAAAAAGTCAGATTACGGTCGGCCGATTTTTATTTATCGTCAGCGCGTTATCATGAAGTCGGGTATTCAGTGTAGATAATGTATGATTGAGCAAGATAACAAACAGTCTGAACAATTTGCAGGAGCACTTTGAGTAAATGAAGCTGAATTCATCAATAAAAAATCTCGCAGAAAATCCTGTATTTACGTATGTCGGCCGACAGTAAGTAACCGACGGTCAGCAATGACGATAGACCCAGTCACGCCGCGCCGATAGCGCGACCTTTTGCCGATCGTCAAATTTTCCACAGAGTAGACGAAACGGTGCAATAGACCACCCACACAAGCACAGGTCTCACAGGATAGAAACTTAATTTATTTATTATTAATATATCATAATAAGTAATATATTATATACTATAATTATATTATAATGAATATGTTATAATTATAAAATTATTCGCTATCATAAACAGTGATGCTGTGCAAGTCCATGTGGATGCATAAAGTTTGGGATTCTAGTTCTGTGTACTAGAACCATGCTCGCGTGTTTGCTGTGTTAGAAGATCGCAAAGGCCGAGTTACAAAGATGTACAAGAACAGAAATATGTGAAAACCAGTTGCAAAGATTGCATGTAAGGTAACTGGCTGTTCTACATTCAAAATGTCGCATAAGTCAATAGTGACGAATATTGTGATTATATTCATGGTCTGACGCCGAAGATAACCGCTGAACAAGTGTTCATTGCGGTTTGTGATGAATTGGTCATTTCAACAACAGTTTTGATAGTCAATGACTGCAATAGTTATGATTCCGGTAGGCCTATATCCAACTGAAGTCGGCGGTTTCAGAAGCACCCGAAGGTGGAGAGTAGGCGGGACCCATAGTAGCAACAATCTAACCCATACAGTAGGTACATTGGGTATAGTAGCAGCTCAGTATTTATTAAATCCCCAATGCGCATACAGATTCGATTTTATTAAATGAACGAGTCGAGACCAAGGTACCATCTGTGAAACATGCAAATTTCTACACTTTTGCAGAAATGCACATGAATTTGACTGATCATGATAGCAATACAGGATAAAGGATATTATTCCACAAATCCTCCATGTCATAGCAATTCCTGGAGAGGTAATACTAGCATTACAGCTTTATTACATTAAGATTAATTTCTTTAGCGTGATCATATCAGAAACTACCACTTCAAGAGCAAAGCATCGTAGTCAAAGAAACTGAGCACAATGAACTTCAAAAGATGTAAATGGGTGTTCATTACAATTCAGATTCAAGAAATGACGCCTTGTGAATCATAAAATCATGCCGCTGGAAATTGAATTAAAAACATGACATCTCACCCAAGAAGCTCTCAATAAGATCTCAACTCTTCCTTGAAGACTTGCAGAGACTTGCATTATAATGCAACTTTTCTTGATCATCAGCTTAATTTCAGGTTAAATAAGATGACTATTAGCAAATATTCATTCCTCCTGATATTCAGCTTGTTTTATGCTACTTATAAAGGGGCTTCGTGTCGGTAGTATATAAATTTACAAAAATTTCGCTTTTTAAAAACTGCTCAAATAATTTTTTGGACTACAGGAGCGTGATCTCCGTAAAAATTGAATCCTTTGATATAAAAATTTTCACTGTGAAACCAGACAGAAACTATACAGATACTTTTTTTGAGTCTCTTTTTTGACATTCTACCTACTGTACTTACTCCATGATCTAGCCCAATCCACCCATCACCAAACAAACAGCAGCCCTGCACCACCATTGGAGGCCTTGATATGTTACAAGGGATGCAGGCATACAGGGACACACCATTAAGCAGACAGGGGACACAGCTGCTCTTATGGGAAGGTAACCATCAAGTTCCCTAGCCCCGGTTCGTTTGCATCGGTGTCATGCTGACTTCCAACGAAAGCAACCCTGTCAGTAGTCCTTCACCTTATCAGGGGTGTGCTCACTAGCGCTGATTCTGGCGTCTCGGGACTCATTGCCGGTTACATGGGTGTCTCCCCCAAGTCATAAGTACAAGTTTAATAGGGGCCATGAACCCAGCAAGAACTAACCCTAAGACCAAGCAACCAGACCAAATTTACACTACTCAAGACACAGCCATCAACAACCACTCTCGGATTTGCATGCTCCCGGAAGAAATCCCGATGTGCTGTCTTTGCCAGTTGTCAATGGAACTATTCTCCATGGTCACCTTATCTATTCCCTAGAGTCACCAGATCTTCCTGTGGAGTCAGAGTTATCTCAGCAACCTATAATACTGATCCTGCATTCGTGATCATGGCAGCGTAGCGCACTGAAATGAATCGCTTGCATTATTTTGTGATTTTCCTCAGAAATGGCCAATCCTCCAATCCAGATAATGAAAAAGATGCTTCGCTTCTTTATCAGTATTCAAAGAAATGTAGTAGGAGTCAGAAGCATCTTTTGGGCAATTATTCGTTCCTTTCACAGTGACAGATAACTAAATTAAGTGAACGTTTGTATAATTTCTCTTTCATGACAAAAACCTTGAATCTCGGCACACCAAACAAACATACTCACTACACAACAACATAATTATGAAAGTGCTGTTGAAAGCAAGCCGTAGGTCATCATAACCGCAGCTTTTTTAAGAAATTTAAGAGAATAAGGATATCTTGTGCGTAATGAGACATAATAATCAAAATTTGAATTCTGCTCAAAATAATATGACCAAAGTGTCTAGTATCAATTGACTCCCCTCACAATGTTGAAACAAAAGTGCACATTATGAAGTTCTTTTATCATGCAGTTGTTTTAGAGATTAGAAATTCTGACCGGGAACGGCATTGAAATATCGGGATCCGGCGCGATCGGGATTATTTGCGAAAATTGGATGATTCAAACTTATGATAGATCATTCTAGGTCAGAAAAATAACCACTTCCCTGTTGTTACACCTCCTACTAAGAAATCATAGCATTCCAACGACAAGCTTTCATCCGGTAGAATTTTCTCGGCATTCGGTGGCATTGTATCATCAGCATGTCACCGAGATGCTGCTTGAAGTTAAGTAGTGTAGTTTCTGCTGTTACCAGGGAGCCTTATAGTTTCAGCTTTTATGTTGCTGAAAAGGCAGACACCGCACCAGTCAGATTTTAAGGCCGCATTATCGATGATAATATAAAACGAGAAGCAATTTATTTACAATTGAAACTTTTTGGAGCACCAGTTATCACAACCCCATGCATTAAGCGTAAACTGCATGTCTAAAAGCATAAAACGCGGCTACAAACCATGCTTATATGCCTGGTTTTACCGGCAGTCTAAAAAGACTATTTTTCCTGTCCCTGAAAAAAAGTAATAGACCCTTATTGTAGTAAAAACAGGGGAATAGTCATATGAAAACACGCAACTTCTTTATAGCCGATCGTCTGAAGCTGAAACTACGGAAGACTCTGACGAGGATGATGTTAGTAACAATCTCGTGGATAAAAAAACAATGCAATCTTACAACCCAGCGATGCCATGAGTGTGATGCTACAGTGTGCGGTAAGCATTCTTCAAATGTCGGTGTCAAATGTCTCAATTGCTCTGAACAACAGTAATTTCTTCTTGCTTCTAAATACGTTTCTGTTTACAATTTGCAAGTTTTTGATGCCAGTAAATGTGGAGTTAAACGAACAATTAGGGTCAGTTCACTCAATGTGTCACATATTGTATTCTGTCAGCATATAAAGATCTTTAAAATACGTTTCATGATGTTTCAATCGAAAAAAGATTAAGTCAATCTACGGTGATTTTTAAAATCACCCTTGGTAATGCGAAGGTGGATTGGAGCAATTGGTAATGCGAGGGTTAAGATAGAGCTTAAATACTATTTAAGCTCGTTGCTTTATAAGAGTCGATCTTCTAAGTATCATCTTGCCTCTCTTAAAAGCAATGACGCTCTTAATTTTGTGTTTTCAGATCATTATCTTAGATTATGCACTATACCTGTGCAAATGTTTGTACTCAAGCAAGAGACTTTCTCGGTCAGGAGATCGAAAACGGAGTCCCTGTTACTCTCGTTGCCTAAAATACCGCTGGATTTTCCAGTGTCAAAATCAGGCAAATGAAGAAAAAAATCTTCATATATTTTCATATCTGATATATGGTCACACTTAGTGCTTAAAAATGACCGAAGAAAAATTTATATTTCCTGTATTTTTGGATACCTAGGGCCTATACGTTTTTTTGCAAAAACAATTCACCACGTTAGTAGTCATCCGGGCAGCAGATAATAAATTTGAAGTCACGATAAGGGTATGTTGATGGATGTGCACTGATTGTGGATAGTAGGTATAGGTCTCCAACTCTTAGCATTAGTAATAGTTATTAACTATGAACCTGTTCCTGAGAATCTACAGCAATCAGCAGGCCTAATAACTGCCATCATTTTATTTTAGTCATGCAGCATGTAGGGGAGGCGGGGCTAATATGGGCGACTTAAAGATTTTTCAGACTTCTTGTAGAAAAGTAATTCTTTTCGTCCCTGAACAACTCACACGACAAGAAGAGCGTATTCACCAACTCCAAAAAAAGTTAACCTCAGCGATCAAATTTAGGCATTTATTCTTTATTTTTTTGGTGCGTGGGCACGTGTGAGCGCGTGTTTTCCTCGAATGAGTTGCACTGCCACATGAGGGACCATGGCTATTCTCTGTCAAATTTAAAGTTCATACGAGCAGTCCTGAGCTTGAGGCCGAAGAACTCATTACCCATCAGGTGCTTGAAAATAGTCAATTGCGTGCATTTAATATCAAAATTGCATTCAAACACTGCACTCCATATAAGATACCTGAAAAATCTAATAGATTTGCTTGACAGTTAGACCAAAGCAATGTTAATTGCGAACTGGAGCCTGTTTCCATACTTATGTATCAAATCAAACTGATCCTCGTTCTGGCCTTGAAACTAGTGAAAGTCTCCAAAAGAAATATAGCAGGAACGTTCATAGCAACATCCACAGCCTATGTTTGTGTTTATATCAGGGATGCGGCCTATAACTAGACCCGAAATAAAATACAAACAAATTTTGCATCCTCGTGCATAGCTGTCACTGTCAACTTTCTCTGTCAAACAAAAGTACAGAGACACTGCTGCATTCATTAAAGCTTGTAATATATTTGAAGGAATGACGAGTAATAGTGAAAAAGGATTGTCTTTTCACTCGGTGATTTAGTAGAGAAGACAAGCCTTCCTAGCCTTGATCACATCTACGCACCAAAAGTCACATCAGAGACAATAATGAGATACTAGTTTACTTGAGAACATTACCTCTTGCCCTTATGTTAATCGTATGTGATAGCTCCTCCAAAGCGCATATTAAAATCGAAAGTGTACTCATATTTTTTGAAGAAGGATGGGGGATTTTCCTGCCTGGAAACCGTATGAAGAACACATCAACAAAATGGGAGGACCCGAGTCGCATGCATCCAACTTAAAGCGACATTTGATAAACTTTCAACGAAAATGATTGATAGTTGCTACAGCAATGATCACATAAAGATAGGTTCAGGTAAGCGTACACTAGGTGACATGCCACGCGTAATTACGGAACACCCCAAACATCCGCGGTTAAGGACATTCTATTCTTCTACCCGCGTACATACGTGATGCACTAAGAGTCAGAAATCACTTGATCTGATACTGTTAAAACATGTGGGATGTTTATGAATACGTGCGGGCGAGCGTTTATAGTTTGCGCGTCGTCTACGGTTGTCTGTGCTGCCGCTTGAACCACTGAACCGCTAAGCATGTTATGTCTTCCCTGAGCATGAAATTGAGGTGCTATCACATTGTTTAGCCTCCGATACATGCAGACAATGGTTCACGCGTGAATTACGCGTGATTGAGCGTGGCATGTCACCTAGTGTATAACGATCTGTGATGAAAGTTACCAGTTTTTTTACAAAAAGTAAGCTATTATTCTTGCTACCCGGAGTCGGAGTCCTATCAAAGTGATAGGACCCCACATCCCTAGTTTATATGCTTGTATTAAAAATTTGAACGTGTAGGCCTGTCTTCTGTGATGACTTAGAGACAATTTTGTTGACTAAAATTTTAACGGAAGCATTGATTGATTTCAGAAGTTTGAAAGCGACAATGCTGTAAATTCTTGTGACTTGCCCTGGCACAGTTTTACAGTAAACGAAGCTCTTCAAAACCATTTTTGTCATAAGACAATTCTACGAGGAACTGATGCTGACACAGTGGCGGCCGACTCCGGGAATTGCCCTTGTAAATTTCAGTGAAGTGCCCAAACACCCTGGGTATGATGCCATTTTTAAAAAAATAAATTTCACTCAATAAATGAGCATCATTTCTTGATTTCAAGACATGACTATTAATGATAAGTCCAAGCTATTTCTATTAACTTTCTTCGAATCTTTATTGAAACAACCAAGTAGTCCTACAGGCCTATCATGTGGATGAAATATTCATGAACTTATAAATTGATATGGACGCTTTTATTGAAAGCACCAATTATGAGGTTAATGACAATACATGTATTTATACTCACATCGTGTAGTCACATGTAGTTACATATGTACATGTAATTGGGTTGACTAGCTCTTACATAAGTCGCATACGATCAATAGCAATGTAACTCGCAATCAATCCACGGGGTCGGCAGTCTCATTGTTTTTTAGCTTGCTTTATAGCCTACATGCAATTTCGTGCCAGATTCGTGATGGGACAAATTATACAACCGCTAATGGTATGTAATTCAAGGCGCGAGTCATCAACATAGGCCTACTAATGAAAGTATGCGCGTTATCAATTTCATGTTATTAGGTATTTTACATGTGCGCAGCATTTTAAGCGATATAAAATCTGTTTTATTTATGAAAACTCTACATTTGAGCAAGAATCGAACAATTTGATGCTGCAGGCTACCTATATGTAGATGTTTACAATTCTAGCCTATTTTCACACCAAATTGAGGAAATGTAGCAGTCCAAAATCGCACCAACAAAATTCTGCCAACACTTCCACTAAAAAAGTCCATCAGAGTTGTCGTTGTTATTTCGAATAAAAGTTAATGGTCAAGCATAAGCTACCGATTATCGATTTTTTGACATCACATAATATCAGGGTTGGCTTTTTGCCGGCTAAAACTGGTTTTTGCCACTAAGTGGTAAAAACCGGCAAAAACCGGCGAAAACTGGTAAAAACCGCTAGAACTAAAATTCCGAAAAATCAGTCTATTTCTTCACGAAATGATCGACAGCAAGTTGGGGTTTAAGTATAACGGTGCATGCGGGTTTGCAGTTTGCAACTCTTATCTTCCAAAACATGACATTCATTCTGTCATGGAAAAACATGATATGTTTTTATAACGAACGACAAACGATGTTGTCTTTCTTTACGATTGCTCTGCCCTTTTCTTGTGATTTAAGAACAAATGTAGACTTCAGCACCATTTTGGCTCTTTGTTTCATGTAACAGAAGTTGTTAGATACTCGCAGAATTATCATCAAAAGAATGAAAAAATGAAAATAAATATATAAATAAAACTGGTTTATACATAGAACTAAATTAAGCAAACCACTTTCTTCATGTGGACGAGCTTCAATAATCCCACTGTCATTCTTCTGTGTTGAGTGTTCAGCTAGAATGTAGAGTGTATTTTAATAGTAGCTTAGGTCTCAATCGAACCCAGGTCTCATGAACGCATAGAAAACACTCTATCAAAAAGTCTCTGCACCGGAAAATCTCACCTTCCAAATCAAGCAATGTGCAACAGTCACCTACAATGCATTTCTACTTTTTTTAGAATTATACTAAATGTACTAATGCTTGTGATTGTAGCAGGAAATCATGATTTGTAAGAACAATTACTAATTAAATAGCATAGTTCGCAGCAGCAATCGTGATAAAGTGAGGTATAATGTATGTCTGAACAACTTCAGTTATAATCTCAACAAAAGAACATGTCCAGTAAGCTGTAAAATTGATCTTGTTAATAGAATCTGAGAGCGACAAACAATTTTGACATTATTGTGATATACAAGTTTGTTTAATGTTCTTAAAATTTCTATATTTTGAGCTCAAATCAAAACTTTACTTTCGGTTTTAAATTCATTTAACATAACCTTATCCTCTAAATATGTGAGGGGTAATTATCATCACATGAAAAATGTTAAAGGGCAGAATTTTTAATCCAATCCTTCTGGGAGTGCAGGATAAATTTCATGCTAATATTCGTGCAATCACAATGGGTATGGGACATCTGCCACAGATTTTGAAGACAAGCTTTTCTATGAGATCAGCAGGGAGGTTAATCGTAGAAATCCGAGACCAGATTTCTACATTTTCCTACTTTCTAGCTTCATGGAATGCCTGTTTTCGATCTTTTATATGCAGCCAAGTGATTTCCCTTCAGCATGGACGTCTGTTGCATCTTGCAATGAATGAAATTCGTAAAGCAACAAAATGCGTGCACGCTTAGAAGAATAATGCACAACAGCTTTATAACAATATTTTTTATAATAATTCACATTCTTACACCTATACTTGGAACATATTCTTGATTGAAATGCGATATTGATAGGTTTGAATTGTGAAAATACAGGCCTAAATGTTTATCGAATGATGAAAAAGTAAAGTGAACTTATTGCGACTAACGTTCATCAATAAAGTAAGGAGTGACGATGATCCCTTATATTGTATGTACCCAAAAAACTTAAGCAGTAATGCTGGAAAAATAGTTTTTGCCAGTTTTTGCCAGTTTTAGCCGAAAAATGGTGACAAAAGCTGGTAGTTTTTACCGGCCAACCCTGCATAATATCTTTCAAAAAAAATTATATCTCATTATTAAAAGTCTGACCGGAAACTATTCAGATCTAAGTGATGAATTCGAAAGCCTCACAGTAAATCATTCATGACAAGAAGCCCACCCAAGTCCCATGGGGACTATGCATGCTTCCTAATATCGGGGTCGCGACCCGTCTTTAGTATATATTTGCAGCTTCCTATAGTGGTAAAGATTTTGTTCTCTGCTCCGCTCACGACAAGCCGTTACCAGCAGAAACGCGAAAAGTAATTCAAATGCCGTTCTAAGCAACTAAGCAGATAAATTTTTATTGGTCTGTACCATATGCCTAGGAGGTGTTATAGCCATTTAAGTCCTGCATGCATAGTTAAGTGCGATATGTATGTATTTCTTAGCAAAGTGCACTGAATGTATAATTACTGATCGACGGTAGAGTGAAATACATCAAGGGGTGGGATTGTCTGATTGGTACAGTCCTTATGAAAATTTCGATAACATTTGTGATAGACCTATATTAAGCCCATAGAGCCATAGCCATGACTGAGCCCAATTGTTTTTCAAAGTAATCGGAAACACAGAAGTTATTTGAATAAGCTTTATGAAGCGTACACACTTAATCATGCATTTGACCGGTCAACTGATTTTGTTAAACGAGCGCGCACTGATGATCAGGCATTTATTCAGTGGCTTCCAGGGCGTGGGCTATTTGAGCGATCTGATTGATTTTACAATGATCACAGAATATTTCACTTTCATCAAATGATTCATATAATTTTATAACTTCCTTCGTTTAATTTTTGCTTTAGTCAATTTTTCAAACTTAAACTTTCAACATGCAAGGTTGAAGTAGCAAACTGACTTTTGAGGCGTGATATTTTTAAAACTTGTGTAGGCCTACAGTATTCTCAATTCACATATTAGCATTTTTTGGAGTTCATTATTGACATGCAGTGAATCAATAAACACCAATTGCATTAAAATGACGGATGTAATTAGAGAATACAATACGAAGAAGAAGTAAGCCGAATAATTTGATAAGGAGGACTGCAAACTCAGGTTGAGTAACATTAAACCAGATAAAGAAGTTTCTACAATGGCTTCCTCCGATGATAATGTCTCCAATACATGGCATGAATACATGGGAATTTGAAGTTTGAAATCTGTGCGCCACTCTAGATAATACATGTTGTATTCTTTTCTTTCTGGTCACATATTGAATATAATGTGGAAACCGAACATTTAGTTTCCTGATGAAATTTGATGGGTGCCTAAAAATACAGATATCAAGCGATGCTTCAATCCATATTGTAATAAGTGGATAATATTGCATATAGGTACTAGTACATAATTAGGAGAGCAACTTTGGTCGATATTAAAAAATTGCTCGGAAACTTGATGAAAATGCCCTGGAATGGACGATATCACTCTATGCTATTGCATGTGTTTTCGTATTGAAGTAATTGTAAAATGGATATTTTAGTGATAGAAATACACGCAGATTTTCCCCTGTCCATGGACAAATTTGCATCAATTTACATCTACAGGTGTCTTAGAATGTGTATTAGATGACAGGCGTGCGTTAACGTATTTTTGATAGAGATACTTGGATTTCTATGCATATTCACAAGAGAGTACTTGCAAAAATGCTTCGCTTATTGACGCAAAACATGAAAATTTGTATCCTAACTTATGCAAACATTCATCAATTTGAACTCTACAGGTACATAGGGAAGGTATCTACAAGACAAGAATACGTAAACGCCTTTTCGACCAAGCGGCTGAACAGCTATGCGTTTTCACAAGACGGTAGCTGCAAAAATCAATCACCTTTTATAATAATACTCGCAGATTTGCACAAATCTGCATCAGTTTGCATCTGCAGATAATTACAAGTACCACTCTTGAACTAGTGACTGAGAAATCTCGCCGTTTAAAAAAAACAAAATTCAGAAAACATAGCTGATATTGGTGAGACCCATGTGGACGGTAAATGCAGTCAGTGAGACAAAGCTGCAGCGCTTCATTTTGAGTGGCTGCTCTTACTTACATCTGCGATTCAATTTGAGCAAGCGTTTTTTATACTTCGAAAAGACTCGTGACTTCAAGTGGAAAGTTCCGGGCGTTCGACTAAATAGATTTTCCTAGATTTTTGATATGTAGATAAGGGATTTTTTCTTTACAATATAAACCCACTCTTGAAACTATTGCAATTTGTGGCGGGTTGAAGTGATAATTCGCTGTAGATTGCCTGGACTATTTATGACCTATGAGCTATTAGGTCAACACTTCAAGAACGAAATCATAACGAAATTTCCGTTTCAGAAAAGTCTTCAGGATCTTCTTACAAAACAATGCTCCTCTTATCGCTCTTGATTTTTTGGCTTTTATCCAAATCGATTCTTCTGATACTTTTGTTTCTCTTTCCATCTCACACGAATTCTCTGTACCCTAGGGCGATTCTTGCTTTGCATAAGCACTTGCTGCGGCACCCCTCTGTCGACATGCAATGTGATATTTTTTAGACGTTCAGCAATTATTCCTACCAATGGCCGTACTGATCATAGCTGACTATTATGAATGATTCAGTCCAAGTAACCTAACACCATCTCGAAGTTGCTTCCATGCGATTGGTTCTCTTTCGCTCATTTATTGTTCAACCAGGGATCACAAGTCTTGGAAGTGCTGATCTCTATCAATTTCCAATAATAACATGTATGTAGATGTAGAAAACATTGACTAAGAATGAAAATGTTCTCAGAGTTTTCAAGACTCCTGATTACATCTGATTCTATACATTCAAGACGACGAGTGATGTATCCGGCACAACATATCTAAGTAACGATCGCAACAACGTCGTTGCGCTCGTTGCAGTTCAAATGCGTACAAGTGTTCTGTATAAGACAATAACCACATACCAGCTATACTTCATATATGTGATGATAATGATGATTTTGAAAGGTCCCGATAGTTGATACGAAATCATCTAAATGGATGCACACATGCATTCTAAAAAGTTCAAAAGAAGAAATGTGTAAAATCACCTCTACTTCAACGCGTGCCAAATCGAAGTATTCATAAGACCAAGCTTCCCAAACTTTTAGCTGCACAAACCACTGAATTCAGTAAACTTAACTCGCGTACCAACAAAGTATTCATTGCTTCAAATCAGATTATGATTGTTGCAAGAAAAGTAGAACAAGTACCTTGTATATTTAGACTTGCAAGTTCATCCGATCAGAAAAGCGGCCATTTCATACAATGTCCATCGTTCCAAACATCTGAATACGACAAATAGTTTTACGAGTAGTTGTAAACACAAAAGATGTAATATAGCCTACAAATATGAATATCATGTAGCTATATTGATGTGAAGGAAGTGCCTATTTGTTTTTGGATAGAGTGGATATGTTTAGTTGTATTTCAGTTAGTAATGCAAATGGGAAATTATCCAAATTTTTCAAAATTTTCTGGGAAATACTCATCACTAATTTCAGATAAGAGACCAGACTCTTAGTTCAGTCTGACTTTCATTACAACCATACTGAAAAATGCTGATTCACACAAGTATGTTGAAACGAATGCGGGTAAGTATTTAATAGCTTGGGCAGCCGGCTTCTGGTATTCTAAGTTGTTGTGAAGGCGGAGCCCAAATTCAGGGAGAGGCTCATTGGCATACTCAAGTAGCTGACCACCATCACTGGCTATGTCAATCAATGTATCACGATCCACAGTTGATAAATTGCTTGTTACAATGTTTGCCCTGAAAGGATCACGAATCCAGGACAAATTATCCTTTTACTGAAAAACAGCTGGGAAGTGACACCTGAGATTATCCCTCACATATTGGCAATGACTCTTCATGTCTTTCAGAAGGTCCAAAGGGCGATGATCAGTTTCGGAAAGAAGCTTTTCCAAATGGGAAGCCTGCAATTTGGATCTTACACAGGTTTCAATTTGTCTTTAGTCACACGTGCTGTTCGCTGCAGCCATGTAACAGTTATACTAATCTACATGTCTATTAAGCCAATTCTTCTTGAGAAGCATATGAGAATCGCTGATCTCCATTGGTTGCCGCGGACCACCTGGCAGTCAGCCGCGTACCACACTTTGAAAATCTCTGCCATAGACTAGGGTAATTGAGTCCCATGTTAATGTACATATAATACAGACACTAATGTAATACATGAATTAGTGATTATTAAGTCAACTTAATTCTGTATCAAAAACATTTACCAAAGCCACTGGTAGCTTGTTTCAGAGACCATAATTATTAGTTTGCGCAATGCCACAATAACCAGGGCTGCCGTGGGGATAGATATTTGAATCCCCACCCCATGCCCACAGAAAAACCTGTGGGTATCCTCACAGAATCCCCACACCCGCACAGGATAAGCCCCTGATTAATATGTTGCTCTTGTTCGCATAGAATGATTGATGTCCAATATGTCCATCAATCCATCAAATATCTGAAACTTCTGCACAGCATTCAACGGTCCGAAGGCCGTATTTCACTCCAGAGATGCGGAATGGGAGTCCTTGAAGAAAGTCACCGACTGCGTGCCGTAACTTTTATGACGTTGCTTTGCTATCTTCGGTAGAGGCCTATTGCTCTTTAAAATTGTAGTAGCCTATTTTCTATCATTATTGAGCCTTGATTCTGACTTGCCACCTAGAAATTGTTGTACCGAAAATTTAACTAAATGCTTATTCAAGTGAATGTTATATCGCATGTCATTTACTACTCAAAAGAGTCAAAAAACCCAAATATATTTTTTCATAAGCCATTGTTTTGAAACAATAATTTAAAGCATGTATTTAAATAAGGCAAATTTCAAATTTCTACCATCACAATAAAAACATTTTTTATGCATTTCCCGCTCACTTTACTTCATTTATTACCTAACCGTGCAGTAATTTTTTTACATTCTCCAAGGTAAACATAAATCGCGAAAAGTTGATATGAGTGATTATTTATTTTTCATTATTATAGTCTATATCATGCGGGAAAGGATGAATTAAAATTCTCTTATCAATAAAGTCAGCTTACTTTTTTACAAATCAACCTTCATCGCAATTCAATATCTTTTATTCCATTCATCTAAAAATATATTAGTCAACATGAATGCTCACAAATTCTCATAGACAATTATCCTAATAATCTGACAGATTCTATCTTACCATAACTAAATCGATGTGTTATTTTAGAAACGAAACCGAATGAATTTTGGCCTGATTCTTCGACAGAAGTCCAGTGTGCATAGCAATATCGTGTTAGAAGGATATTCTTCAGCAGGTCTATAAGTACACTTTTATGTCATTCAAGCGAACAGAAGTGCAAAGGAACTTTGCATCAAAAGGCTGAAAATCTCTTGATGTGATGCTCATTGTGACATTCAAATATTCGTAAAGTGATTGACAGGTGATATCGGTGAATGGCGAAAAAAATCATTTTATTGCATTATGCAAATTACTCGTATAATCTGAAATACATTTTCAGCATCATACAGTAGTAGCGGATGAAAAAAGACAGAGCAAAAATATACAATCCCTAGCGGCATCTCCCGGGCTCTAAATTGAACACGGTACATATTATAGGTCAGGGGACGTATTAATAAGGCGTGCTAAATGGTAGAGCGTGCTAAGAACAGTCTACTAGAACAGTCTGTGTAGCAAAGTCGTATTAATAAGACAGTCTACCTCCTAGCACGTTCTATGAAAAGTAGACTAGTCTAGCATTTATTCCTAGACTGGTCTGGAGCTGTCTAGAAGCGTTCTAAGAATAAAACGAAAAATGATTTTAAGACGTGTTATAGTCTCGTAAAACAAATAAACTCAGACGTCACATATATCAATACACTGAGAAGGATAAACAATGGTCATGTAAAGTTCCTCTGAGCGAAGGCAGCACGAGACAAGGTTGCCGTAGTCAAATCACCGTGATATGGCGAAAGAGGAGGGTCTGTATCATCATGCAATGGAATCTCAGGTAGATTGCGATCCATCGCCATGTTGTGCAAAACAAGACAGCAGATAATTACTTTCGGTGCCTTGCTTATGGGTAGCCTTATCTCACCATGTAGAATTGAAAAGCGCCTCTTTAACACACCAAACGTTTGCTCTATCAACACTCTAGTCTTTCGATGAGCAATTTTGAAAGACTTTTTTACATCAGTATTTGGCTCGAGGAAATGAGTATAAAGCCATTTTCTATTAGGATAGCCAGAATCTCCAAGGATGATGTACGGATTATTCTGACTATGTTCTTCCATATATGGCCAAAGGGTGCTGTTTTTAAGGATGAAACTGTCATGAGTTCCCCCAGGCCATTTTATAGAGAAACTTGTAAATTTCATATCAACATTATATCTACATATTCACACTCTCGGACTGAATGATATCTGAGATATCATTCCAAGCTCTTCTTCTCCGAACTTCAGCTCCAGCCCTTTTATCTATTCCTCTTAGAATAAATTTTCGCTCCTCCACCAGCTCAATCAAACGCTTCGTTTCTTCCGCGTTAAATGAAACTTTGTCACTCATCGTTAGCCAGTGGTTCAACTGAAAGAATTCTGTCATTTTATCACTCAACGGATTCGGCTGTTGCTTAGATACGTTGATCAATGTGGCTATATTTGCCCAACAAGTAGGTCAAATGCATGGATATCCAACGATACGTCAACGTGTCAGTAGAATAGAATTTGCTAGTGATAGACTGCCTTATTAATACGATATCGTAGAACGTTCTAAGACCGTGCTGATGGTAGAACGCTCTACTAACAAGAAAATCGTTCTACGTAGAACGGTCTACCTTCTTTCATATTAATACGGCCCCAGGACTTCGATTAACATCAAAGATAAAAATAATAGAAATGTTTCTGATGCAAGTGATGAAAACAAGTTGAGAATTGGCAAACTTGTTACCGACTGGTAGTGATGCAAATGGAAAATTTTCCGGAAAATTTTCCAATGGAAAATTTTGAAATTTTTTTTCGGTGATTGACGTTTTTGCCATTGTTTTGGAGACTTGTTGCAGTCGTTTGAAAAGACAATGTAAATATTCAAAGACCGAAAACTTCTCTATCATCCCTGCATGTCAACTTTTGGAACCAACTGCACCCTCCATGTCTATTTCAGATCTTTCCAACTGAATATCAGACATTAAATGGATTTCAGATTTCTCTAATTGAATTTCCGATATCTGTCGGAAACTCAACTTTGAAAGGATCTTAGATTCAACTGGAGAATCTCCAATTCATCTGGAAAAGTCTGAAATTCATTTAAGTAGATCTGAAATCGATTGGGAACTATCTGAACCATCTGAACCAGCTGGAAATGGAATGTGTAGTTTGTCCTCCACGAAGATATCGGACAATACGCCAGAAGGTAGAAGCTATCATATAGATATTCTTCTAATCATCAAAGATATCTTTAGTTTCCAAATATCTCACGAGTTGTACAGTCTTTACGTAATATTATTACACTGACTTCGATGTATTACACGGTCAGAATCTACGAATATGATGCTACGGTATTCTCCGAGCCGAAGGCGAGGAGAATACCATAGCATCATATGAGTAGATTTGAGCTGTGTGATACAGAAGTCTGTGTAATAATACTATGTGTTCGCTGAATGATATCTCATGACTCCATGGATATATTTCATATTTGAATTCATGAATTTTGAAACAGCTTAATTATCTAAGCAAGTATTCCTTTCTTCACTTTTGACTAATCAATGACATAGGAATGACGTCGAGATTTGTAAACATGTCAGAGGAAGAAGTTAATTCTGATATCGATAATAGAATACCAAAAAGTACTTGGAATAAGATGAGATGGGCATTCAAGCTATTTGTCACCTGGCATGACCACTGGAAAATAAGAATTGACGATAATGTTTTGAAAGTATATAAAAATGTGAAAGAATTTACACCAAACGATCTCAATCACTGTTTGAAGTACTTCTTCGCTGAGGTCAGAAAGGTTGATGGAGATATGTATCCTCCAGAATCGTTGAAAGGCATTGGTGCGATGCTACAGCTATATTTCAATACAGAAATGAAATGGAAAATTTCTATTTTTACGGACGTTGATTTCAAAAGTGCTCGTGATTCCCTTGATGCTCAGATGAAAAAATCAGCTCAATGCGGTAACGTAAAACCAAAGAAAAGAGCATTGCCAATTGATCTAGAACAAGAGAACGAATTGTGGGAAAATGGTAGTTTTGGAATTTCAAATCCAGATCAGCTAATCCACACACTTATTTATCATTTGGGAGTTCATTTGAGCCTTAGAGCAGCTAAAGAACATCATGATATGGAATTTGGAGACGAATCTCAATTAATTCTTTGTAAAGACAGTGATGATAAAGAATATTTGAAATACGTTGAAAGAATGTCAAAAAACAAGCGTTATGGATTAAAATGTGCCAGAATGGACCCCAAAGAGACTCGAGTTTATCAGAACACGGACAACCCAGATCGATGTGTGATCAAATTATATAAAGAGTACATTCGACATAGACCAGATGGTGCGTGCAAAGCATTTTATCTGACGCCCTTACAGAAACATCAAATAAAAGGAGCTGTTTGGTACAAACGCTGCCCAATGGGGATTCATAAAATTGAAAATACCACTAGAACGTTGATGAAAAATATTGCAAAAGACGGCAAATTCTTTACGAACACTTCTTTACGACGCACTGCTAAGACTCGACTTGTACAAGGCGGCATATCCAAGGAGGTTGCAGCACTCAAAACAGGTCGAATCAATAAAAAAGCAGATAGTGCCTACATTCATGCCGAGGTATTCGAGAAAGATATGTCGAAAGTGCTGTATGGATCATATGAAGCTACAACAAACAATGTTGTATCTACAAACAACACAAACACACGAGAAAACAAGTCTATCAATTTTTATGGATGTACTTTTAACAATTGCACTTTATGATGTGTTACTCTATTATTTGTATTGGGTTGGAAACTAAGCTCAGACTCATCTCGTAATTATTAATAATTTATTAGTTATCTGTAAGAGTGTATTAGTGGTTTAGAAGTCTAAGACAATTCCGTCTTCAATTTTTTGAATCTGGCACATCTTCTAGCTCTCATGGAGCATTTAAGAGCTAATTCTTTTCGCTTCGGTGAGTCAGAACTTAGTTTTCAATCATAGTACTGTTTCAATCGTTAAAGTGTGTTATAACACATTACAGGTAATCTACTCCCAGGTAATCTACTGCAGTAGATTACCTGAGAAAGATATTGCAGTTCAAAATATACATGTTGAATATGGATATCTAAGCGTATTTTACTCAATTATAATCGACCGCCTAATTGCATTAGGGGCATAGCACATGAGGCGAATACATATCTTCCAATATATGGTCGCTCATGTATAATGCTGTGTTGGACTGTGTGCTTGTGCTTCACATGTTCATCAACACATGGAGAATTTGTATCATTGCCAATGCAATCAAGGCTGCATAATAAAGCTTAACTTTCAAGTCATAAACAAACTCCCAAATAAAGTGCATTATTTTTGCTAAATTATACCCCTATTGTAAAGGAAAAAATTCACGTTGTCCCAAAAGATGTCTGTGTTATAATATTAAAAATGACAACAAATTGCCACAAGCAAAATTAACTGCTGGCAAAGGAATGCTCGAAAATCCGCGGACGGGATTCGTATTGCTACGATTATTTTAATCGAAATGATATGATGAAATCAAGAGTTTTAGAACAACTCTATTGATGTGTCTATGCCTCGGCTGTGATAGAAAACGTAAACATTATATTACAAAAATTCAAATTTCTTCATTTTTCAAAATCGTTTTATTCAAAATAATGATCAAACTCACCAGTTTTATAGACCCATTCTATTGGTGTGTAGCTGCCTCGGCTGTGGAAGCGGTCAAAGCATGGCCTATCACAAAAAATCAGAATTTTCAAAATTTTCCATGGAAAATTTTGATTCAAACTTTTCCGGAAAATTTTCATCACTACCGACTGGTAACTGAGCTGCTATCCAGTGCATTCACACTTTTGAGTGAGTGAGCAAATAAGATTTTCAGCCGTTCAGTGGTGAAAGAATGAACGGGATATTCACAGCTCCTACCATTGAACTGAACTAGCAATTTGTCGCTTATGAGCTGCAGAGAGAACTAAAATGATGATTTTTTTAAATTCTTCCAATTCCTATCGATATAGGCTATTGATACATATTGAATGTGCTTCATGGTTTTACCGACGCGGGTTCAAATAATTTTGAAAACCCGGTCAGGTATTATAATTAGGCTTATGTCGACCATTAACCACATTTATTCCAGAATTTATTGTCTTGTCAGTAAAAATTGAATTGCAACATTATAGAAGTATGTAAATATAACATAATTTTTATGACGCAAACATTTTCTTGGAGATTATTCTCCAAATCACTATTCAAAGTCGCTTGCAGATTGCTGTGAATTCCTTCAAAATGCTCCGATCTCAACGATTCCTTCAGATTCGAAGAATTCCGACCATCGCGCAAAAGTTTTCTCCACAATGTTGGTCATTCCGATCAAATTAAAAAAGTTAGCAGGCGCACGAAAAACGTTCACAAACTTTTCTGTAAAACTTGACATTGTCTGTGTCCCTTTGCTGTATGTTTCGGTTGATAAACCACTAAAGCTTCGCACAATTTGACGGGTTCAATGCTGAACTGGCCGCTCATTGTTCCATTGCTGTGGTATTAAGTCAGCAGACTGTGCCATTTCATTGGCGTTACACGTTCCAATGCTTCCTTTAGTCAAACAGAAGAAGAGAAGAGCTGTCTATTTCGATGGCCTATTCATTACTAATTCGCAGATCTTTTGCTCGAAGATTCTAATTGTGACTTAAGATTGTTCTTCGTAATGCGACCTACGAACTACGAAGTCTTCATATTTGGCATCGCAACAGTGAGGGCACGTCGATGCTGATTAAGTATTGACCAATGACAATCATATGCTGATATACATCTAGTCTTAAGCATCGACTTTCTTAGGCGTGCTTTTCCTGTGTCTGAGATTTTACGTATTTTTTAGTCTATCATTTAAAGTCCAAATTTGTAATTCTAATGCCTGAATGTTTAGCTCAGTGGTTCCCAACCTTTTTTCGCCAGGGACCCCTTACTTGGTAAAATTCATTTCTCGGATCCCCTTTCAGAAATGAAATTTGTATTTACGACATTTGCATGTGCTTACATGTATCAGAAAATTTTGGATTTTGGATTTTTTCCATTTCGTATGTTTAGTTCGTAAATGCAAGAAAATTGCAAACCTTCGAAATATAAATCTTTTTTAGGCAAAACAAATTAAATATAAATTTTGTAGTAGTTTAGAAATTGAAAAAACGCATACATACACACTTCGTTTGATTGGCATTAATGGTCAATTAATTGAGCAATGGTCAGTGCGATTTCTGCTGCTCCCGCTTCCGAGAACAAATGTCTTCAAAACGCGACAAAGTGTTACTCAGGCTCACTCGCATGTCAGATGCCACGTTTAGACGGTTTCTCTTCTCTGACTTGATAGTGAGAAGCGCAGAGAATCCCGCCTCGCAAAGGTATGTCGTGACAAATGGAATGAGATGCTCAAGCGCTGGCCGTGCAAGGTTCGGAAACGAAATAAGCTGCCTCGCCCAGAATTCTTCAGCGGTGGAGGACGTCTCCCAAGAGAATTTCATAGCGTCACTTGCACGGAGTTCTAAAAGATCATCTTTGGTAGGCTCTTCATCAGGCATAAAATCGATGTTAAACTGAAATGGATCACGGATCCACGCATCAGCCGGATTCAGATCATCATCAGCAAAATATCCCTGAAAAGAATCAAGAAGCTCTTTAAGGTGAGAGACAATGTTCTGTTGCAGGTCTGATTGAATGTCATCTGTCGTGTGCTCCAGCTCCTCACCAAGATGCTGAAAGTTAAGGAAGTTTCCCAACTCAGCGCGCCGAATCCACAACGGTAACTTTGCTTTAAACCCGCTTACTACATCCTTGGCAAACAGAATGTTTACTTCGCGACCTTGAAGCTTGATGCAGTGTTCGTTGAGATGGCTAAAGATATCTGCGAGGTACGCCAAATGCAGTCGGAAATCTCGGTCAGAAAATACGGGAGCCGCGCCAACTCACTGCCTGACTGGTATAGAAATTGTTTCAGCTCGTCTCTCAGTTCGTGTACTCGGCTGACTACCTTGCCTCTTGATAGCCAGCGAACTTCGGTATGGAACAGGAGAACGTCGTGGTCAGCTCCAACTTCACTGCAGAAGGCCTTGAACATTCGGTGGATTTTGGCTCGAGACTTCATGAATTTCACTGCCTTGACGACCGCATGTAATGCAACCTTCAAGTCGCCTGACAACGTCTTCGCAGCAAGAGCATGACGATGGAGCACGCAGTGGATTACCTTCACTTCTGGGACTTCCTTCTCCACCAGTGCGGCAAATCCGGATTTCGCACCAAGCATCGCTGGGCATCCATCGCAACAAATAGACCCAATGGAGGCAAGATTCACATTGTTCAGCGTGAAGAAACGCTTGACAACACTGAAGATTTCGGCTGCAGTCGTGCCTTCGTGAAGTGGTTCACAAAAAAGAAATTCCTCTTTGCATTTAACATCGCTCACATAGCGAGCGAAGACGAGAAGTTGGGCGCAGTTACTAATGTCTGTAGATTCGTCGATTTGAATGCTAATCTTCACTTGGCAGGAGCGAATCTCGTTGAGAACTTGTTCGAGGAAGTCTTGGCTGATATCTTCAATGCGAGTCTGAATAATGTTATTCGAGAGTGGCACTTCAACGAGTTTGGTTGCTGATGACTTACTGAGCACTATCATTGCCATTTCGATTGCACATGGCTTGATAAGCGTCTCGGCGATGGTATGTGACTTCTTCGTCTTGGCAACATGGTACGCGACTTTGTACAATGCTAGCAGCAGTGGTTTGCTTAGTGTGACGAAACCTCTCGCAGTAAGTGTTCCAGACGCGTCAAATCTAACACGTTTGATCCTCATGCTTTCTGCACTGTGAGCTGCTGCTCCTCCGTGTTTCTTCTCGAAATGCTCACGCAGCTTGCACGGTTTTAGACTGGAGTTGGATAATACGACACTGCACATGATACAGTGTGGTGTCTGCAGCCCGTCCTTTTCAACGCAGGTGAAGCCAAAGTTTTTGTAATCTTCAGACCATTTCCTTCTCTTGGTAGCCATGTTGAATCACGGAAGCCATGTTGAATCACGGATCGCAAGTGTGAAATAAACTTCAGTGACTGACTACTGACAGCAGAAATATTCGCGTGCGCGCCGTCCAACATAGGATTGCAAATAGATTCTTTCAAAGTCAACTCGTCAGCGTATCGATTCTATTCACTGACTGATGACGCAGCTACAAGGGAGCTATCCAAATGCGCTCAAAACAATTACGCGGTTTAATATTCCCTCGATCATGTGACTCAAAGCTCTGACGCTAACTGGAAGACTGCAGGCAGCAGCACCATTCACCATTCAATCTTCGTGAAATAATGCCACTTCGTGCTTCCATGGACCCCAAATATCGTGCTACGGACCCCTTGGGGGTCCGAAGACCCCCGGTTGGGAACCACTGGTAGCTGTATCATTGATTTGTACGTATTATGGATGTTTGTCGATCACTTTTATTCATAATCACATCTTCAAATATTGAGTAGATGTATCAATTCAACATACGTTTACCGAACTTCGGTGAGAGCAACTTATTTGGAATATTCGCAAAAATAGCGAACAACCTGACCGAATTGAAACTTTTAGTGAACTGGAAGATGAATTAAGTGGCTTAGACTAAAGTACTAAAGACTAAAGTTACTTTAGAATAAGTAATCACTTTAATGTATCTGTGCATGATCTCCGAAAACTGGAAAAATGAATTCTCAAAGTCAAAAAATTACAACTGGATATCACCTATTTCAATGATTGTGATATTCTTGACTTGTGTCCTAAATTTCTTCTCACTAAACCTAAACTTAAACCAATTAGTGATGATTAGTGATGCAAATGGAAAATTTTCCCGAAAATTTTCCAGAAAATTTTGAAATTTATTTTTTGGTGATTGACATTTTTTCCTTTGTTTTGGAGACTTGTTGTAGTCGTTTGAAAAGACTATGCAATATGCAAAGACAGAAAACTTCTCTATCATTCCTGCATGTTACCTTTTGGAACCAACTGCACCCTTTCCATGTCTATTTCAGATCATCCCAAATGAATTTCAGATATTAGATGGATTTGAGATTTCTCTAATTGAATTTCAGATATCATAAACCCAACTTTAAATTCAACTGGAGAATCTCCAATTCATCTGGGAATGTCTGAAATTCATTTGGGTAGATCTGAAATCGATTTGGAACTATCTGAACTATGAGGTAGAAATGGAAGATGTGCAGTTTGTCCTCAACGAAGATCGGACAATATGCCAGAACTTAGAAACTGTCATAGATATTCTTCTACTCATTACAGATATCTTTCGTTTCCAAATATCTCACGAGTTCACAGTCTTCCAATAAGGTCGCTCATGTATAATTCTGCGTGGACTTGTGCTTATTCTTCACATATTCATCAACATATGGAGAATTTGTATCACTATGATTAAGGCTGCACAATAAAGCTTAACTTTCAAGCTAACAAGCAAACTCCAAAATTATTTTTGCTCCAGATCTTTCACATTGCATGAAATTATACCTCTATTGCAACGCAAGATTCACGTTATCCCAAACGATGTCTGTGTGATAATCAAAAATGCTAGCTAATTAGCACAAGCCACTGGTGGCAAAGGAATGTTCAAAAATCCGCGGACGGAACTCGTAGTGCTACGATCGCTTTAATCGAAATAATGATGAAATCAAGAGTTCTAGACCCATTCTATTGGTGTGTACCTGCCTCGGCTGCGGAAGCGCTCAAATTATAGGGCGTATCACAAAAATCAAAACTTTCAAAATTTTCCAATATTTTCCAAAATTTTCCAATTTTTTCCATAATTTTCCATGGAAAATTTTGATTCAAAATTTTCCGGAAAATTTTCATCACTAACCTTGGAGCATTTCGTAGCAGGATGACTTCGATCAACAGTTATAATGTATAAATATGTAGGGCTCTTCTTGTCACTGCCTCCGAATGTTTTGTCTTTAGCAGCATTGAGTTTTTCTGCTGTTAATCCTTGGAGCATTTCGTAGCATGATGACAGTAATCAACAGCTATAATGTATAAATATGTAGGGCTCTTCTTGTCACTGCCTCCGAATGTTTTGGCTTTAGCAGCATTGAGTTTTTCTGCTGTTAATCCTTGGAGCATTTCGCAGCAGGATGACTTCGATCAACAATATATTCAATCAATATCAACGGTAAATTTCATCAATATTTTGCTACGGCTTAAGTTAACTGTAATTTTATCAATTGAATGTGAGCGGTCTGCGAACCCACTTTATGCGTCAAGTTTTGTGATGTGCAAATTATGCATGTTATAATTATAATGCAATGTATTTACACATCGTTAATCTTAGTTTCATCTTGACTCATAAAGTGGATTCGCAGGATGCTCACATTTTATTGATAAAACTACAGTTCATCTACTATATATGTTGTGGCAAAATGTTGGGGCTATGTCTAGAAAACATTCTAAAAATGTTTTAAGATAACATTTTCATAATATTCTCATGTATTGTCATTTGAACATATAACATTTTTTGGAATGTTCTTATAGCAAATTCACGACATTTTCTGAACATTTTTAGAATATTTTTTGTTGGGAATTCACGTTAGTCGTCGAATAAAGGACTTGTCATAATTAGGAAATATGGAGAAAAGTCCTTCTGATTGATGTTATGTCTTTATTTTGAATTGGCAAGGCCTTTCAGCCGTCACCGACGGTCATCTTCAGGCAACTGACTGTCACCGCGTAACAGATTGATTAAAAATCACAAGCAGGTTGACAAGCAAGAATACTGTAGCACAAAGAACAAATGAATTCAATGATAATGGCATAGACATAAGATCAAGTTCCTGGACAAATTATACAAAAACCAAATAATACTGAATAGCTCAAAAGTAGTACTAAAATAAAGTAAAAACTAAAAGACAGAAGGAAACACAGTCAAATACTAGAAGGTCCAGTGGTCACTTAAGGTGTGTTTGGTGCGGTTGGAAGAGTTTAACTTCTTGGTCCATATGGCCTCCTTGACCACCCTTTTCCTCCAGCACCCCTCTTTCTCGAGAATCTTCATGCCGGTGAAGTTGATAGAGTGGTCGCTCTCAAAAACATGTTTGACGACTTCGGAGTGCTCAACATCAACCTGCCTGACAGCTCTCCTGTGCTCTTTCTTCCTCTCCTCAATTGTCCTTGAAGTTTCACCCACATAGGTCCAGTTACAGGAAGGCTCGGTGCATGGTAGCTGATAAACAGCACCTAAGGTTGTTGCTGGAACCGGTCGCTTTTTCACGAGAAGACTGTGTAGAGTCGTGGGGGGTTTCATGGCTACGTCAACACCAACACCATGAAGAATGCCCCTAACTTTATCCGTAATACCTCTTACATAGGGAAGAGAGCCTTTAAACTTCTTGCTCTTTCCTTGATCTTCACCTTCCGACTTTGTACTCGATGACCACCACTGACGACATTCAGAATCGGAGAACCCATTCATCCTCAACGATCGTATGGTCTCTTCTTTTTCCTCTCGCAGTCTTTGTTGAGAACAGATGTTTGTAGCTCGTGTGGAGAGGGTGCGCACTAGGCCCTTGAATACGGAAGTAGGATGTGCAGACTCGCGGTTAAGATACCTCCCAGTGTGAGAGGGCTTCCGGTAAACTGAGAACGTCAGGTCCGTACCTTGTCGCTCAATCAGAATATCGAGAAATGGTATTCTTCCATCTTGTTCCCGCTCAACAGTGAAACATATGTTGGGGCTCACACCATTTAGGACTTGCACAAAGCTGTTCAGCTGGTCTTCGGGCTTATCCCAATAAGTGAGAACGTCATCAACGTACCTCAGCCAGAGGCTCGGGAAAGATAGGCCGGCGTTAATAACGGCTGTCTTGGCTTCCTCCTCAAAACGAGCCATAAAAAGGTTGGCTGCTACCGGACCTAGACTTCCTCCCATAGCAACGCCTTCCCTTTGGATGAAGGTTCCCTTGAAACTGTTGAAGTAGCACGATGTGAGAACCAGAGACGACAGATTTACTATCTCTTCAACAGATAGTTTGGTTCTGTTAGGAAGGTCAGTGTCATTTGAAAGCAAGTCACGGAACACGCTCACAGTAGGGGAGATGGGCACGTTGGTGAATAATGATTCAACGTCCAGAGACACAAAAATTCCGTTGCTGAAGTGACAACGGCGTAATTTCCGTATAACGTCGGATGAATTCAAAACAAAGGAGTCATGTATATCCATATAAGGCCTCATGATGTCAGCCAATAGTCGAGACAGTGAGGAGAACAGGCTTCCAACCATACTGATGATGGGACGTAGTGGAGTGTTCGGTTTATGGAGTTTAGGTAACCCAAATATGTGTGGGGTTTGAAAATGAGTTGGACAGAGTTGTAGGAGCTCGTTGCGAGTCATTCTGCCATCTCGAACCACAGCAGATAGCTGCTCATGAAGTGCTCGTCGGAAATTGTTCCCGGGATCTGTATTGCTTTTGACATAAGGCCCACTTTGAATAAGATCTTGAAGTTTCGTCAAGTAATTGTCTTTGTCTAATACAACTGTCGCGTTGCCTTTGTCTGCAGGGAGAATCACGATAGAGTCAAGGCCTTTTAAGTTGGTTAGGGCCGCCATCTCCTCAGAAGAAAGATTCGGCTTAGGAAGCCTACAATTCTTCAGAACTTTTGAAACACGACGTCGAACGAAACTTTTTTCTTCATCACTGCAACCAGCTATTGCATACTCAACAGAAGCGATGATATCAGAACGCGGGAGTCTACTAGGAGTCACGGCGAAGTTAAGCCCCTTTTGGAGGACACCAATCTTGTCCTCCAAAAGGGGCTTAACTTCGCCGTGACTCCTAGTAGACTCCCGCGTTCTGATATCATCGCTTCTGTTGAGTATGCAATAGCTGGTTGCAGTGATGAAGAAAAAAGTTTCGTTCGACGTCGTGTTTCAAAAGTTCTGAAGAATTGTAGGCTTCCTAAGCCGAATCTTTCTTCTGAGGAGATGGCGGCCCTAACCAACTTAAAAGGCCTTGACTCTATCGTGATTCTCCCTGCAGACAAAGGCAACGCGACAGTTGTATTAGACAAAGACAATTACTTGACGAAACTTCAAGATCTTATTCAAAGTGGGCCTTATGTCAAAAGCAATACAGATCCCGGGAACAATTTCCGACGAGCACTTCATGAGCAGCTATCTGCTGTGGTTCGAGATGGCAGAATGACTCGCAACGAGCTCCTACAACTCTGTCCAACTCATTTTCAAACCCCACACATATTTGGGTTAGCTAAACTCCATAAACCGAACACTCCACTACGTCCCATCATCAGTATGGTTGGAAGCCTGTTCTCCTCACTGTCTCGACTATTGGCTGACATCATGAGGCCTTATATGGATATACATGACTCCTTTGTTTTGAATTCATCCGACGTTATACGGAAATTACGCCGTTGTCACTTCAGCAACGGAATTTTTGTGTCTCTGGACGTTGAATCATTATTCACCAACGTGCCCATCTCCCCTACTGTGAGCGTGTTCCGTGACTTGCTTTCAAATGACACTGACCTTCCTAACAGAACCAAACTATCTGTTGAAGAGATAGTAAATCTGTCGTCTCTGGTTCTCACATCGTGCTACTTCAACAGTTTCAAGGGAACCTTCATCCAAAGGGAAGGCGTTGCTATGGGAGGAAGTCTAGGTCCGGTAGCAGCCAACCTTTTTATGGCTCGTTTTGAGGAGGAAGCCAAGACAGCCGTTATTAACGCCGGCCTATCTTTCCCGAGCCTCTGGCTGAGGTACGTTGATGACGTTCTCACTTATTGGGATAAGCCCGAAGACCAGCTGAACAGCTTTGTGCAAGTCCTAAATGGTGTGAGCCCCAACATATGTTTCACTGTTGAGCGGGAACAAGATGGAAGAATACCATTTCTCGATATTCTGATTGAGCGACAAGGTACGGACCTGACGTTCTCAGTTTACCGGAAGCCCTCTCACACTGGGAGGTATCTTAACCGCGAGTCTGCACATCCTACTTCCGTATTCAAAGGCCTAGTGCGCACCCTCTCCACACGAGCTACAAACATCTGTTCTCAACAAAGACTGCGAGAGGAAAAAGAAGAGACCATACGATCGTTGAGGATGAATGGGTTCTCCGATTCTGAATGTCGTCAGTGGTGGTCATCGAGTACAAAGTCGGAAGGTGAAGATCAAGGAAAGAGCAAGAAGTTTAAAGGCTCTCTTCCCTATGTAAGAGGTATTACGGATAAAGTTAGGGGCATTCTTCATGGTGTTGGTGTTGACGTAGCCATGAAACCCCCCACGACTCTACACAGTCTTCTCGTGAAAAAGCGACCGGTTCCAGCAACAACCTTAGGTGCTGTTTATCAGCTACCATGCACCGAGCCTTCCTGTAACTGGACCTATGTGGGTGAAACTTCAAGGACAATTGAGGAGAGGAAGAAAGAGCACAGGAGAGCTGTCAGGCAGGTTGATGTTGAGCACTCCGAAGTCGCCAAACATGTTTTTGAGAGCGACCACTCTATCAACTTCACCGGCATGAAGATTCTCGAGAAAGAGGGGTGCTGGAGGAAAAGGGTGGTCAAGGAGGCCATATGGACCAAGAAGTTAAACTCTTCCAACCGCACCAAACACACCTTAAGTGACCACTGGACCTTCTAGTATTTGACTGTGTTTCCTTCTGTCTTTTAGTTTTTACTTTACTTTAGTACTACTTTTGAGCTATTCAGTATTATTTGGTTTTTGTATAATTTGTCCAGGAACTTGATCTTATGTCTATGCCATTATCATTGAATTCATTTGTTCTTTGTGCTACAGTATTCTTGCTTGTCAACCTGCTTGTGATTTTTAATCAATCTGTTACGCGGTGACAGTCAGTTGCCTGAAGATGACCGTCGGTGACGGCTGAAAGGCCTTGCCAATTCAAAATAAAGACATAACATCAATCAGAAGGACTTTTCTCCATATTTCCTAATTCACGTTAGTGTTGTGTAAGATAATATCAGAGAGAAATTTGAGACATTTTATTTGAATTTTACCAAATAATTTGCTATTTGTTAAAAATTGGCTAATAATCAGCTATGTTAGATAAATATTTGATAAAATTTTAGTAGAAATTTAGTAAAATGTTGTCAAGTATTTGCCAAATATTTAACAAAAGCATCTGGTGTGTTCGTCCCGGGAAATTGCCACAAGCCACTGGTGGCAAAGGAATGCTAAAAAATCCGCGGACGGGATTCGTATTGCCACGATTGTTTTAATCGAAATGATATGATGAAATCAAGAGTTTTGGAACAATTCTATTGATGTGTCTATGCATGTCTCGATCGGCTATGATAGAAAACGTAAAAATTATGTCACAAAAATTCAAATTTCTTCATTTTTCAAAATCAGTTTAATCAAAATGATGATCAAGATCACCACTTTGAGACCCATGCTATTGGTGTGTAGCTGCCTCGGCTGTAGAAGCGGTCAAAGCAGAGGGCCTATCACAAAAATTAGAACTTTCAAAATTTTCCAATATTTTCCGATTTTTTCCAAAATTTTCCAATATTTTCCAAAATTTTCCATGGAAAATTTTGATTCAAAATTTTCCGGAAAATTTTCATCACTAGTGATGATGTTGATGAATTCAACAAATTAGCCATCACATCGCATATAAAATTCTTAAGTAAAAAATTGAAACACAATAAATTTAAACTCCAAAATCTTACCAGTCACATTTCGAGTCAATTATCGTGGTTTCGTATTCTCACGTTAAAATCTGCTATTTACAAACATGTCAATAACTCTCTCCTACAAGTAAAAGAATCTCATCGTAGGAAATTAAGTAAACTTTGGCTTGAACAAAGGACTGCAACCCCTGATTGCATCATTAACCTTAGTAGCCATTCACTCTATCTGTTTGAACGTGAAGCATTACGGTATGGTTTAAAAAAATCCTATTGCTCCTAGACAACTTGATTTAGATAAAATGAAATATGAACTAGAAAAATCAATTTGTGGCGTACCACACAATGATCCTAACTGGACCAAAGAAATAAAATTAGATATAATACACTCATTGAAGGAATTCGAAGATAACTGCAATGACACTTTGAAAAGTAAACGTAACCGTATGTTACACATGACTTTAAATAGACTATCTAAGATTCGTAACTTAAAGATTTGTTCTTTTGATAAAGGTCAAGGTATCGTGCTTGTAGATGCTGATGACTATAATCATAGACTTAATGGGATATTGAGTGATTCTTCTAAATTTAAAATAATTCCTGTACCTAATGATATTAAAAAACATCCTGTTTGTATCGAGGAAAATAAATTATCTCGCTATCTCAATAAATATGTAAAACATAAAGTTGATGACAGCGTTTATAAGGACATACTGCCTTCTGGTAGTAACATAGCACGTATCTATGGTACCGTAAAAGTACATAAGAACAACTGCCCTGTTCGACCGATAGTTAGTACTGTTAGTGCTGCTAATTATAAATTAGCTAAATACTTAGACAATTTAATTAAACCACATATCAATGATGACTTTATGTTGAAATCAACTAATGATTTCATTAGTGTATTAGATGATGTTAAATATAAAATAAACCGTCATAGCACCCTTGTGAGCTTTGACGTCGAAAACTTATTTACCAATGTACCCATAACTGAAGCAATCAACATTGCAACTAAATTAGTGTACTCACCTAGTAATGCCAATAAACCGAAGTACGAAGAAAAATTATTTAAAGACTTATTAAAATTTGCCACGTCTGGTTGCTTTCTTATGAATGACACCGTAGGCTATACCAACAGGTGGATGGTGTAAGTATGGGTAGCCCGTTGGGTCCAACCCTCGCTAACATCTTCTTAGCCAATCTAGAACATAAATGGCAGGACTTACCTTTCTCTCCCGCTGTGTATCGTCGTTATGTGGATGATATCATAGCTGTATTTAACAATGAACAACAAATAGATGTATTCCATAATTTTCTAAACATTCAACACAGTAACTTGCACTTTACATCAGAAGTGGGTAATAAAGAATTACCTTTTCTGGATGTCCTTCTGAAAATTGATGAGGACAATGTACTTACTGAGATTTATCGTAAACCTACCTTTACATGTCTTTTATTGAATTTCAATGCTTTATGTCCTCGCAATTGGGAAAACACACTAGTATTAGGCATGCTTCATCGTGCTTACAATGTATCCACCAATTGGAATCTATTCCATAATGAATGTAGTAAAATTACCAATATCTTAAGTAGAAATGGCTATCAATTGCAATTAATTCAATCAACAATTAACAAATTTATAGGTCGTAATTTAGACAATTCTTCACGTGTAACAATTGATAATGACTTCAATAAAATAGTCAAAATCCCCTTCGTGGGTTATGCATCACAGAAATTTAGTAATAAGTTAGTAAAAATATTTCGTAAACTTAACTTGGAATGCAAGGTTGTTATGACCTCGTTCAAAACTGGAAGAAATTTCTCCCTTAAAAGTAGGTTAGGTCCAGACATGCAATCGCGTCTTGTCTATTGCTTTCAATGTCAGGTTGATCCTGATTGCCAATATATTGGCAAAACCAAAAGACGTCTGCATCAACGTAAACTTGAACACTTAAGTGGCAATAGTGCCATTGCAAAACACATAGAACAATGTAACCATTGTTTTCGTAACTACAATGATTGCTTTAAAATCATTTACCGTGGAAACTCGGACTTTGAGATTAGTATTGTTGAATCTATAAAAATTTTTAGTAGCAACCCATTGCTTAACCGAACATTAGGTTATAATGGTAGCTCTTATTTCTTAAAGATATTAAGATATTTAACTAACATTACCTATTGTTTAATTGTTTATACGTAGTATTTAAATAACCTTTTCTTTGTTGCAGATTGTAACCACGTGACTTATTGAACACATATTAAGTGGCTTAGCACAAATGTAAAATGAACGGCGAACTGAGAGAATGAACGAGGAAATTAGTTAACCTGAACAATTGCCTCGTTCGAATGCACTGCAAATAACTTGGCACTTTATCAATGCATTAACCCTACAGAACGACGGAACCCGTCAATTGAATGAAGCTATTTTGAAAATTATCTCGAAGAGAAATTCGAGAGCCAGTGTGTTAGATATGCTAGCTCACTGCAGACAAGTCACGAATGTTATAGAAAACTGTCAGAGGGCATCTTCTGCATCACCACTCTGATGAGTACATGTGGCACATTGCATCGTGCAATGGGGAATGCCACTATAAGCGAGAGGAAAGATTAGCATGGCCAGCTTTCAATGTAAAAAGAGAAATTTGTTGCAAACGTTTTGCCTTAAATTTATGTATGCAAGCAGCCATTCCTTTTTCGACTGAGGATACATATTGCTTCATAATGTTTTACAGATATAATGCAATAAATTGTGCAGCTGTAATAGTTAATAAGTAAAGCATAATTGAAAACGAACATCGTTATTGACGGATCTCACCGTTGTAGGTACAGAAAATTTTCCGCTGTTGTTGTGTTCCTTATACGTATCCTTAAAATGGATGGAAACAAGATAGCAATAATTTTCCTGAAATTTGAGTTGTTTGGTACTAGATAAATCATTGCAGAATAATGCTTAATTTGCTCATGCAAGTATTATCTCAGCGTTTCCAGCAGAACTATAGTGAACTTACGGTAGAATTTCGAATTCGTTAGGACAAGAGCCTAAGCTCACCCCTTTTGTTTCAAGATAAAAATTGATATGCTTCAAATCGACTGCAGCAGATTTGCTCGCTTTCGAAAAATGAATGATAGAGATTCCTTTGATTTAAAACATACATAATGTGACCACCTCCTCGAATTGTCCGAAATGAATATGTGATGTCAAGATGAGATAACAGGATGTCAATCTGAGATGTAGGGACATCTCACATAAATTCGGTAAGACTTGATTAGTCTCAATATAATGCGATGTTTGATTGAAACATTATCACTTTGCTTTCGTTTCCTCAAAGGTAGCACTTTTTTTGCTATCAAAGTATACACTATCCATGTTATCGCGGAATGGAAGCGTCAATTTTCTGATGATAGGTAAGTTGCATGATGTAACAGGTGAAAGATATATGAAGTAATTAGTTTTCTGAGAGATGAAAGAACCATGATCAAAGAATGTTCAAAACAACCGATGATGTAATGCATTGTGCATGGTTACAATATCAAAAAAGCAGTACATCAAATATTTTCCTGATTTTCCTGACTGAGGTTGCAATCAAGTCAAATACATTCTTCAATTATTCACATCATCAAATTACTTTACAGGGGTAGTTTTTCACTGATTGATTTCTTTCTAATATCTTCAGCATCACCAAGTTTGTAGAAAGTCTTGCCTCAGTATGAGAATGCCCAAGGGTAAAACCAAGATCTTCTCGAAGATCATAAAGAAAAGTGACTATTGATCGAAATATTCCCACACTAATTTGATAATCTATAACGGTCGTAGTGGATGCAGAAGAATGTGCTGTCAATGTTCCGAAATATTGCAACAGGCTTACTTCATGCTAATTCAACAAAACCTGCAATCATAGCTCACTGTGGCATAGAGGAAATAGAGGGCAAGCTTCGTATATGTAATCAGATCAGTTGAGCAAAATATAATCGCTGTCGCTATAACTGCTGTCATTGGCTTGAGCTATTCCATGTATATTTGAAGTTACATATTAGCATTCTGATTCATTCCCTCTGCATTATTCAGGGATGAGTGTAATAAAAAATGCTTGCATTAAATACTAATTCACACGTAATTCCATCGACTTTCTCGAGATCAAAGAGGCATCTTAACGTAGTTCCTAGCAGTTTAACACAACCAAAAATAATCGATTCACATTTGAGATTTGAACCCTGTCATCGAAAGGCTTATGAGACCTGATTACAGTCAAAGTTATTGTAGAATTTCATCCATGACTTTTGTTTGAACCAGGGATGCGGAGTCTTATCATTTTGATTGGATTTCGACTCCTATTCCGGGTCATGAGTATAGGGTCTTAAAAATATAATTTGGCATGCTAAAAAACTGAAAATTCTTAGAGAGCATGAAAATTATAATTTTTTGATATTTTTGCTTATTTTTGTCTTTTATTCCAACATTTTCCATCGTTTCTTTCCAATTAAACAGCTTATTGAATGTCTCGGCAACTTCAAAAATTGTCTCGATGTTTGAAGCAGCACTGGAAAATATCGATCCCATGTCACTCATAAGTTTTCTTAGTTGCATGTTTATGTCATGCTCATATTTACTGGTGGCTACTCAATTTCTTGAAAAGCTAGTCCAAATCTTCACGTCCGACCATTGCTTTGTGAGACATGTAATTTTACATTTTTGGAGAAATTTGCACGGATTTGACGGATCATGATGGCAATTTAGTATTTTACAAATTGTCCGAGCATATCCGTGGTAGTACAGTTTATCAAATGAACAATTCGAAAGGTTGCCATTACTGCAATGCTCGCCTTTATTAACAAGAGCATTTTTTAAGCGTGGCGTATCACAAAGCATGCCACTAAAAGAACAAAACATCATAATCAAAGACAGACATCCAAAGTGCACAGATCACAATTGAATTTAAAAGATATGTGAATGGGTACACATTACCATTCAAATTCAAGAAATGAAACATAAATTTGGTGAATCATAAAATTATGGCGATGGAAATTGAATTTGAAAAGAAAATTTTCTTCGTGATTCAAGAGTACGTGACCTTTTGCGCAGATTAAGCCGGGTAAATTTTACAAGCATGTACGACAAATTTTCTCTGAGACACTTAAATTGTGTTTTTCGCAAACTATACCATCATGTGTTTGATTAACAATGGGACGCTTATCGTCGCTGTCATTGTGTCGTATCAGCAGTACAGTGAAAACGTGAATAAAGCTTTTTTATAGAAAGGCGTAGAATCATCTGCCATAGTGAGTGCTCGCGAGATTTTCCGCAACTCGGCTGCACGTCGAAGTGAAGCACATCAGACTGTTACACAAGATCTCGTGTTACACCGATTATTCTTTGCATACCATGCGCTCTCCCAAATCGGCTCGATCTGGCAAATTCCTTCAGGTTCTTTCTCGAACCTCCCGCCGGCGTAATTCGTTCTTTCGGACATCAATTATCCTTGCCAATATTACTCGGTGTGACTAACTTCTTCTTTTCTTTTTTTAATTTGGTTTCTACTTTACCTTCTTGTATACTCACATGTTTAAGGTGCAAATTTCATTGGCAGTTATTATTGGATTACTCGCGCTACATCCATTATGTCATCATTCAATGACAGGTTATCATTGGTAACCTGTGATTTCGTTGAGTATTTCCTGTTCTATTGTTTTCAATTATTTAAAATATATATAATAATAGTATGTAATAATATTGTATATAATTGTATAATTGTTTATAAAATATGTACAATAGATAAATGATCGAACGATCTCTGCCTTCAGTCACAAAGAACATGTCAAAGAGGGAGCGCATGTTTGAACGATGTAAGCAATTTTGTTCGAGCAATGCAGCCCTGGGGAAATTTTAATTTCCACCATGGCCTACTTACTGAGGCATTGTGAGTGAGATCTTTTTCCCGTCGGACTTAATTCACCTTCCACACAACCATAACTTCAATCTTGTTCTCGAAACAATAAAATTTTAGAATTTTCATCGGAATTTCCGAAGTCCAGTGAATCTACAATCCAACTATTTTAAAATCTACTAATTCATGGTGTTGAACTTATTTGATCGAAAAGTTGAATCCAAACTGCCGAATTTATGGTCATAATGAGTGACTACTGCATCATATCTTGAACATCATCGAATCCGCTTTCAATTGTTTCATATTGGAGTGAAAACATGAAACGCCGTTAGGGGCACGATGGTTTGAAAGTTTGCCCAATATTATATTTTTCCCAACTGACAGCAATAATGCAAAAAAATATTCCTACACTGTAAAAAATTTTGGCGTTATGGTATAACGGCTTTGTTTCAAATTTTAACGCCAAAAGTACCGTTACAATCTAACGTTATTATGCCGTTATACATTGAAAATTCCAGTAACGGCATTTTGCCGTCATACTACCGTTACACTCCAAATTTTCAGTAACACCATTAAACCTCAATAATTAAAAAGTCTGATAATGCCAACACAGATCTTTATTTCAAAATAGAAATAATCATACCAAGAATGCACAGATCACGGCGGTTATGATAACATGAAGCTTAAAAATGAACTATCCTCCTTTCAACAATGCACAGAACACGTATCCATAAAATGCAAGAAACATCTCTTCAATGAAGAAAAATTGATATACGTACTTGGATATTGTTAAAAAAATGCAACCCAGAAACGAAAACAAACTTGATTTAAACGTTTGATCAAAGTTGAGAACGCCCACTAAATTGCACAAACATTCAAGCAAAGGTAGTACACACATTATATGTAGATGCATGCGTACGATAGAAGTCCTTAAAACGTTGCAATCACAAGCGTTCAAACGTTATGAGTACAGTCATTCTTGGGGGAATGAATACTTCATGTTCATCGTCAATCTGTTAATTGATTACGTTCTGAAGATGGTTGTATGGGAACCTTAAATAAAGCAATCATTCTGCAAATTTAAATTATGTCGAGATTAGGGTCGCAATACAGGTATTACCGTTACCGGTTTTATCTGTGTTTTCCATTTTTCTGTAAGACTGAAAACCGGTTTTACGATTCCCAAATGCCGGTTTATTTTTCTGTTTGTATTGCTGCATAAGTTTTAGCTGCGATATCTGAATACCTTGGAAGGACGGGACGAGGTCTATTAGAATTGTATAAAAATGTGCTTTCCATCGACTTTATCTCTGATATACAACGGCATCAGATTCTATGCATAGACAACATCTTGATGGAAAATTGTGACATGGTGATCACTTTATCCTGAACGGTGAGCAGATCAAAGTAGTCATCAATAAAGTAGATAAATTCATTGTAGAAAAGTTCCGCAAATCTCCAAAAAAAGCAATGAGATCCTGCAACGTTATATGAAAGACGACGGTTTGAATTTTTCCTCACTTGTTCTTGACTGTAAAACCTGTTTGAGTAGTCTTGCCGACATGTTAGAGCGCGCACTTCTTTCTCGCCAGTGTATTGAAAAAGCACAAATCGACATGCAGGAAGAGAAGAAGATCGGATCAGGATTTCAAATTCGTTCTGGAAACTTTCATTGTCCTAAAACCAGTAAAAACTGCGGTGATCTGACTGTCGCCTCGTTCACAGGAATGTCCAAAAGCTTTGTGTGGGCACTCGGTATCTACACAGGTGAACAATATATGGCTGGTACCACAACCAACGCCAGAGATGATATGCGTAATGCGTCGAAGTTGGCTCCCCAGCTTGTACTGGCCGGTTTCTTAATCAATGCTGTTCGCGGGGAGAGCTTCTTCTTTAGATGATTGCGATAGGTGAGAGATCTGTCCAGAATAACCCCAGATACTTGGAGTTGCTCTCGAACCGCAGTCCTGCATCTCCTACGTTGACTTTCAACTCATAGCTCGCCACATGGTTTTTCAGATGGAAGCCGGAACAGATAGTCTTGGTGGTGGACAATTTTAGTCGCCATCGATGAAGGTAGTTGTGAATGACCGCCATGTCTTCTGATAAAAGGCGCTCGGCCACATCAACTCGCTTGTCCGAGAGAGTAGGGGCCACGTAATCTGTGTACATATAGCGCTATATGTACAGCGCTCATATTGTCCTACAATTTGATTCGTATCAAATTTATTAGAATTTAAGTTGCTGCAAAAATTATGACGTTCAGCGTATTTCCGAACGTACACTGAACATCCATGTTCTCGGTGGGCGGTCGTGAATAGCTTAAAATTGATTAAGGTCATTTTCTGATCTATCATATCCACTACCGGGAATCAATGAAAATCCAGACATTAAGCCATTGCGAAATATTTGAACTGAGGTTGGTCGGGTAATCTGCACTGGTCACCCCATTGTCTAACTCCAAAAAAAGAGGATCAACAGTTTTCGTGGAAATCATTCCATAGATGTCCCACTTCTGTCATTCGAGCAATAGAGTTTCCAACAAAGTACTGAGGATATGCTCATGCTTAGCTTATTTATTTCTACTGATGCTCTTTGTAAAGTGTCCGGTTATTTACTACCAAAATAATTGTGCAATTGGATCAATAGTGACAAAGAAAGATATAACGGAGTTTAGTAAACACCTTCGATAGTGGAATACAGCCATATTAAAATTTGGGATCAATATAGAAATATAGCCACCTCCCAATTCGAGGCTGATTCGACTTCCGCAGTTACTTCCATTCATTTCTGCATGTTTACCGATTGGTAATTAAATTTCATGTTTAGCCGTGGAATTTATTATGCTGCATGTTTAGTCTTCGTTACTCAACGTACGGATATTGTAGGATATTCACCACTGTGCAGTTCAAGGTAATATATGCAAACTATCTCATCAGATTTTGATTCTTTGGTGTTGTTTTGACAATGTCACAAGATCCAGATGGTAGAAGGCTTACATAAACATGCAAGGATGTAGCATCTTCCTGTACTATGTGATCAGCATCTCATATTCTGCAACTAATTGTAATATTCATTTCCTGATACCATTGAAAACTCTGCTCTGAAAAATTTCAAAATAATTTGTAAAACAAATTAATAATTCTAGACAATCCTGCAATGAAGGCTGCAGACATTCAAATTACATGCACATGATTATGAAAAACGATAATGCAAAAAACATGTCAGTGCTTTTTTCTAATCTTCTGTTGCAATTATCGAACGAGAAGCCAATATTGTCGTCAATACTTTAATGCAGCTGAACGTTGTGAAGCCTGAAATACCAGTACCCCGGTATTTTAGCATCAAGAAGAGTCAATAAGTGCTTCAGCATAGATGATTTGATAAACAATATCGGCAAAATCTGTAACAAATTCTAGAATTGTGTTCTACCTACTCCTATGGAATATCATCTTCAAAAGAATCAACACAATTTGCTAAGTAGGGATGGGCAATGGGATGGCACCCCTTGAAAGGGCCCATGGGACTGTAGTCTCATGGGACCGGGACGAGATTTTGGCCCTATGTTGACGCCAGGTTCCCAATGGGGAGAGAAGCTTTTGATATCAATGTAAATATTCATATGAAATGATTATTTGAGCATCGGATTAGCAAGCTACTCTATTCACTGTCAAACCAACCGATCCGATTGACACAACATTTTTTTGTGAAGATTTACCTGCATACCAAAATTCATTTGATGAACTTGCGGGTTGTAGCAGACTATATTAGAGACATTGCGCAAATGTAATGATAGATGATAGTGGGGTCCGGACTCGGACGAAACCTTGGACTGTGGAAACCTTTCAATCTTTAATCTTTGTCAATCCACTGGCATGTAATGACACAGAATGAAGTTAAATCACGAAACAGCATATTATAAAAATTATAGCCACAGTAGCGAAGAAAAAAAATTATATATATATATATATTTAGACAAGTAGCCTGGCAATTGATAAATTTATCAAATTTATCAAAACCTACCCACGACTGATGAGGCCCAACAGGCCGAAACATGTCTCGTGGTGGTTACATCTGTTGAGATTTGATATATATATATATATATATATATATATATATATATATATATGTATATATATGTATATAGATGAAATTCTAAAACCTCATATTCCAAAGAAGTATAACTTGAAAGATACCATTCACTTCGTTAATCTTCTAAAATCTCTGGATATTCAAAATTTACAGGACTGTAAACTCTACAGCTTTGATATGAAAAATCTATTTACCAGTATTCCGGTTGCTCGTAACATCAATCATGTGTTGTCCGTGGTCGACTTTGATGACTTTCCTATTTTCAAAGGTACGTTGCCCTGAAAAATCTGCTTGCTCTAATATTCTGTTTAGTTTTAATGAGCAACTCTTTTGCCAAATTGACGGGATGCCGATGGGCTCCAAACTTGCTCCGACCATGGCATCTTTTGCCATGGACCTTATTGAAAGCCGTTTCTCAGAATTGTCTACTTGCCAGCCCGAGTTTTATTGTAGGTATGTGGATGACTGTTTTGCCACTTTTAGAGCTGAAACAGACGGCAAACAGTTTTTAGATTTTTTGAACAGTGTTGATGAAGAGATCACTTTCACAATGGAACGTGGCTCTGAAAATTTGATTTCTTCTTGATACTTAAATTAAAATTGATCAAGGGAACTTTGACGTTTCCCATCACTTGAAAGAAACCAACACTGGTATCTATCTATATACCTGCGTGCTCCTCAGCGCCGTTTACGTACAAGGTTGCCGCTATGCGCACTCTGTTTTCGCTTGCTTATAAAATTTGCTCTAATAAAGACTGTTCCTTACATTGAGAGAAAATCTTGCCATTCTTATAAGTGAGCACTTGAAGGGATATCCCTCTCCTACTCAGGTGTCGATGCATGAACATCCACCTAAAAGTGAAAATTTCTCGATTATTGGCTAATCTAGAAATCTTCTGTTTCTGGAATCTATTGTCCTAAAGAACAACACAAATTATCTCTCTAATGAAATAAGCAGCTCTGTACAACTGTACTTGAAATTGTAATTGCAGAATGCAATATCTAGGTCGGTGCCATGGTCAGACAGCTACTGGTGACTTGAACTCTTTTTATAACTCATTTGTGCATTTCCTGCATTTTGTATATAAACTCACATTAAACATAAAAACATGGAGAGACATGAAAAAGAAGTGGTGCTACTAGACCAAAAAATCAAAAATGAATTTCTGAAAAATGACATTCTAAATCAAAGAAAAAAAGAAAATGAAAGCATCGTGTATGGTGAAAGCTCATTTAGAGACATTTGATTATTTCTTGTTGTTTCAGTTCTATGGCGTTTTTTGTTAATACATGTTCTTCCAACATTCGTGTTCTATTTTTAGAAGACGTTTCTGTGGGCTAATAAAAAATCTGCTAAATTTTGTGAGGATAAACTATGAATGACACAAAATTATCATAAGTGCATATTTCTGCGTATTTCTGAGACTAAGCATCAATGGATTCAGAAGATAGAAGCGCTCCATGATGATACCAACTTAAGAGAGAAAATAAGATAAAATCTTCAAAATTTTACGTTCGTGCAACCGTATTATCTTATCTCAAAATCATATTATTTTAAGATAGTAGAGTTGCACCAAACATCTACTGAGATAATATCATTATCTTAAAAATAAGATAATAACGTTTTGGTGCAACCCAATTCTCTTATTTCTTATATTATCTTAAGATAATAATATTATCTTGCTTCGTGCAACTGGCCCCAGATTTTACCGCTGAAGATGGAATGTTAGCATTCTGAAACATATTCGGTCAATAAAAGAAACCTTGTTTTAAAATTAATGTATATATATAAAAGGCATGATTTTAGTAAATCTATTATTAATGTGTAGAATCCGAGGAAATTTTACACTTAGCTATTCAGTCCTAAATATCAAGAGGTTCGGAGCAGAATATTTATTAAGTAATATGCAAATGTATCATGTCAATCAATAGCAATTGATGATGTAAAATTGTAAGTTGTCTTACCTGCAAATAATCGAATTTTGTTCCAGACCTCGATGACTTCGTATAGGCTTCGTAAGTTAGACTAAAAATTCTAGTGCGATGTCTCGTTATTTATTGCTCTTGAACAGTATTCACCCTGTCATTCAATGTTGCAGCCAAATTTGTATGGTTGCAAACCAACATAGTTCTAGCTCTGACATCATTTGCAATTTTGATATACTTACTTAGCTTAATAATCCTTCCAATATTGAGGTCTTTTATTTTTTTATTATTTAATATTTAATTGGTGATTATGCTTGTGAGCCAATGAATACTGATGTGTCTTTATTCTGAACTGGGAAGCATCTCAAGATGTAGTGGATATGAGAATATGATTCTTGATTATATATTATCACAGTATATGTGCATTTTAAAGCATAGAAGGTATGGGCACCGCTTCGCACATAGGTGAATTCGTCGCTTGCACAGGCCTATTTGTTACTTTACTTGCCATGCTGTGACTCTATATATCAAAGCAGATCAATGAGCAAGTTCCCCGATTATTCTTTGCACACATCGGTGCAAGTAGCCTAGGCCTATCTATACATCAATGTCATCATAATTTCTAACTTAGGAAGTGAATATGCAAATTGGTGCACCAAGCTGCTGAAAATAGTCCCGTAGAATTCCCATGGTTGATAATTGAAAAATCCCGTTGAATGAGATGGGCCCGGGAAAAGAAAACTCGTCCCATGAACACCCCTGCTGATAAGTATCGAGCCCCTTGTATTATGATCATAAACTGATAGTTTTTGTGCTCGTTCACTTCGAAAATGTCTGAAATACATCAAAAATGAATTTGTGCATAGAAATTATTTATGGATACCGTATATTAAAATCTTGTACTGATCCTTGTTCATAATTAGAAAATTAGCTACTGAGGTTTTAATTTAGACCAACATCTTTTAGACAACTAAAACTTACAAAGTTGATACCAGACCGTTTTCTCTTGATAAATGAATATTCAATGTATTGTGAATACATTCACAAGATCTACAGTCCGTTTCATAAAAAGTGGATCACCCTAAAATTTGACTAAATAAAACATAAGTATGATACAGAAAGCATTTTTCATGTTATTTCATGTCCCTAATATATTTAAATGTCCTTATATAATCTGATAAGCTATGATACAGTAACGGTTCTTAAGAAGCTAATATTTTGTGGCCCTACCCTTATTGTCAATGACATTACCAATTCGTCTAGGCATTGATTCGATGATATCGTTGATTTTTGACTGATCTAACTTTCTCCACTCTCTTTTTAACAGTGACGTAAGTTGTGATACGCCATCTGTAGGTAGCAGTGAACGACGAACGTTACGTTTTAGAATACTCCATACATTTTCTATGGGATTCAGATCAGGAGAATGAGCTGGCCAAGATAATGTCCTAAGCCCTAATTGAGACTTGCATAAGTTGACTCTACTACCCCTGTGACACGTAGCATAATCATCCATAAATAACCAAGTCGATGGATCACCAAGTTGATCTGTCATTTGGCCAATGTTCATTCGTAAAACATTCACATAGCGTTCAGAATTCATGGTTTCTTGCTGTATGTGAAGTTCAGAGCGGCCATTGCCCGAGAAAAAAAAACTTATCAACTTTACCAAATATTTGGTATTTACATGGAAAATTTATAAGATTTGAATAGTTTAACAAACGTTTTGGAAATTTAACAAATTTAGGAAATGTGTAACAATTGCCTAACAAATATTTGCTACATTTTGTATGTAAGTCTATATTAACGAATTTTGCGAAATTTAGAAAACATTTATCAATTGCCTAGGTAATATTTGTTTGGTTATCCAAACAAATGATTTTTTTGCATTTACTAAGTTTGATGAAAGAAAAATCTTGCAATAGGCAGGATCCGCTTATTAGTAACTGTCGTAAAAGGCGGTTTTAATTGCATGGTGATTTCAATGTGCGGTAACTTCACCCGTACAATTTTTGAACTCATGCATATCACAAGGATGATCATCAGCTCTCATAAACTCTGATTACAATCATCTCTCAATAAAATAGAAATGCAACGTCACAGGAAATACCCAATAATAAAGTCTGTACTATATCACAGTTTTGCGTCGTTGATAACTGGCTGATTTTTTTGCCATCAAACTTAATTAAATGATTGAATAATGGAATAATTGTCAGGAAACTGTTGATATTTTTCTATGATGGGCACCAACAATTTCTTTCAAATCTTAAAGAGAGTGCATTATGTCATTTCCATGGATATCGACATATGAAACATGTGGGCCTGAAATGTGCATGTCTACTATTATTTCGAGTATTTTATATATGCCTATTTATATTTGATGAAATGGTGTGTATAAAATAAATATTCAGGTGACTTCATCACTACTCTCTCTCTCTCTCTCTCTCTCTCTCTCTCTCTCTCTCTCTCTCTCTCTCTCTCTCTCTCTCTCTCTCTCTATCTCACTCTCTCTCTCTCTCTCTCTCTCTCTCTCTCTCTCTCTCTCTCTCTCTCTCTCTCTCTCTCTCTCTCTCTCTCTCTCTCTCTCTCTCTCTCTCTCTCTCTCTCTCTCTCTCTCTCTCTCTCTCTCTCTCTCTCTCTCTCTCTCTCTCTCTCTCTCTCTCTCTCTCTCTCTCTCTCTCTCTCTCTCTCTCTCTCTCTCTCTCTCTCTCTCTCTCTCTCTCTCTCTCTCTCTCTCTCTCTCTCTCTTCTCTCTCTCTCTCTCTCTCTCTCTCTCTCTCTCTCTCTCTCTCTCTCTCTCTCTCTCTCTCTCTCTCTCTTTCTCACTCACTCACTCGTTCCCCTTTTCTTCTTCTTCTACTCATTTTTCATCATCTTTCACATTCACTACATGTACACTGTAGCTACAATAGCAACAACATCAGTCATATATTTTCATTATTAAGGGAGCCTAAGCAGTTCTATCGGCACACATTTTGCTTCTCAAATTAAAGCATTTATTGAAGTTTCTAAGTTCCATACCGTGCCCATCAGCAAGTCGACTTTGATCAGTTTGCTCGTGTGTTCGCTAAATTACTTAGCTAGTAATTTGCAAAACTTATGATATTAAATCAGTATGCAACTGAACCAAACAATTATACATAAGCATCTCGCTCAGTCTGCGTAATCATATCTCGCTTCTATAACTTTCCATCACTATATTAAGGAAATTCGCCACGCGCACGCAGCTGAGGAAGTTCGTTCACATTGTTGGCAGCCTGGTCGTGGCCGCATTCGGGATAATATTCTCTAGCTCCGCTGTGACTCAGCGTCCCTGCTTAATAATTATTATCCGCCCATCACGTGGAACAGAAAGCTGCGCGAGGCGCAGTAGCTTGTGCACTCTTCTATCGAACGCGTGTTTACGTTAACTGCTTAATATTACAAAAGTCAGCGCATCAAGAGGATATTTCTACTTACACACCTTTATTTATTCATCTTCGGTTTGTGATCGTCTACGTTTTTTCATCATCTTGCTTAGCTATCATGCACAAAATGGAGCACAACTCGAAAATGAACACTCGCATGTAGTCAGTGAGTTCTTCCAGTCAATGAAGCCATCAAGTTCCTTTGATTTTTGCATCAGAATTAAAAATGCACCTCTTGGATCAAACTACAGAAAAATGGTAAGCTTCTAAATGTTTCTGAATTTATTTTGTCAACTTAGTTTCTGCATTTAACTGCAAGTCTAAGTACATGTATTTGGAAATCCCGAAAACAAAATCAAAGGAGAGATTTGGTCATGGATTTGGGTTTATTGACCATGAACACGTAGAGACATTTCTATTATTGACTACCGCTATATCTGCTCTTAATTTTACAAATGCTAAAGAGCTACTAGCGTCATACTTAATTTACTGATAACAAAATATCTCAATTCCTCTTAGTTCCCCATAGCAGACATATCACATTTTAGGAGTCCTACCAATACTTTGAATTCATTTGTGTAATCGAAAACCCAAGTAAAGCGATGTGTTTCTTGATAGCTATAATATTTATTTATATATAAATATTATAGCTATCAAGAAACACATCGTTTTACTTGGGTTTTCCATCACACAAATGATGTCACATGCCCAAGGCTTATTCACTTTGAATTTAATATGAGAATGTGCATGTATATCAGTTTTCACGACGACGTTTCTCGTTGAAAAATCGATCAAAAGTTGATTGTGTCGTCAAAAGAATCATAATCAAATTGGAATATGTTGAAATGGTAATATATTGTTTTCAAATTCGTAATTTCTGATTGCTTACATTGAAAATAGCACAAACATCTGGTTATGTTGAGACAAAATAGTTGCATGCTAAACACCTTAGAAAGTATGAGCACGAAAGAACTTAATTAGCGCATTAAAACCATTTTAATTTAGCACTTCAATATTTAGATATGTAGTATACTTGTGCAATAGCATCAATATTTGGATGACAAATAATTGAAAAAATTTTTGAAACAGTCAAACATGCTGTAAGTCATAAAGTTCTATTTCAGGACTGCAAAAATTTTAGATGGAGAATGTTTTTATCAATGCGGACAAACTATTGAGCTATTCGATATCTGCTTAAGTTATGCAATTTAATCTATTTTCTAAAAGATGGATCCATCAAGGAAGCTTGTTTAAATAGGTCACTATTTCCATTTTATATATGTTGAATTGAAAACCTGTAGCTGCCGCCTATGATATTCAATTAATTTTTTCAGAATTGCCACATTTTAGAAAATGGTATCAATTTGACATTTCGAGTAGTTTAAGAAAAATGATCAAGCACACAAAAGGCATAGATGCTACACGACGGACTGCACGTTGTAGGCTACATGCACACTGTAATAAAGATCAGTCATGCGTTGCAGTCCAACAATAGGTTTAGTTTTGCAAAATCAATAATTTTTCATGCTTTACGATAAATATAAAACAATCAAAGTACAAACTCATTGCTACTCTTTTATTCAATTTGTGTTTACTTATTACAAATTATGCTTCGCACTTTTCAATATCATCGTAGGCCTAGCTATTATGGTCACATGTTAGTTGTAGGCCCACCATGAATTACCTGCAGAGATGCTGTCATATAAGCGGTAGACAAGATGACATTACGTGTGTATGTGTCTGCAGATTGTGATTTTAAACAAATTGTTTAAAATAAAATAAAATATCAAAATAAAATTACATGTGCGGTATTAAATACTATAATAAAAATTCAAGCATTCCTGAATATCTTCATCGCATGAACGGTTGACAAGCAGTCGGTAATAGGCTACATCTCGGTAAGGCTCTGTTTTAATTTGCAGATTGCATTTTTTGTAAAAACAGTTACCGGTACTTGAATATCAAAATAAAATTATTGATAAATACTAAGAGTATTGATTAAAAAATTGATAAATTGTTAATGATCACAATTCAACCACTCTTGAATATCTTCATTTGCTATCAAAATTCCTAAGAATATCGCTTCCCACATTGTCAGAGATGAAATAATCCAAAAGCAGTTTTCTTAATAGTCTTTACTGTAACACCTAAAATTACGATAAATGATTTATCTTCTGAACTTTGAGTAGGCCTACCCATAGAATGTTAATTAAGATCCGTTAAGTTTGATAATTCTGCTCTGCACATCAGCACAAGATTTGTCTTCTTTTTTACAGGTGTTGACTGCTGAGGCTGTGTATCTGTCCATCGATGACTCAATACCTGACCTACATTCGGCTGTTTTTCCGTCTTGTCTTGTGAGCTAATTAACCCCGAAAACTACTGGAATTATTCTTTATCCATAAATCTCTCATACTCGCAACGTCCCAGCCATCATCAGATTCGGACAACCGTGTTGTGGTCCAACCGCGAAGATGTTTTTTTCAGTGACCTCGTATCATCGCTTCAAACTTCATTTGGTAGTGACTGTTTCTCCGTTGAACTGTAAATTTTTCGTGATATCACCTCTATACTTAAAAATGTAACTGATAACGGCGCGACGGTGTTTGACTCGAAATGACAGTGTTTCAGATGAAGTGAAATGCGTATTCGGGCTGTAGGCATGCTTTCTGGTTGGAAGGATTTTCAAATGAAGAATGATCAAATCCGGATAGAGAAATTTCCTTTATGTTGATAAAGTGATATTCATAAAAATTATTTGTATCGGATCGTTCGATGTGTGCTACTATATAAAACTCTGTTCATTTTCCAAATACGTATGAAAAATTGTATTTTTGAAGGATACAATGGGATACTTGGGGAGCAGGGCTCAGTTTTTGTAATCTCTATGAATGTTATCGTACAAAGCATAATTTCAGTAAGATCAGTCATTTTATTCTAGTCATGCAGTTTTATATGCCGTACGGATTTTGAACGATTTTGAGCATGAATAATTCGAGCAGAGCGTTTTACTAGCTATCTTTTTGCCGAATTATGATTGTTTTGGTTTTCTATTTGATAAATATAAAACATTTCATACAAGAAGATATTTTTCATGAATTCAAATTTGCAAATGTTTCGTAATCGCCTATGAAGTAGGATAAAATTTGCTTATTATTTACTAAACATATCATAAAAGCTAGAAATAATTTGCTAAATGTTTTGTAAAAGTTTGGAAAATTTACCAAATATTTTGTGGAAGTTTGGAAAGTTTGCTAAATATTTAGTAAAAGTTTAGGAAATGTACTAGGTTTGATAAATATTTCTTAAATGTTTAGGACTTTAATGCCAAGTACTTGGTAAGTATTTGTTAAACTGACAACGGTAATTTTACTCGGGTGGTCCAAATGCCAGCCCAAATCAGTAGAATCGCACCACCTTGTACCCGGGGACGATGTAAATGTCTCGGAATTTCCTGATCAGATTTCATCCATAATCTCAATCGACCATCACTATCCTTCAGACGGACTGATGCCTTTTCATTTGCAAATTGTCAGTCTAGCAAGGCTGACACTTTGCCTTTTGTGAATGCGATCTCGTTATTGTTCATTTGTGCTTTGTATTGTTTTCAACCGGTAAGAGATAGATTTCTAGCTGAAAGCAATCAGGAGTGCTGCCAACACCACCGCAACGAAGTCAGGAAGCTATGGAACATGAAATCCAGTTAATCACATGTAGGTATGATTTTGTGTAACATTGCTAAATGAAGATCAAATTATCTACTACTTTTTTATCTATAACAGGGAAACAACTCGATAGTCATGCTTGAATTTTCCAACAATGATATTAGTAAGCACAACTGACATATCTTCCAAATTTCAGAGAAATTCGTTCAAGTTCGGCGGAGTTAGTGAAGTGAAAGGAAGTGAAGTAAAATTTCATTGCTAAATGCATCACGTACGCAAATTAAAATATGAATACATGTTGACAAAGATATCGAACACAGTAGCTTTACAATGCATGCTGTCTTAACAACATAGATTCAATAAGGCTACAGTATATAATAAACTGAAGCCACCAATATAAAATTGGTGAGATAATGCATGGTACTATTAACGGTTTACAGTAGCCTGTAAATCCTTAAAAATACATGTCATGAAAGAGATGTGACGATTTCGATCGACAACGCAAGAGTCATTTCAAAAAAAGGTAAGTTGCGTAAAAAAGACTATGGAGTAAGAAGAGAACAATACTGACAGTAAGCCAAGGTAAGTAATAAAGACAGACAAAAATCAAAAAGATGCTGTAGCATTAGCGCAGAACCGAAGCAAGATTCGAATCTGTCCTGAACGAAAGGCGTAATCGAGGCAAGTGGGGCACACGCGAGGCTGCGCACCGCAGAATTGAGACGATCAGTACTCGATATTCATGCTTGAAATTTCCAACAATGATATTAGTAAGCACAAATGACATATCTTCCAAATTTCAGAGAAATTCGTTCAAGTTTGGCGGAGTTAGACAAGGTTGAAGTTAAGGCGATGTTTAAGGGTGATCCATTTTTTATGAAACAATCTGTAGTATCTAGCCGGATAACGAATAATTTTTGCGGTGATTAAATCCATCCAAATGCCATTTCATGTTATGATCTAAATTTCTTCTCCTTCCAGTGTCCACATTCTTAGTAATCGTTTCTCTTTATATTCAAAGATATCATTTCATCCGCATACATTTCATCACTGTATGTAAGTGCAAAATATTAGTAGGCCTATGTGATGCAATGTACCTTATTACAGAATTTCTGTTCTGAATCCATTAGTGCTTGGGTATTAATCACAAGAAGCAAACGTAATGACACAGCCTGCTTATTTTCGACATGAAACTCAGTAACAGTCTTAGGAAACAATTTCCGAAGTCGACCAAAGATATTGTAATGCTTCATTCGTTAATATGAGAACAGTATGAAAATTGTGTCCTGAATTTTACAAAATGCCTTCAAGAAAATGCAGATTTTCCAACGCAATTGCTGTATGAAACTCTATACTCTAGCTCTTCCTTGCATGGTCCTGGCTTGGGAATTTATGATTATACGTGTATTATGAGTATAATCTCGATATTCTCTATCGACATTTCTCAAAAATTTAGACAATGGAAGATTGTCTTTAGGAACAACAATTGTCCTTTTCAGCAAAGTGAACTGAAAAACACTTATGCTGACATGGATCAACCCATTCCCTAGAACAAGTTATCTACAACACTACAGCTTCTGTTAGATTGTCTATTTGAAAAACAATTAACAGATTGTCACAAATTAAAATTAGTCCTGTTATTAGTTCGTTATTTAATATTTCAGATTTAATAGCGATAGAAATGATATCAGTATACTATACGCTAATCGAGTCCTATTCGTAAATGAATTGTGTGGCGATCAGCTCCGACCTCGGATTCAATATTCAGCAACATGTTCAGTTACTGAGAGGGCATTTTGATCCGATATTCCTGTAATAAAAATAAATCACAAATTTTCACGGTCGACCGCCTTGTTCAAGTTACAGAGAATGACTGTCAAGATCAACGAACGCACAAGTTCAATCATCACAAGGATAGATTCATTTGCAGTTAGTCTAGAGCGGCATAATCCTATCCCAGCCATTGTGTATGCAGTGGCTGCAAGCGATAGAGATTGACATAGATATTTGTCTCTTTTTGGCTTGTGTAATGGGCCCAGCGCGCGCATCGCAGAAGTTGCATTTATCAGACAGCCCACGAGCTTGCAGATTGCAGACAGGTCTGTCAAGTGAAAGTACATAATTTTCACTCAGTTTTTCTCAATTGATAAATTCGTCAAATGGAAATATTATTCACGCCGTTCGGCTCTTCACGATCTAAATTTACTGAATATGTTTAATGTGATGTCAATGTTTTGGTTTTTCAGAATTCACTACTGTTTTCACACTACGTTCAATGAAAAATTGATCTTCTTGCCCCTCGAGACTAGTTCTGGCCGTCACCTATAGTACTGAGCAAGCACGCAGTAACGATTTTTCAGTGGGGGCCAAACTTTTAGGTGTTGCAAAACGAATTTTTAGGCGGTTAACCGAGGCTTACTACTCACTCCGGCAAACTGCTCTGATGATTCCTTTACTATTTTTTTTACATTCAAGCTTCTTGTTATTAATTTTAGCTTCAGCTTTTTGTCATCATGGTGTCCCGTTATATTGAGTTATGTGCACACAAACTAAATGAAAAATAGGGGCTCACTCTCCAAAATAAAATATGCGTTTCATAACAACATGCATGTCAATACACATTTTATTATACCAGTATAGATATAAATATATTTTGATTTTATTGTGGCCACTCGAATGGGCTTGTGCTAATTCTAATTGTTTCAGTTGTTGGGAAGCAGGGTTATATTTTTCCACCAAACCTTCCACATTGAGAATTTTTTAAAGCGCTTGCTTATTTAACAAATAACATTTTTTGAGTGTTTGACACATATGCCCTACATCAACATGCCCTGCCTAGTATTATCAATTAATCATTTTATTGCAGGTCATCGGAATCTTTTGATATTTTTCTCAGTAATTTACAATACAAGAAAATTCATTCTAGTTGCATTTTGTGATGCAGTTCTCTATCATGTATTTGACTTATGTTACCGAGAAAAACATTAAAAGATTCCGATGAACTACAATAAAAGGATTATTGATAATACTAAGACATGTGGATGTAGAAAAACGTCAAATTGATATAGGGCTTATGTGTCAAAAACTCAAAAAATGTGATTTGTTAAACAGGTTTTCTTAAGTGTGCAATCCTTTGTCGCATTTGCAAGTATAACAACGATCACGGCACAGAACATCAGGAAAACCATTAATTACCGGTATACCATGTGTGGCTAAAAGTGATTTTGCACTATTTGAGTTCATTATCATAATATATTATATTGCTTGCCTGAAATAGAAGGCGTTTTGCAATCAACTACAGGTGTCTCTCAGCATTTTTGTGGTTGTAGCAGTTTTGCAATGATTTTCACTGGCAGCGCAGTTCGTCCCGCACAAGCCATTACAGATCAGTTTAAATCTAATCAAAATCTTCTAAATGTCCCATAGGCATAGGCCTGCATGCAGTTAATTTATATAAACCAAAATTGGATCCAAATTAACATATGAGATGACTATATTTTTGAACATGCATACTCTTTTGCAATCAAAATTACCATACCTTTACGAGCGAAAATTCTTTTAAATAATTTCCTTCAATTTCTGGCAGGCTAAACGATCAATGATGTGGTTTTGTGAATGTCGAAGTTGGCCTTTTAGCATCACACTTTTAAAGGCATTTGCTGCACAATTTGTAAACATGCTAATTAGACTCAGCCAATCTTTTATTTACACGTACAGCATCTGATAGATTGCTCGATTAGGGCTGATGTTATTGAAGTATAGTGACAAGTTCCAAAATTTGCGGCAGTGCTTTTGAATTACCCCTCCCTTTCATTTTTTGCAACTACACCGTTAGCACGGTACCGGGTATATACTATATTTCAAATGCTGATAGTACGAATTGGTGACCTCGATCAAATGCCCACAAAATTCCTATGATATAGTAAAAAAGGAGTTCCTTTTGTATTATTTTTGCAATAACTTAGGTCTACCAAAAGCTGGAAAATCATTCCCCCAACTCTCAAAAATAAACTATTTTTCTGAAAAAATATTGGTAAATTTGCATCATCCCCTCGTGGCTCCTCTTTCATATAAGCTGTGCTTATACGCAATAAATCGTTGCTTGTTTTTCGCCGTTGATGATGAATGGTTTAACGTCACTACTCCACCATACTGGGGGCTTGGACGGTGCTGATATAGTCAGACTGTAAACTGAAGCGTTGTGATCATTTATTCCGGACGCACTTCCTGAGAACCTCCAATGACACTTTTAGAGCTCGACCTCTGGACCGAAAGATCACTAGGTCAAGCACTTAATCACTGTGCCACGGAGACCACTTGTCTTTCATCGTTGAATGATAGCTAATTGCATTTCCAATCACCTAGTGATTTGCAAGTTCATAGAATTATATAGTATAAGCGTCTTCAAGCAGAAGATGAAATGCAAAGGAGACTTTTCAACCAAAGTACTCGAACATGAATTTCATGTGATCTCCCTAAACATTTCAGAGGCACATGAGATCAAGAAATGACAGCCTGAAATCAATTCCAGGCAAGAGAGAGACGATATCTTTCTTGTGTTAACTTTCTCTTTTGCTTCTATCTCTGCATTGACATTGGCTTTCCCTCACGAAAATTTTTCATGAGAACTCATGAAATTTAATGCGGATTCATGAGATTTTTATATGAGCTCATGAGATTATTATGAGTCTCATGATATTCTCACAAGAAAATGCTTAACTCATGATGTTCTCATGATGCTTTGATCGCGTTCATGAGAAAATCATGAGCATTTATGAGGTCTTCGTGAAAATTAGCTTTATAAGTAGTAATTTATGCATGCTAGCCGCGAAAGGAAATAACCATAAGACAGCTTATTCAATCATTCAAGATCTTCAAGGTTAGTCTATAAAAGATAAAAATAAAAATATATAGGATGTATCATGGAGATGTGCAACAGCATTTTCGAAATGATGCATATATAATTTGACTTTACAATTATCATTACTATGCAAGATGTTGAAAATACGAGTAGACATATGTACAATCACAGTTATACATAAGATCATGATAAATAGTGGTCTATACTGAAATAGCATTGTGGACATGGCGTGGCAATGCTTTGGGGCAATGTGACTAGGCCAAGAAATCTTCAATACCTATATGCGAGAAAAAAAATTCAGAAGTATGAAAAAGCAACTGTTAATTCATTAATGAGATTTTTCATGCGAAAATGTTCCAAATCCGCATTAAATTTTATAAGATATAAATGAGTAAAAATCTCTTATAAAATCATGAGAAATTTTCGTAGGGTTATTTTTCATTGCACTAAAAGTATGGACTTAGTTGATTAGTCTATTTTGTCGGGCAGTGTGTTGTTGGGTTCTTTTGGGCCTCTCAATCTTGCTGCTGGCCACTTGGGATAGTGCTCTTTGATTCGCATACCGAGACGTCACGTTTCATTTTAATCGAGGATCGGGTTGTGGAAGAAATACTGTCTTCATCCTTCAACGCTTTACAAATATGCAATAAAAGCTTCAATGCTACTTCATGCGCATGAATTCATCTTTATTGTAAGTTGGATTTCAATGCAACCCTCACAATCAGTCGTGTCGTGTGCAATCATTCGGATGTGAATTGTCAAAAACAGATTGCGCATTGAATAAGATGAATGCATTCAATTCATCTCCTCACACATGCGAATGATCAACGCAGAGTTATGGCGGTTTTTGAAGGTATTATTCACAATGTTTATCCAGCCAGTCTTCACATGACCTGATGATTATGAATGATGCTAATTTTAAATATTTCGCAACTGTTAATGTAGATGTCAAAGCAATGTCAATATGAGAAAATAAGATGTTTATATATTTAAATGAGTATTTGAAATTTGATAATAAAATCTACAGAATTATAAAACAAAGTGGTGGTTTGTGATCCATGAGTTTAGTTACATCGTTTTCATTACTTACTGAAACCATGCTCTATCAAAGGAAGTTTTATTCTGACCAATTACCTGACTATGTGAATTTCATACGTGCAACACACTTTCCTCACTCAAAGGAATGTGGTTAATGGCCATAGATCAGACGTCCTCAAGGGAGCACCAAAGAACAATCTAGTTTATGAATTTATTTAGTGATACACGTATATTCCACCAAGACATATAACCTCATGTTTACCTATAATTCTCGGAAGTTTGAAACGTTCGTGTATTTATAACTGCAGCCTGAATCAATCATGCCAAAATCAATTCATGTTGACAGGTTAATAACTTAGAGGTGATGGTTCGGACCAAGGTGATCGAACTCGAACCATCAACCGTCATCACATGATTCATCGGGTGACCACTTTTACCAATTGCGCCAGTGTACCAGGAATGACGGCATGTATGACATTTGTGACACAGCTGATGGAATTATGAAAATTGGACATTATCTGGCCCCTAACTTTTATTGACGTTTTACTGAACTTAAAAGGCACAAACCACCTCTTATCACAAATGCATGAAAATTTATAGAAATATCACCGTCAGAGTTTGGATTACTTATGTATGACAACTCTTTGGTCTCCTCCTAACACGCCGTGGCTTTGGAGGACTTAGTAAATTCCTCATTTCACTGCCAGATGACAGTCTTGCAATCTTTCTCCCTCTTGGTTGAACTCGAGCTTTTGGTTTAATGTCTCCCGGAAGCTGCCCATACATGCACATAAGATTCTTGGTGACGACGCCTTGACTTGAGTTCTTGATATCTTGTGCAGGACCGGGACGCGTCCTTGTTTTAGGTTCCGGCTCATCATTTGGGCCAGGACCTAATTTGTAATTATACTGCAGCTGTGTCATTGTTCCACTATTTTTTGCGGCATTTCTGAAAATAAAGTTGTAAAAAATTGTGATGTTAATTTTGCCTGCACAAAAGAGTTGCCGACTTGCCATATTTACATGCATACATGATATTCACTTTGATATTGTGGCAAGTCTTCTTGGATTTAGTGTATTCAATTTACATTGTCAATCGAAATATATCAAAGGATCTGTCTATACAGTGCGACAGCTACTGAAACTTTCAATTCTAAATTCGCGCACGAGCTTCTTATTATTTTTAAATTATGGATTGTCTGTCACCCAACATCAATGAAACGATAATTCTTAATGTATAGTTCTAGTCATCTTCATAATCAGAGAGCGTCGAATATCGTAAAATTGCATATTTTTATGGATCTAAAACTGCTCCCGAGTTTGGTGCGCTTGATAACGCAATGATCTGACATTCATGAGATTTTCATTTTTATGATATTAAAGCCACTTTAAAAGCAGGTATCTCTCATTATTTGTAGAAAGATTTAACTTTGTCATTTTAAGATGCAAATTGCTTTTTAAGTTGATGAAAGCGTCATGAAACAAGATTTATTATTGCAGCTGAACAAGCAAACTTTCGTACATACAGAATGACATTTACAGAATTTCTTTCAGGTGTACAACACGTAATAGTTTTTGGTGACTTTGAACAGCAGATTTGGAATTAAGATAGACAAAACTTTATTCAACTTCTGCCAGCATTCCGACGAATGAAAGCGATGTCCATCCTACTGACTTGCATGATTATATTTAGGCCATTCTTGCTATTTGTTTTCATGTTTTTATTTCTAGCATGCTATTTCATCTCTTCATCAGCGCTCATAATGAGTTGCTACTGGTGTGAATCTTTCAATATTTATTCAACAAAAATCCTCAAATTTAACTGACGGATGAAGGTACATAAAATGACAGATTTATCTATGGAACTGCATTTGAAACTCTATAAAAAAGCTAGTTGTAAGAAAATTTAGTAATTTCCTGTTTCTGAGATCAAGGGTGCCCTTAACATTGTAAGTATTATATGCATTGCATTGTAAGTGTGTATGCCTAAAATGCAAATTAAGAATGCAAATAAATTATGCATATACCTTTTAATACCGATTCAATCGAATGTGAATTCAAGAAAGTAATGAAATTCGCACAAATTATTCTTTCTCAACTATGATTTAATGAGCATAATGATGCATTCATCCTCACTTAAATACTGCTTCCGTTGTTCCCTTGTCTTCCATTTCTAAGGTCATTACTTCATAAAATTAGGTTGCTTCAACGCTGAGGTTAGCTTCATTTTTTGAAAAACTGAATCCAGTCTACATGCAGCCGATAGCCTTTAACGCTTCAATGAACTTTTCTAGCTTACTCATGTTGCATCTGTCATGTTGAATAAACTTAAAGAAACCTTAATTTTTAGTTTTACAAGAAATGTGTTCAGAAGTGTTTCTGTTTTCCGCATTCTTATATTACAGATTGACGCAATTTCAAGCAATGTTAATCAATAATTGGCCTCGTCATATTAAGCTGTATTCTCGATTAAACTCGGATTACGCAACTATTTTATTATAAAAATAATCTTAAATTACTCATGATGATGTCATGCTTACCTCTGAGCTTCAGGTTTCACTCTTGCATGAGGTTGTGAATCAGCTTCCATTTTTCCGTAACACGCAAGGTTCGTGGACATTTCCCCACCTTCACGTCTGGCATTGCCAGCAGCTCCAAGGCCTAGTCTTTGTTTAGGATAAGGATCACCATCTAGCTGCCCAGACATAGCTTTTCCCATGCAGCCTTGTGCCCTTATGCGTTGTTCCATTGCCACTGGACTCGGACATCGTGGCTTCGGTGGATCTGCAATGTATGACTGACGATGATCCAATGTAGCGGCCATAGAACCTCCTCTGGATCGCTCTGCATTAGCAGAAGCATGTCGATCGCCTCTCAAAGGACGCTGAGGCTCCGAAAAGTCACGAGAATGAACGATTACCGCGGACATAACACCTGATTGACTCCGTCGCATGTTGTCAACAGCGCTTGCTGTTTGACATCGTTGAGGAGGAGGGCACTCCAAAGGTGAAGGAGGCTCAAGAGCTCTTGCAGCTCCACCAAAGATATTGACGCGACCTCGTCCCTTTTCAAGGTTTGCCTTAGAACTAGCACTTGGAACACGCGCATGTGGTGGTGGTTCTGTGTATGATTCCTTTGTTGGATTCAAGACTTTGTCCATGATTGTGTTTCGCGCGGCCTCTGCACACGCTGCTCCACGACCATCGGAGAAACGACCATTTGGTACTTTATCGTATTCCGCATTCTTTTTTGAATAATCGAAGTAATTGCTCATTGAGGAAGAAGTCGCTTTCCGTCGATTATCAACTGCTCGTTTTTCACTCACTCTAATTTTAGGCGGTTCACCCTCTTTTGGACGAAGAATCGTCACAGTTGGCTTCTTAGGCGCAGGCATCTGAAAGTGAATTTTAACCGTACTCAAATAGAAATGGTATCAGCATGCTACTGTTTTTTTAACAGTACTGCATGAAGTTGTGAAATATGTTACAAAGATGTGTTGTATTTGGATATTTCACTGGTAACTGATAGTTGAAGTGTGCTATGGAGGTATTACTCTATGCGAAACAGATAAGGCACATGTATATCGTCTGATACAGCTAGATTGGCAGCTTTTACTGTATAGTGACAATATTTTGAGTCAACATTCTACCTACCATTATGCATATTCTATGGACAGGATGATACACAATCTAGAGGGTTCCTAACTACAAAGTTACAGAAGATTTTATAATACATTACAGTGAGGCTTGTGACTTCTCGCAAGTGACAAGCGTAATCGATAAGATGACAAGGTTCAATCCCGGGAAAGAAGGGAATTCCAGTGGCTGCATGGAAAGAAGCAATTTGAAGAAGACGTCAAATGCTCATTTTATGACCTGTGAAAAGTGCAATGCTTTTTTCAATCAATGAAACTGATATTGTAGGTTCTTGATACCAAAGTACCCTCTCATGAGAGGCCCAGTGTATATTCTAAACATTTACGCATGCAGGAAATTAGAGATAAATCTTTGAGATGTCAAACTGCCCCATTCTGAGTGGAAGAAGCTAAAGCACTTTTAAGCTTGGAATTCAGATTACTTCGATCATAATCGAAATACATTCACATGAGCTTAGAACGCACCCAAAATGTAGCAATGAGTGGTGATGCTCATTCGCTTATCTCGTGCATCAGAATCAGATTACAGAGGGTTCCTTGCCAATAAATGTCTTTAAAGATGCATTCACATAGAGAAACAACCCAATAAGTTAATAAAGCGTTTCCTAATGCTCATGAAATAACTGGATATAATGATCCTCTGTATTTACTTTTACTTCTGTCATTGTGCTGTACTGGAATCAAATACTATTCAAAAATCTATTTGTTATGAAACATGATTTTTGAATAATAACAATAATAATATGTTTATTCAATACTATACAGCAGAAGCTGATCATTTTACAAAAAAGTGAAAAGGAGAAGATATACATGTATACACACTAAAAATCAATTACGAGAAGTTCTGTACTGCAGATGGCAAGGAGCTTTTATACCTGTTGGTGTTACAAAAGATGATATTTGTTTTACGTCTCAATATTTCTGTTTTTTGTGGACGATGTGAAATTCTTTCACTCAAAGCTTTTGGCGAATTGTTAAAATAATTCCGACAGATGTTCATACGTCGTGAATTAAGTGTTTCCAGTGAATATTTTTGCAGAAGACGGTCATAATCATAATCATGATAATTATATGGGATGTGTTCCATCATTCTTATCAGTCGTCTTTGAACAGATTCAATAGCAATTGATTGAGCTTTGGTGATTCCGAAGTGCCACACTGGAGCAATTTGGCAGGTAGCTATGTTCCAAATTCCTAATTTTCAGCATAAAAATGTATCTTTTGATACATCTTTTCAGTACAGTACATCCTTAGAGATATTATTCTTTGTAACTCATTGGGTGTATAGGTAATGCGTTGATCTAATTCCATCATAGATATGCTTACGAGCAGATGCACAGTCTGCAAGAGCCGCAGAGCAATCCGACCGTTAACCATGCAAGCCAATGATCGAATGGCTTTTTTGAATAACCATGAGTTGCAAACGGTGTATAATTTGATGATTATTTAGGTCTATCTTATGTTTCGTCCGAGCGAATCGTGAATATACGAAATACCTGTTGAGTTATCTATAATGATTTTTTATTGCTTGAGTTGGTACAGCCAATGATATTGCTCTGTTAAAATGAGGGTTCTTGTAAGGGCTCCACAATAAATAAGTGTGCTTGATTTTGCATTAAACGGATTTAAATTTTACAAAAGTTTTATGCAAAAAATTGATTCTCCATAGGATTAATGGTTCTTAGAATTCTAATTAAGCGCTGTTGGAACATCAACGGGTTCTTGATGACTACCCAGGAAATACAAGATGGGGTGGGCAACATTGCTCTTACATCGATTTGGTGACCCTTGGTCGCCCAATATATCCGCGATATTTGGTAGGTGCGCTGCTACACGTTGCCCTCAAGTGCGACCAACATCTTAAATCAGAGTCATTTCAGAAAGTGGCCATACGTGACCACAACCTGCAATGGGCATTTAATTATATAGGGATTTTATGTGCTCTGTACGTTGCCCACACGAGTATCATGCACCTTCAAAGAGAGTGAATTTCAGCATGTGATCTTCACGTGGCCAGATGTAAACATTTAGTAAACAGGAACATCACACTCCCCAGAGGAACAGAACTTTAGGGATGGGATTGGGTTAAGTTATGGTAAAGCAACTCATGAAAATTATTGAAATTATTGGAATCGTTTTCCGCTAGATATCCAGATAGAATATCTAGCATCCAATCATCCGGATAACATCATTTAATGCAATACTCGTAGATAATTGAGCATTCAGATCGATGGTACTACAGACAGGCATAATTTAACAACTTAACTGTGCGGCGAATAAATTCGCATCTATAAATGTGAAATTCTGCAGCAGATCACAAGTTTGCTATAGTCATCTTGCTTTTACACAGCAGCCTATAGAGAGCAAACGAATAATCATTTAATAAACAACCAAACAGCACCATATAAAAGCCTTTTAAAAAGCGAGCTTTATTCATATTTTTGAAGGCAATTATTAGCTGAAATCAAAAATCATCAGCAAAGAAGAGCAAGAAGACTTCTCTAAATTTGTTAGTGTGAATTGCATGTGCGATTATATCGACATTCAGCTTTCTTTTCGTCGAAACTTGGTTAATTCAGTCATACACATATTTGATATTGATATTCGAACTTTGCTACTTTTGTAAAGTGTTCATCATCTAAATTAGTAGTACATGGGTTTGGCTTATTCAGGAAAAGCACAAATGCGCAACTCATGAATCTGATCAATTTTCCTGTCATTTGCATCTGGTGATAGGCGAATGCCCATGAGAATTATTTCGCTCACCTTCTTAGACTTGTTTTCCGACATTTTATTTCAATTAAGCCAAATGAAGGAATGCTTACTTATTCTTCGACATCTGCAAATTTGGCACTTGTTTGTGTATGACTTTCATGCCAAAACAATCTAAATTATTACTAATCCTATTTAGATATTAACGAGTTTTCAATGATGTTATTATTCACTACTTGTCAGAACACTTTTGATATTACATGCGTTAAACCACAAAACTCATTCACTTACCTTGACAAGCAACGAATATTTAGCTAATCTTCTCTCTCATACAAAATCCGTCCAGAACCGATACTCTCTATTCAAAGCAGCGCGTATCAGACATTCAACAACACTACCGTTGCCCCGCAACCATCAACATCATCACTGCGTCATCAGCCTCCGCCATTGATTCACAACAACTCTCCGGTGAATCGCGTTGCCTGCTGTCTGAAACAGAAACGTTCTCTTGTGCATGTGGATAAGTTAGTTTTTCAGTTGCCAATTCACTGCGCATCCGCAAAACTTTTGTGATACATTATACAATTGATTCATTCTCATAATCATGTATGGAATGACAGCAAATCAGCAGCGGGAGGCAAACTATAGAAAGAACCGCGGTGACCCCGGGAACTGGTTTGAACATCGAGCGACCTACCGTGAACCTCAACCGAATCCTCGAGTTACTACTTACGGAGCTGGGACAGCCGAGAAATATAGACAGTGTGAAACGAATGAAGTGCTTCACGATTACAAACTAAAGCCTGAAGACGAGCCGGTACCGGTGCGTCTGAGAGATGTTGACGGCCAACGAAATGCTGACAAATTTAACCATCAAGAAGAAAAATGGTTCGACTTCCCTGGAAATCAAAGCTATCATCCCAAAAACAAGCCCATACGTCTGGGATCTGAAAAGGCATTGGTGAGTAATTTTGTATTGTTCATCATTTAGACATTCTTCTTCCGACGTAATTTTCTGCTCAGATTCCTATTCCGCGGCGTCACAATTTCCCCTAAGATGCATTTCAAGCTCCCAAATATCCTGCTATGAGTAACTCAGCAAAAGATCCCAAATTAGAGTTTCGGGAAGTCAGAATTCGTCCCCGATACTGATAGTTGATTCGGAGTTCGATCGTGTCAATGTAATGGGATGTTAATGCGATAATATTGATTAGGGCTATCGAACTGTTCGGTTATTAGTCTACGTAATGAATGATGATACCATCAAGAGTAACGAAACGAACTAACAACGATCGATTTCACATCTCACCTCTCCACTTGTGTCTCCGTTTGTTTACTTTTCTGTGTCAGTTGAATTATCATTCTATATACTGCTATCGCTGAACGGGATTCCATCACCGCAATTCATTCAGACACGTAAGCGGGCCGGGCATGTGTCTATAATACTTTCTCATGAGCTTTGATAATCTGAAATACACATTTTGCGCAAATTGCAATATAGTCTGATCCGAGTACATGTGATCGACGAAATCAGGAAATATGAATTTAACTAAAAATGCGAAATTGAAGAAAATAAAGTAAACAGCGAAAACAGAATCGGTTTCGTCTTAGACTTATTTCTTTGAAAGGCTCCCGCTACGGATGCAGTGATGTCATCATGTCATGCAGCTTTCGATGCATTACTTCACCAAAGTGCATTTAAGTTTAATGATTTACCTTCAATGTTTTATCAATCAATAAGTGATACATTCACATGTCAGTTATCAGCAATATCAGTGAATTCCTAATGAGTGTGAAGTTGAGAGTTAGTAACATTATATTAGGGCACTGCGAGTACTCGACAATGTTCAATAGTATGTTGCAGTGATATACCGATATAAAGTTATGCAACCATTATATTTATCTACCTAAATGCCACATATATATTGAATAGCTTGTGTTTCTCCATCTTGCAATACAGAATCCAGTTATTATGAACATCTGTAAGATCGTGCGTCAAATGCACCAGCAGCAAAAATCATAGTGAATGATGGTCAGGAATTTTCCATTGATAAGGAAAAACGTAATGAGACAATCAGATACCTCAATCAGCCACTGCAGGCTGTAAATGTGTATAGCCTCTGATGCTAATATCAGTCATCTTCACGTTAGTTGGTCTTTTTGCAGTATACAGTGAAAAAATGCAAGCAGTGAAAGAACAAATTCTGCTGGAACTTCATATAGATCATTTGCGCAGTAGCTTAGAAAAACTGATCTTCGTCAAACGTAATTCGGACCTTATACTTTAGTTGATTTTGATGTTTTCTTATCAGCTGATATAAAACTGAAGTTGTTGATATCATAGCGAGCTTTGCTTCAAGTGCAATTTTCCGTATTTGATCCAATACCTTATATACTAAAATTATCGAGGCTTAGGTAAACAGATTTTTGTAAGGCCTATAGAAATCGAAATGCTTCTACTCAGATATATAAGATTTAAAATGACATTTCTGTAAGATAATGATGTAATATGCTGCGTAAATAATATAAGATGACGGAGCAGTCAGTAATCTGCAACTCACATTGGATTTACAACTGGTAGATTGCATGAAGTGACTTTCCTATAAGAGTTATAGAAAGGTGCATTTCGACGCAATAATACAATGTTGCATCGTGCGTCTACAAACTTAATTAACGTCGATAGTTATTGACATAAGCAGAGGACTGCTCTAACTTCAGAGAGACTAGTAGACATATAGTATAGCACTGCACAACTACAACAAATGCACTAGACAGATGCTTGGTTAAATAGCCAATATCATAATTTTTCATATTCCAATCAAGCTTCTAATAGAACTGAGTGCTGCCCTAGTGTTTATGCTAGTAAAAGCCATAGGTCGACTGATTTCAAAATTGCATACACATTTTTGTCTCTTACTGTCTTACGTATGAGAATTCAGCCCGACTCGACTCAACTCGAGATTGGCAAAAGCCTGGCCCGCAGGGTTTCCCCACGTTTCACTCGCTATCTACTGAGCAAGGGTAAGCTACAGATTAAAACTGCATGGATTGATAAGAGGATTAAAAATCATAAATTGGAAGCTAGGTTATAAGGAAATAATCTAATCCCAATTTAGATCTAACGTAGGTGGTAAGACAAGACTTCTTATAAATTTTGCTATATAATGTCCGATTTGGAAAAGAAAAATAGGGAAGTACGAAAGTAACTCAAGCATACGTGGTTTCACAGAATCCTTTTGTCCATTCAGAAACTTCTGACATTTCATCCTAGCTGAAGAGTGATGCAATTATTTCAAAACAAAATACTGCGAAAGAATTGGCAAGACCAGGAAATGGAACAAATGCAAAGTTAAACAAATAACCTAATAGAAAATTCCAGAAGAAATAATTAACTTAAAGTCCAGAAATGAAATTAGCGCTAAAACCCTGAGATATATTCCCTTAACAAAAGTAGGATGCAAGAGAAAATTATTAATAGATCTACTTTTATTGTGAATTGTGAATTGCATTACCATGGAGATGGAGCAGCAAGCATTCAGTAACGCTTTACTATGACGCTTTACTTTTATGTGGGCTGGAGAACGATCCAGATATCATCAATGTAGCGTTTCCATATTATTTCTTGCTCAAGAAAATTTATGAAAAAATTGTTGCCAGCTGAGGAGCAATAGGATTTCCCATAGTTAAGGTGTTGTATTGTCGAACCATCAAATGATACTCACAATTAATGGCTAATGAGATCAAATCCATCACATCGCTGCTGTCAAGTGTGTGCAAGATATTATTCATGAGAATTTTGCATCACAAATCACTTCTAAACGGAAAGATGCCCACCTCACTTTCACTGTCATCTCTGAGTATTCCGATGCAGGTTTGCAACATCTAGCGCAGAATGACAAACATCTATTGTGTTATCCATGCTCAGAGTTGGTAACCAATTAATGAAACCATCGATGATGAACATACGTGCATCGACAGACTTCAAAGGAACATGAAGGCAGAATGCTTAGAAGAAATCCCAGCGAAAATATTCAAGGCAGAATTGAGTGGCAGATGATAAGCTTACTACGTTCCGGAAAGTGTAGAGAGCCACTGGAAAACTCAGCCATGTTAGAGTGTTATGCGAACGATGATTTTTCATATATAAAAAAAATTGAGGAATGCATTTTCAAAAGATTAGATAAATCAGCATTGAATATTTCTCAGAATATATTTTATATTTTGATTGAAAGCTTTCGTACTTTGCATTGAATGAAATGAAATACACATTAAATCAAGTTGTCATGCAAAGGATATGCGCCTGGTAAGACTCAAACCCACGACCACCCAGGTTATCTGGAGATGGTATTATGGCTAACTTTCAAACAATTTGAACTGTGGAGACATCAATGCTTTCTCATTGTTCAAGCTTGGAAAATTCCAAGATACTCGCAAGTTCAACATCCTCTTCTTGCCGACATCGCTCCAACTTCCAGCGCCTCTTGTTCCAGCTGGAAATTAAATGACGACTAAATTGGAGAATTTGATGAGAAATATGTTGAATTTCTTCAAGAATGAAATGAGAGAAAGATCAGAAAGGGCTCTGCATTATATTAGCACTTTCAACACCCAATCATTTGACTTATGCAGCTGGCATATTTAAAAGGAAGTAGACATATCTTAGATTTCAATAGGGCTGGGTTCGAATATTCGAATATTCGATTATTCGTTCGAACATCTTGAAATTCGAACAATTCGAATTCTAAAATCACTATTCGAATATTTCGAATACCTATCAATATCATAAATATTCCCGAGTACATATTTATGCAAAGCCTAGAATGACACAAGAACAACATTCTCTACCATTACTCCATAGAAGCAAACTCCATCAGTTTTCCTAGTGCATAGTCTCACATATTCGCTGCAATTCACATGTGAGTGTCGATAGAAATATTGTGATTGCTCTATTCAATGTAGACTAATTCTGATTCACTAACGAAGAAGAGGACAAAATACATAGCGCCCAGAATGTTTGATGAAATGGTTTATCAGAACGTGAGCAAGATGAATAAGTTCGACACACATATTGTTTTCACCTCGCAGAGCAGCCTATCCACCAATATCTATGGCGATTAGGTGTGCCTGCGACTAGTGTGGCTTGCTAAAGAGCATTTTCGACAGCAGGGCTAATCGTGGAGCCGAAGCGGGCGTTTCTATCTCCAGAAATGGTTCGCAAGTTGCATTTTCTTAATAAAAACTTGTAGAATCTTGTTTTGAATCATGAACATTTGTTATATTCTTGTTGAACATTTTATATCACTTTGAAAATACATTAAGTTATAGTTTTAGTTTTTAGTTATGATGATTTAACATATTTATTTAATAAACAAATTTTTCTTTGAAATTTTAAAAAATCAATAAGTTTGCTTCTTTCAGGTTAAATTTAGCGGATAAAACAATATGGTCCATCAAATGTGTTATGTATAGACCATGAATAAAATTTCGAATGATCTTCGAATACTATTCGAATAAAAGATTTTTTTCGAATCGAATATTCGAATATTAAATTCCTTCGAATACCCAACTCTAGATTTCAACAGTATTAGGAATTGGAATGTGAACCGTCGCAAGTAGCGACACTTCTCAAGGAAGAAGATTTGGCACTACATGTGGCGGATTTGTAAGTGGAAAATCATGGCGTCACATTGTCACTCTGCGATAGGTCTTATTCACACATTTGCTGCACCAGAACATAAACCAGACTCATATTTTGAATACATAAAAGCGACTCAGATCATGTTGCCATTAAATTCATTCGATAAAATTGTGTAGAAATCGTCAAATCGTGTAGAAATATGAGTGAGTTTAAAACTTCCTTATTTTGCTTACTTTCGCAAGTGAGTTGACTTTTTGCTTCTGATTTTTGATCTGACCAGAGTGAGAATCTGTCAGTATATAGTCAGATAGCAAATAAGTCTCAGATTTTCATATTTTAAGGTTAATTCAAGATGCTCCAGTTTAGAATAAAGGCATGGCATGTGAAATTTGCAAGATCCTATACTAACACATAGCTATGCATATACATGTTAATAATTAAAATGGACTGAAAATTCAATCGTCGCGATTCATGAAATCAAAGACTCGAATGATGTCACGGATGACGTTAATGAATGAAAGCAGTTAAAGATACATGTTTATAAATGACTTGTTGAATGTGGCATAAAATCTCTGATAAAATCTTGCTTTAATTCTGGCCAGTACGCAAGCAATGCCTTCAGTGCTTAATCAAATTTCAAAATTGAATGCAATCCTAAATGAAAGGGCCATAATCAGCACCAATACAAGCAAGTTTGAACGTGATTTTGATTTACACCAATAGGAGATTTTCATGTTATCAAGAGCTTATACAGCCAAGACAATGCTGTAGAAATTATGTAATATTTCGCAGAAATCGTTTTCGTGACTTGTTCTCTGCAAATCGCATCTGTCATTAATATCCGCTAGTGATTATCGCTTCTCGGCTGCGAGTTAAGATCTGAAGCCTCATTAGACCGCATTATTCTCACTGAGAATATTATGCGTTTTTGTCAGAGAAGCTCATCCTACTTCCCATTCATCAATGACATTAAGGCTCGACATGATAGACATGAATACAAATCGAACTAATTAAACTCAATTATGGATCAATGCAGAATTGTCTGAAAAATCGGCGACCCGGCTCGTTCGTGTTTCTAAAATTCTGCGCACCAGCATTGATTTGTCATCTTATAGAGTAGGCATCTAGGTAGAGTGTCGACTCAAAAAAGTGCCTGTTTATAGTGAAAATTCGTTTATGAAAGGATTCAGTTTTTTAATGAGATTACGTTCTTGTGGTCCAAAAAACTATTTGAGTAGCTTTTAAAAAGCTAATTTTTGCAAATTTATATACTACCGACATGAAGCAATTTGTAAGTAGTATGAAACAAGTTTGATATCAATGGGAATGAATATTTGCGAACAACCATCTTAATTAAGCGGAAATTAAGCTGATGATCTAGGAAATTTCATGAACTGCATTGTAATGCAAGTTCCTACAAGTCTTCAAGGAAAAGTTGAGATTCTATGAGAGCCTCTTGGCTGAGATGTCATGTTTTTAATTCAATTTTCAGCGACATGATTTTTATCATTTACAAGGCGTCATTTATTGAATCTAAATAATGATGTGGACCCATTAGCATATTCTAAAGTTTATTATGATCAGCTTGCTTGATTATAATGTTTTGCTCTTCAGTGACAGTTTCTGATATGATCACAATTTAGAAAATACTTTTATTATAATAAAGCTGAGCTCTAATGGCAACCCATCGAATTGCTAATCTAACAAACTCTATTACCTCTCCCAGTTGTCATGACATGGAGGATTTGTGGAATATTATTCTTTATCCTGTATTGCTATCATGATCAGTCAGATTCGTGTACATTTCTCCAAAAGTGCAAAAATTTGCAAATCTCACAGGTGGTACTGGGTCTCGACTCATGTTCACTTAATGAAATCGAAACTGTATACACATTGGGGATTTAATAAATGCTGAGTTGCTACTCTACCTAAAATTTTTACTCTATGGGTCATCTGCATGATGTGCAAGTTGATATCATCAATTTTGAATACATGTAAGATATGAATTGATAAAATCACTAAATTCTCCATGTCTGTGCTTATTTAAGTGCATGTACATGTATTTGTCCCTCATATACATGAACTAATAATGAATGTCTGAAAGGTACAATTGAAAGTAATGAGAAAAGGCCTTTCTGAATGATAGCAGTTTTCGTTGAATTTGAGAATACAAGAACTTTGCTCCAACTTGAGATATACCGGTAGAATAGGGTCTCATGCTGAAAATAGGGAACCGTTAACAGAATCACACTGTAGTGCAAAAAATTATTAGTATTTGATTAAACATTTCGGAGTTGCTCAAAAAATGCTACTTCTCTCGACTTGCACGAAGGATGACCTCATCAATATGATGTCTACTGACAATGAAAGCAATAGCGGCTACGGTGTTTTGAGGCAGACTCAGCCAATTAGCTAAGAAACGAGAATTCTCTACATGGTTTACAAATGCATTGCGCAACCTGTCGTAAAACTGCTGCTACCTAAGATGGTTAATCATTTTATGCTAAATGGCCTGAAAAAGAAGTATCTCTGAAATGTGTCGCACAATACAATATTTAAAAACCTGGCAGTTAGGACAATTTTATCATTAACTTATTGACAGTGTGACTACTTATCGTGTACTTTCTCGATGCTGACTGAAAACAAAAGTAATTACGAAAGCAAAAAGGAAAGCGTAGCAAATGTTCCGAAAAATCGTTTGCAATTCATGCTAGCTAGTCTTTGAAGTGGATCAGCTTGTAATATATGGCCAACCATATTCTGCCCGGGACATTTTAAGCTTTGAAAAGCGGCATGGGCCTTACGTAATTAACCATTTTTGAAAATGCATGTTAATTATAAATGGTCTGCCAAAATCTCAGCTATATGTTGAGCAGAAAAATACAGTAACTGTACATTTACATAAACGAATTGATCAATAATATTGAGAGGCGTGGTGATCTGACCAATTCATACTTGAGATTCACTATTTGTAGTGCCTACAACTTTACTTATACGTGTATTTATAAACCCACTGTGAGCAGTTTCCATTGCTGTTATTCATGCATGCAATTATTCATTTGTGGATGAATGAGCATGTTCATTGCAACTTCACATGTGCGTTGTCAATAGTGTGTTAATCATTTGAATTGTTTAAAACACCAAATTTTGTTCAGAATTGACAAATATTCCGAATTATTACACTTTTTTTAGATTTTTTCAATAACGGCTAAATTTAATCAGATCGATCTACACCGGGGACCGATTCCCTTCCCCTTCTCCGAGTTTCTGTGGTCCTTCTAAAAATTCGCAGATCAATAAGTTCAGCGTGTTTTCAAACTTTCCCAAAAAACACCGAATTTGGCCTTCTTTGATGACCTATTTTGAAAAGAGCACTTCTTGAAGGTCTGAAAATGGCTGCTTACTGCGAATGAATGAAGCGCCTCGATTACTTTATAGACACTATGTTTTGTAAACATGAAAATGAGTCTATGAATCATATCATGATCATCTTCATATTATAGACATCGAATACTGTATTTAAAATACTACCTCTTACAGTGTTTACAAATGGTGCATTTAAGTAGTCGTGTGTTTCACCTAATAATTTGAAATCTTTGGAAATCTACGAACCCAGTTCGTCTTCCTAGTTAATGTTTACATCAGAAGCGTAGTTTCAAAATCAATCTTTCCCTTTTGATGAACCCACAAAGATAAATTGCCTTGTCTGTGTGTTTGTGTCTAGAGGCGACTTTCCTCAATCCTGCTGGTCACGGCCAGAACTAGTCTCGAGGGGAGCGAAGATCAATTTTCCATTGAACGCAATGTAAATTCCAGCCTGAAGTCTGACGAACCTGTTGAATGTTCACACCACATTAAACGTAACATCGTCAGAAAAATTTAGGTCGTGAGGGGTCGATTCAAAGATAGGTACTTTCCATAGAACAGACTATCCTTAGATAAACAGTTTATTTCTATGGTACTTTCCTATTCACAGACCTGTCTGAATCCGACCGTTGAAGTTCGTGGGCTCTCTGATAAGAGCTGTTTCTGCAATGCGCGCGCATGGCCAATCACACAGGCCAATGAGAGACGAATATCTATGTCAATTTCAATCGCTTGCTACCATTGCTTATTGCTCGACGGACGATAAATGACCCTCATCGTGCAATAAAGATTATCGAAGAATTTATCGCTACATGGCTGTTGAAATTTCTTATCACACTGTTATTTCATGCAATGTATTCGTTGTATACAGACGCACATTTCAGGACATAGAAATAGAATAATTAATATTTACAATGGTTAAGTGGAGAGTTATTGTGGAGCACTTGCCAAATATTCTGACAAACGACTATGATTACGCTAAGATAGTTTTCACTTCAAGAACTCTTGGTAAGCCAGTGCATTGCTATTTTGAGCCATGGAAATCGAGTGATCATTATCAATGGTTAACGCTATGAGGACGCTAATTTAGCGTTATATCGGCAGCTCTGTTTCAGAATGAATGACAGCGTTGACAAGATAAATGATTGAACCGTTCCAGGTAGATAATTTTCTAAATGGTGGATTAAAGTGTCATCAAAGTATGACGACCTTCGGTCTCGACGAATCCTAGAGTGAGATAGCTATCACAGACTGCGATAAGATTATGTCTGCTCTGGACTAACCTAACCGCAAACGAATCTATCTCTGTGGATGAACCACTGTGTACGACGTACTAAAATGTACAGTTCCTGATTCTATTTGTGAGCATTCGTTTCTTTTCTTGTATTTTATCTAAATCATTTGTATCCGAAGAGGTATTCTCACTTTTGTTCTGACATTCTAGATACGGGGATTACCTCGTGATAATCACATTTGACGTTACTGAGAAATGTAGAATGCCGTTTCACGAATATATTGGAATAGCCACTTGTGGAGAAAACATAGCACACTTCATATATGTAGATTTTAGTTGCATTCCTTGCACAAATCATCTTGTCAATATCTTTATGTCGTCATCTACAGCAAACCCCAGGTGTTTGGAATCGTAAATAACAATCATAAAGTTGATTTATAACCAAAATATTGTAAAACCGCAAAATTTTTGTCAAAACTTGGGATTTTCTAAAATTGCTATTTTAGTGCGGAAATGAGTGAGGTCAATTAATAGTCAGGCAGCCAGAGCGAGTTTCTGCAGGGAGCGAAACCGAAAATGAGACTTTCAGACTGATGTACAGCCCATGCCTTCTGCGAATCCGAGCGTCTGCCTAATTCTAGTTAGTTCCTGTTTTTGTCAGACAGGATCAAAGAAGAGCATATTCAATCGGACGTAGATCACAGTTTTAGCAAAAATGAATTTTTCTGTGTTTCTACTTATTAACTGAAAAGTACTATGTCTAGAGCTACAATTTTTGGCATGATTTGTCATCAGGTCATTTCCTATTAGTATTATGTGTATGCGATATTATCATGCTTATATGCGACAATGTGATGCAATGTGGATAAAGTTGGCTTACATGTTGGTGCTTGCCGAAAGCAGGATACTTCATAGATAGAAGTTCATAAACATGATTGGAAATGACCTGATAACATTTCGTTTCAAAACTGATGGTTCTAGACTTAGTGCTTTTTAGTTGATAAGTGCGGTCTGTGTCCCATTGTTTTTCTTTGATCCTGTCTGACAAGAAGAGTAACTAACTAGAGTTTGGCAGATGTGCAGATTCGTGGTAGGCATGGGATGTACATCATTCTGTGAAAGTCTCATTTTCGACCTCTTTCCCTGCAGAAACTCGTTCTGGCTGCTGGATTAATATGTTGCAACGTGAACTTCATGTGATTCGCAATAATCCTTTAGTAGTAATGGAGTTGGGGAGAAACAGCCCCCCCCCGGGATAGCGCTTCAGAGCCTACTTTGAATAGGGTTAATTTACAATGCTTGTTACTAATTATACGCTTATGATAATACTTGCCGTCCCATTTGTTTTCATCAAGCGGAAATTTGTAATAGTATATACAATGCCGAAGTGGCACAATCTGATAAACTTCAATAGGGCAGTTTCTGAATCGATTTTTAGTAGAATAATGTGTATTAGAAGTCACTGTGCTGCATCACTTTGTCAATCAAAATCAAAGTAAACAATGCTAGCATTCCAGAGAAGTCATTATTGAAATGATGTAGATCTTGTTTATGAATTGGCCATTATGACTGAACGGTAATGATACCTGACCGCAAAATCGCTTACAGGTGATATAGCGACAATTTGCATCCAGACATCAAGTAATTGAATGAATCGTAAAGTAGCGTGAAGTGATGAATATAGTTATCTGCTTCAAGTGTGTAGGTTGCCATTGTCAACCCCAATGATAATCAAAAGTATCAGAAGTGTTCTGATCATTTCTGAAACTCAGCGGCTGAGAGACTGTCTGTGAGCGACAATAATTGGTAAGAAGTTAATCCATTTATGCGGATGTTAGGACAAAATGCTTTTGATTGATTATGTGATTTGAAGTCAAGCTTTTCACGTTAAAAATTGCATATTATTCTGAAAGATAAAATGCATTTCAAGATATGTTCACTAACCATCCAGTCAAACACAGTCTTTTTTCACTGTATTTTCGAAAATAATATATATTCATTCCTGCATTGATATCATGGAGGAAGAACAAGTTCAATAAGATTCTTATATCATTAATAAGATCTCGATAAAATTAAACCACATAATTGTTACAAATAAGTTTAAGCTCTAGAGCAATATTTGGTGATACTTTCTCATGTGATGTAATCATCAAATGTGAGATTCCTAAGCATCCTTTGAATTATCTGGTTCCTCCGCGTTTGACTTATTCCAAGAAGTTTCTTCTGCCTGCTTCAAAGACAGAGAGGCGGCTTAATTCGTTTTTCCGTATATATGCTGGCTTGCCAATTCCAAATAACAGGTATTTTTGCATAATTGTACTCGTCCATTTTCTGAAATGTTGGATCTAGTTGCTTCTTTGTATATTCTTTGTGTTAGCTGACTTGTACCATGATTCATGTGATATTCATTTCTTGATGAAATAAATGCTAATATTGTCATTAAATGTAAATAATTTATGAGACAAAATTTAATGATGGTCCATGAAAGTATAAGTCGAAAGGGTATTGGGTCACAGAAATAGCTACTCTATAACATTCACTAAACTTATTATTTGTGAAAGAATTAATTTTCTTGCACATTACCCACCCTTGATTCATTTGTAGACATGATCATGTTTTCCTGAATGATTTATATCTTATGCCTTGTATATTGTGTTGTATTTTATCTTAAATTGTGCTTAGAATAATGTCTAACTTTGTTTTCAAGTTGAACATAGACAAGCACGATAACTTACCAGTGTAATATTTTAAGGCATGAATAGAGGAAATCCTATTTTTTGGACGCCAAATTCTTAAGTCAATTGCTATATCGCTGATTCTTCAGTAATACATTACTTACATAGCAATAATAGTAATCTCTCGGAAAATCTAAATCTGACCCCATCTTACACTTCAAAATCCAATTTTAGTTCAAAAGTTTTAACAATTTGACAATTATCTTGACGGCCTGCCAAATGGACGCTGCTGATAATGTTACGTAGGTAGCTAAGTTATATCTACGAAGCATTTTTGTGTCGGTGAGGTCCATGCCAAGTAATGAGATGTAACTTACTCTCAATAATTCACCCTACGTTACATTCTTGTTGACAGCTGATGCATCAGAAGATCGCTGCAATTTTGTGACTTATTCGACCGCAACGCATTTGCATTTGTTTACTGTTGATCAACTCCTCTACAACAGTTTATCTGAAATCTCTCGAACTGTTCTCTCGTATTGATCAATGATTAGCCACAACTGCAAAATGATAGTTCGTACACTCTCATGAGACGAATCAGCATGTGATCGCTCCTCTCTTAGCAAACGGGAATTGATAGTATTGGTCAATTCCAGTGACTTTGCATAATTGGCATTCTCATGCAATTCAAGCTTTTTTGAGAATTCATGACGGCCGGACACTTGAATAAATAATGAATGTGTTTGTATAATCTGCAGAACTTGTCACTTTTTCTTGATAGACACGCACAGGTATTTATGATGTTGGATAAGATGAATGAAGTCTTGGCTTACGCGTAAAGTTGTTTTGACATTTGAACATTCTCACACTCTTGCATTTCAAAGCCAAGTCGGTGGTCATTAGAAGCGCGATGTACAGTAGTCTGAATTCATTGTCTTTGCAAGCATGTGTTTTTAAAAAGACTTATCAAATGTACCCGCTATGCTTCATGTAAGATTAAACCAAATTCACTAATCATGCCAGTATCTCTGTGACCGTGCCATATGGACCGAGATTCCAACGAATCTTGTGATACTGACAATGATTAATGCATTTGTGTGCAATATCATCGGCACACAATTCAACTAATAGTTAAATTTTGTATTCAAATAGACAGACAGGCAGGCTATTCCAGTTAGTACCACTCGCAACTTTGTTCGATGCTTGTATGCTTATACATCGGCCATCTGAATACGAATCATTTTTGAATATACCTTAATTTTCGAAAAAGCATCTTGCATATGTGAACTTTAATTTTGACTTCAATCTTTTCAACTTATTGAAATAAGATAATCCTTAAAATTATGAAATATAATTGGAATTTAATCCCTTCTGTCGTGTAAAAATTTTGAAACATTTGTGATTCAGCCTATTCAAAATCGACGGATGAATGACTTCTTTCTATTGATGACAGTAGCGACAAGACAAATTACATAATCCATTATATGCTACTCATGGCCGTCCTGTGACCAAAATATTTGAAGGCTAATGATGAAATTGTACTTGTCTATTGATAGGGGCCATCATGTCTCCGAACCGACCACTAAAACCGCTCGACCCATAATTAGATTGAATCTTGTCTCTCATTGCACTTTAGCCTATACCTGCCTTTAGTACGTTGAATGTCCGTATAACTGCATTAGGATGCATATACAGTATGCCTATGTACTGTATATAAAGTGTAGAAACTCCCATTAATCCAATGTATTTTAGTGGCGACAAATCCGTCATCTTTTTTAGCTAGGATCTTATCAATTTATATGTCAAATCAACCATCAACCTTGTATCAACATTCTACTAGCCATAGAAATGGATCTTGTATTTGTCGCATTTATCTTCCAAAATGTTACGAATAACTGTGCAATTTTTCACTGATTCATAGCTTTTACATAGCTATTCATTCCCTTCAATTCCATATTTCAATAATATACTGTTATTAAATAAAACTGCTTATAAGCGCTGGCTAAAAATTAATATCGCACCTGTCACCACAAATCAACCATTGATTCCATACTTCCCTTATATACTTTGATATAGGCTTTTGCGATTTCCTCTCTTGCATAGCCGAGTTAAATTTAAAATGTGTCTTTATCCGAATTGTGACAAGAACACGATGGAACGTGCACTGTTTTCTTTAAAGTACAGTGGCTGAAATTTACATTTTCACCCACTGCAGAAAATGTCAATATTCCAACTGATATAATCATGCCAATGCAAAGGAAATTATGAATATCAGCATATCTATGTCAATGTAACAGTTTGAGACCGGAAAAACTATCAATCGATATTATGTATAGGGCTAATGAAAATGGAATTTACTATATAGATACCGGTACATATGTTAATACAACTATTGGTATATAACACACTGATATAAATGGACAGGATATCCTGATAGTCATTCTAAACAGGATAGCTGAAAAAGGTATGTACATGCACATGAACTGTGCATGACTGATTTGTGTAAGACCTATCAGTGATAGCACGCTGACTGCCAAATATCAGCGACAACAAATTAATCAAATCCATCGCTAGGTTCCTTCAGAAAGCCTACAACATATGATCAATTTCCAAATAAAAATAAACAAGTAAACATACAAAAATACGGGATCAATAGTTCATTCTACATCCTTAATTCAAATTGGCTTTTGATTGACTGCACTCACTTCCTTGCACGAATGTATTCAAATGTGTTTCAATTTAATGCACTGCTATTAATTGTATTTTTCTATTGAGAAAAACATAAGTGTCCGATGAGGAAATGGAGGTTTAGAACACTTTTCCTTTTTGTTTTTAGCAACTGAAAGAAGACAACGAACAGCAACGTACTTCGGATTGGTACGGCCATCGCAGTGATCCCAACGATACTGAACCACCTCCGAAGCCTCGGTGCCCAACTGAGAAAAGTGTTCAAAATAAAGAACGAGTTCGCCACAACAAGATCGACTGGAGTGACCACCCAATGAAGCGACAAGAAGAAGAACCTGTTGGTCCCTCCGCTCCTCCGAGAACGAAACCTCAAGGTATGGAATATGCAATGCGTTCAAGAGGAACAGGCAATGAATGGATGGAGCATAAAACTGTGAAGGATGAAGGACCGGCCGGAGAATCAGGTCCTTACCGTTGCAACTCGAGACAGGCTGCTCAAAATTGGGAACGAGCTCGAGGAAATGATATGAAAAACTGCTTCGACTACACTTCTGGCTATACCGAGCCTCAACGAGGTCCAAAGGTTCAAGGAAAGGCTGAAGAGTATCTATTAAGGAATCGTCAGGGAGCATCAAGTCTCTGGAAACCCGAAAATAAATCAGGTAGGTATATTTTGTAAAGAATACTTTGTATGATTGTCAATGAAATGCAAACCAATGTCCTATTGACATTTAAATATTTTTCTAATAGCATAATGCTCGTTGATTAAACGCATTACCGCGTGCTTTCGTACAGGAATTCGCTGAATAGCTAATTGTAGCGTTCGCTGTCTGCAGAATACCTGGGATTTAATTTGTTTATCTGCCACACCTGGACTGACTTGTCCGGTGGACTTTATGGTCAACTAAACCACCGATATTTTACATTAACAATTAGAGTGAAATGTGTTGAACGATGAATCAAATTGTAATGAAGCCATATGTGGCTAGTAAGAGTCCAGTTTACTACAACATGCTATCTAGAGACATTTCAAAAAACCCAATAAGATCCACGTATCCGGAAATAAGGTATAACGGTATAAGTCAAGAGTAATTGATTTCAGCGGATACAAATTGTATTATAGAATAAATTAACCAATATTTCGCCTTGCGGCTTTCTCAAGGTTACAAAATAAAAGCAGAGATGAAGCATTTATATACAGAGCAAGATATGAGTTCACGACAAGTAGGAGAGAAGTGTTCTCAAACCTCGAAGTCAATGTGCAAGCCTTGACATCCATTCATTAATGCCCCGCTGTGACGACGAATGTACATAGCCTCCAGCGAGCGCCTTTTCTGAGTGTTGTTCAAATTCTGATGTAGAACTGACCATGATATGCAGGGTGAGGGGCAACCTACGTGATTGGTCTTAATGTGTTGGAAGACCGCACTGCTATCTTGAGTCAAATGTTCTTTCACTCTCGAACGGACACAGCGGGAAGACTCGCCTATATATATTGCATTGCATAATTTGCACGTAATTTTGTAAATTAAGTTCTTGGTATAACATAATTTTCGTTTTTCACTGATAACGCACGTATCACAATCATCTTTGCAAAGTATGCGTTGTTTGGGTGGGTGAAATATTTTACGCAAAGATTTCCCAGATTCAAAATGCAAAAATATATAGTCAGATAATGAAGATCGCTGTACCGTGTTAATCTTTCTTCTTTTGGTAGCTTCGTCAACAAAAGGAAAAACGAACGAAAATTCTCCCATCTTTGTTTTTCTGTTCCCCTTTGTGATTTTTATTTTTTTGAAGATATTGGTGTTGTATTTTTCGTAAATACCGATATGGGTTACCATTGTTCCTAAGCCGATTCAAAACAAGTTGTTCGGAATATATCCTTGCTTCTTCTGTTGTAGATCGAGCATCAGCTGTCCGAAATTCTCCGAGAATAATGGCTCTTTTGACGGACGTAGGAGAAGCAGAATCCCACGGGTATATTGTACCACTGTGTATATCTTTCATATACAGCCTCATTTCATATCTTCTCGAAACACTTCAGTATCCAAAAAGGGTAATAAACCATTATTAGGCAACTCCATATTGAATCTGATGTGTTCAGAAAAACCATTAACAAAAGGAAGGACCAATAAGGAAGGTACAATATACCCGTGGGATTCTGCTTCTCCTACGTCCGTCAAAAGAGCCATTATTCTCGGAGAATTTCGGACAGCTGATGCTCGATCTACAACAGAAGAAGCAAGGATATATTCCGAACAACTTGTTTTGAATCGGCTTAGGAACAATGGTAACCCATATCGGTATTTACGAAAAATACAACACCAATATCTTCAAAAAAATAAAAATCACAAAGGGGAACAGAAAAACAAAGATGGGAGAATTTTCGTTCGTTTTTCCTTTTGTTGACGAAGCTACCAAAAGAAGAAAGATTAACACGGTACAGCGATCTTCATTATCTGACTATATATTTTTGCATTTTGAATCTGGGAAATCTTTGCGTAAAATATTTCACCCACCCAAACAACGCATACTTTGCAAAGATGATTGTGATACGTGCGTTATCAGTGAAAAAACGAAAATTATGTTATACCAAGAACTTAATTTACAAAATTACGTGCAAATTATGCAATGCAATATATATAGGCGAGTCTTCCCGCTGTGTCCGTTCGAGAGTGAAAGAACATTTGACTCAAGATAGCAGTGCGGTCTTCCAACACATTAAGACCAATCACGTAGGTTGCCCCTCACCCTGCATATCATGGTCAGTTCTACATCAGAATTTGAACAACACTCAGAAAAGGCGCTCGCTGGAGGCTATGTACATTCGTCGTCACAGCGGGGCATTAATGAATGGATGTCAAGGCTTGCACATTGACTTCGAGGTTTGAGAACACTTCTCTCCTACTTGTCGTGAACTCATATCTTGCTCTGTATATAAATGCTTCATCTCTGCTTTTATTTTGTAACCTTGAGAAAGCCGCAAGGCGAAATATTGGTTAATTTATTCTATAATACAATTTGTATCCGCTGAAATCAATTACTTTTGATTTATGCTATCTAGACCTGTCGCTCTACTAACAGAGCCACTACCGCTTATGAGCGACCGATGTCATTTGTCAGCATCAAACTCTCACTGACATTTCACTCACAAATAATCACTGCAGATCGAGAAATTTTCGCGAATTCGCTCAAGCACTGCATTGAAGATGCATTTACTACGAAAATTACAGAATGACGAAATTGTTACTAAAATGTATAATACTTGAGATGTAAATAGATGTTCTGCAATTTATACGTTATCATTACAAATACAAATTCATAATGAATAGAAAAGGAAAAATATTCTTCTTTTCATGACTTGTCTTCCACAAGGCCTTTCGCCGACTCTCAAAGTGTCGGAATACATTTGATGTACGAGTACAAATACTGCAGTTAAAATAGTCACGAAGAAATCAATAAGTGTAAATTAATTCCACAGTAAAATGACCGTTGCCACGGTGGGTATCCTTCTGTACACGGTGGGTATCTATCTGCTGCCCAGATAAGCTGGAAGAAGAATTGCAAGTCTTGTCTGAAACTCTTCAATCCAACGGTTATCCCAAGGCGTTTATTGAGAAGCACATAGATTTCCAACATCAAAAGAATATCGACTAGAGAAGAAAATAGCTTACCTGACAAATTCCGTTCATTGGCGACCACCTCACCAAATGGGACAAGAGACGAATCCGAGCTGCAGAGGGGTCTGGCGTTCCCGTGAGTTGAACCGACATTCCTTTCCTGACACGGAGGATTCCATGTGTCCTCTCAAGGATCCGTTGCCCCTCTCATGTGCGTCCAACCTTGTTTACAGCTTCACCTGTAACTGTGGAGACGGTTACATCGGACGTACTGAGAGGTGTCTATCCAAGAGAATCGACGAGCACCTGTAGTCCGGCAACTAGAGCGAGTTTCTACAGGGAACGAGATCGATAATGAGACATTCACAGAATGATGTATTTACACCCTATGCCTACTATGAATCTGCACGTCTGCCGAGTTCTAGTTAGGATCATTCTTGTGTCAGACATGGTCAAAGAAAAATACAGTTAATCCAATGGGAAGCAGACTGCACTTTTCTGTCAAAAATGTAATTTTCTGTGAGTTCTCCGAATATTAGAAAAGTATTAAGTCTAGAGCCGTAATTTTTGACATGCAATGTCTTCAGGTCATTTCTCGTTATGTCTAGAGCATTTATCAATTAAGCTTAACACATTCAGATTTATCAAGCCTCCTACTATTGGCAAGCGCCAACATGTTGGCCCACCTAATCCACATTGTACCACATTGTCGCAAATCAGAAGCATGATAATATCACATGTATATGATAAGAAATGACCTGATGACATATCATGCCGAAAATTATAGCTATAGACATAGTACTTTTCAGTTGACAAGTAAAAGCGCAGAAAATTTCATTTTTGCTAAGAACTGTGATCTGCGTCCCATTGGATTGACATGTGTTCTTCTTTGATCCTGTCTGATAAGAAGAGGAACTAATTGGAAACCGGCAGACGCTCAGATTCGTAGAAGGCATGGGATGTACATGTACATCATTCTGAAAGTCTCATTTTCGGCCTTTCTCCATGCAGAAACTCGTTCTGGCCGGCTTGTCTGATGACAGGATGCATGATGAGGCCCAGATGGACGAGAGCGCCAGCCAGCGCGGACACCAGACACGCGGCGTCATGTCGGTCGTTCGATCAGGCAACGCAGAAGATCGCCTACTTCGGCTGTTTTGCTCGAGTGCGTCATCAACAGTTGCTGCGTATCTCGAGGCTATAGTTATACTAGTGCGCCGACCAATTCTTTGTGTACAGAAGGACACCGTATCAACGCTCATTTTACGATGGAATTGATCTACAATTATTGATTTCTTTGTGACTTAATCAGCTGTTTTGTGTACATTTAACATATTCCGACATTTCAGTTTGATAAGAGTCGCCCTTGCTGAAGATAAGCCATGAAGGGAAGAATAGTAGTTTATTTTCTATTCACCATGAATGCCATAAATACAAATGACGGTAAAACATGCACAGAGTTAATACCGGACCGAATTAATTGGCCCTGGCTCGTTTTCAGCCTGGTGCAGTTTCCATTTTTCGGCCTGGCTTCGGCTTCAGTGACCATTTGAATACAGCTGCAAATTATTGAATAGTCATTGTGTATTAAAGTTTGCCAAATGGCTTTCCGGATTAAAAATATAATTAAGAGAAGCCAAGCGTCGGGACGTTTCAAAGATCTTTGTCAGCCGATTTCTGACTTACATGTAGCAGCATTCACAGAAGGATATCAGAAGTATAACTTGAGATGTGTAGACATGATTTCAAAAGAAAAGATTCACAAGGATGATGTCAGAACTTTGTGATGGACAAGGGTAAAGCTTTGTCTTCGGAGTAATGCCACCCGATCCAGTGTTGAGGATGTCTTTCATTCAGGAACCGTCGAACTATTGAATGCCAGAGGTATACTCCAACTTGCTGGAAAGTAAAGTTTCCAACATGTTCACCAATCGTCAATTTGGCCAATTGCGACATCTCCAGATGAGAAGGTCTTGTGACAGTGGCTCCTTGAAAAATGACGGACATAATGAAGCGTTAACTGCGTCTTATCCCTTGTTTTCAAGTTGAGGAATTCCTAGATAAATTACAAAATGAAAACAACTACGGAAATAGTACCGGATTGAAATCTGTGAAACTTCAGATAAAACTTATGAACGTCATCTGTCAGATGATAGAGTCTAAATGCGAATATCGAACTTCACTACATGGGAACTTCGTATGTAACTGCATCTTGTCACAATCAAGTTTTCAAATTTGAGACGTTTTTGTGTTCACCCTATATAATCCATATGTAAGAATATGGCATAAATTGGAATTCATAAAACAATGAGATGGCGATAATTGATAATTGACAATACAGATCTCGAAACCGTTAAATTACATTATATGTTCGTCAACAGGAAAATCAATTTGCAGTGCACTTCAATATTATCAGGGAAACACGGGCTGACTTTAGCGAAATGCTTCTGTTTACGAGTGACCTGTTTCAAAGCACTTTCGAAGCAGTTTCACATTATTTAAATTTGCAAAATTGTCCACTGAAACATCGCGCAAGCGTCCAAGAAACTGAAATTCCAAATAACTTTTCTTGATGAATGATGGTTTAACGTCACTATTCCCCCATTCTGGAGCTTGTACGCTGCTGACATAATCAGACTTCAATCTGGAGCGTTGTGATCCTTTAGTCCGGATGCCCTTCCTGACAACTTCCAATGATACTCTCGGGGCTCGACCTCTGTACCGAAAGATCACTAGATCAAGCACTTAACCACTGTGCCACAGAGACCACGTAAGTTGTCTTGATAATTCGCATAAAAATTCAATAACCTATCACATCAATTTCCGATTGTCACTCACTAGCATGCACCTAAATATATATATCTCAAGAAAGTGTGACAAATATTTCTCATTTTGCAGACGATGTGGAGCCTGTTCATCATCGTACACGACCAGAAGCAATGGGAAATGCTGAAAAGAACAAGGGTTCCCTTGGCAAGTGGCTGGACCAGAGCCAAAATAAAGATTACTCATCACCACGTCCTCAGCCGAGACTTCCAAGCAATGTAGCTCAGCAGACAGCTGAGAAAAATAAAGGGGTCATGAATGAGGTGGTAGCGAAAGGAGAATATCCCGCTGCAGTGTATAAGAAGCCGAATCAGCCTCAGCCAAGAGGAACAGGAAACCCAAATGCTCAGACGGTAGCAGAAGTAAACAAAGGAGGAGCTGCCAAAAACGTGATGTCTAATAGCAATCTTCCACCTGAAACCCCTCGAGGTGGTAGATTTGTATCAAGTGCTGGTGAAAGTAACTATCAGCGCAACCAGGGTAGTATTGGCAACCTTTTTACCAGTTATGGGAAGCTGGGTCCTGATGACAAGCCTCATGCTCGTTTGCGACCAGAGGCCGAAGGAAATGCACAAAAGCATAAAGGTAGTGACTTCTTCAAAGTAATTCAACAGGAACCCCTCTGAAAAAATTAGCTTAAGCTACAGACTGAAAACAGCTTGATCATGGCTGGATGGCAATTCATACATTTTCATGAAGATTTAGTATAAGATGTGTAAGCATTTTCTGTTTTGTGTAAAAGTTGGGATTTTAGGTTGAGTTCATATTTGCAAATTTTCCTGTGTAACATTGCACAAGAATGACTGTTTTGACGACATGGAAACTTTGTTGCATGAAAAAAAAGCAATAAGTGAACATGTCATGACTTTTTAACTACTTTCAGATAGAAAATGATGTTTCAAGCCATTGTCGAAAAAATCCTACATTTGCAACATTTTCTTAATGACATTGTTCGATGTACCCAGTTGAAACTTCAAGCACAATAAAAATGATTAAACATAATATTAAAATTTCATATGCTGGGATTTAATGCGGCATAAAATTTGCTGTGTGCCGTTCTCAGATACATTCTAGAATTATGTTAGCTATTGCTACATGCAATTGATGTACAAGAAAAATTGCTTCTGTGAACCCACCTAGAATGAAGTCGTTTTTGTTGCATGAATTTTTTTCGAGAAATGCCATTTCTTCAACATGTTGCTTTTTATAAAAACCAATACGTGTAGCAAAGAGTCCTAGATTTATATTTGCAACTTTCGGCGTACTATTTGAATGTCACACAAAAAAACTCATCATTTATACATTCACATGTTTTTTGTTGCTTAGTTGTGTATTTAGCAACAAAGTTCTGAAACTTTTCTTGGAGACGACATTCCATTTATATCTGAATTGAAGAGATCCACAGATTTAATGGAAGAACAATTCATGATGCCACATATCGCATTTGTCTTGAATTGATCTTATCCGAGTTAATAAGCATTGTGTTTCTGGAACGTGTGCGGAACTCTTCAACCTATTTGTGTGCCATTGAATCATATAATTGTATGATGCATGACACGTAGATATTTTTACAGTTGCTCTAATGTTATTTCTTGACATAACTCTATTGTAAGTAAGAAGACATTCATTATGTTTATAAAGTCGTATGACTTATTATCCTTTCTAATGTCTTGCATACAAATTGCTTTTGAAAACGCGCATTAATTAAATGACGTTAATAACCACACAAAAATATTTGAAATCCTCAGAATGCAGCCATCACCACTCACTACTTCTGTAAAACATAGCATCCAGGATTAGGAATTTTCCTGAGTAATCCATGTTTTAATTACTTACTTTCATACAAAACAGTTCTTTCAATCCATTCAGCTCATTATTTAACGTCCGTTTGGATGTCTTTTCTTACCAATGCATTGTTCAAAGCGTTACAAACGCTTACCTCCTTCCCATTACTGTGTTGTAATTTGATTATTGCATACTCTTTTTCAGTGATGGAATTTCAAATTCATTGATGAAGTTCCAGTTTCATTTCGTTCAAGTCGATATTTTGAAAGTTTAAACAAAACTGAGTCATTGAAAATGTATGTTCAGTACTGAAGCGATGGTCATTACTCATTTTTTTATCATGCTGTCATTGAGTTCTGAATAATTTCGAGGTAGCCCTTTTATATCCTTTTCGTATTGCTATTTTGGTCTCTTTCTACCAGTATGTACGCTAATTTTGTTCCGAAGATCGTTGGAGAAGCGTTCCACAAATATGTCAAGTAAAGTTAATTTAATCCACGTGTTGGTTATTGATCGTGTTTTTCATGATTTGTAGAACATTGCCAACGTTATTTCATTAACAAAATTTTAGCAAGGCTGGCAAACAGAATGAACAGGATCAATATCCGCTACATGACTGGACTTTGCTTTACTTGAACTCCCGAACCGCTTTTGTGCTGTGCACAAATTTTCGATTTTTAGCATTTCTGAACTGACAAAATGACGTCCATATCCTCCCCCATCAAGACAAGTGTATACATCAATTTTTCAGAATTATGAGTTTGTTTCTGGTTAGCAAGAATATTTACTGAACTAATAATGCAAATAGATGATGTACTTGAATGATCTCTGACTTGCCATGTATTCAACCTATATTGTACATGACATATTGATACATTTCTTCTTCTTTTACTTGTCATTTGGTTAATTCATCGTTTGATTGTCTTGTGCAATATAGAATAACTCTATAGAATTTGATAGTTTTTTATATCATTATATCAAGTATATTTGGTTTGATTGATGTGAAATATATGGTGAAAATTATTTTCTCGGAAATGTTTGGAATGAAGCTGTGAGCATTGCATATTCCACCATGATCATGACACAGAGTTGAATCAAGGGCAAGGTCATAGATTGGCACAATCAAAAACATTTCAACCGGAGTTCTCACCATAAATAGTTGAAAAATTCCTTGTTTCGCATTTTTTATTTTCTTGAAATATCCGGCGAAATTCCAATTGCCATGAAGTATAAGTGCTGCATCCGTTCGATGCAAGGTTTGGTCAAATTAAAAAAAAATTAAAAAAGAAAAAAAGAAAATGTGCTTATCTGTTATGAAAATTAAGTCAATATAAGTCTATAGGGCACATGCATATACAGTATATATATGATAATTCAATTCTTGAAGTAATTTACTGCAAGCGCTGTTCTACAGTAAATATTGAAGATGCTTTTCAACTGTCTAGGATCAAGTTAACCGCGTTCAAGCGCATTTCAACGCTTATATTTTCCTTGAAATTGAGGGGTTTAGACCGATGTACATAATTGCAGCGAACTCCTAGCTCCATTATAAAATATGATGGTTTTTGTCAATTTTACCTCTTAAATAATAGACAGCTGGAAAGTCGAATTTGCAGAGTCCCGGTTACCAGGAATAGCTAGGTGTTTCAACCCTGTTATCAAGATTTCAAGCTGTTCTTGAGTCACTTATTTTGGATGTTTAGTTTCAGAAATTTCTTCTGGTGAGTCACTAAAATAGATTACACGAATTTGGCATTTTCATGAATGAAAAGTTTGACAAATAGGCGCTTTTCAAATAAGTTTAGTTTGTTGAAGATCAACTCGACGACCTGCGATATTTTCCTTCTCAATTGCTTGATTTTAGCTTTGTGCTGAGCGATTTACATAGGGATCTACTGAGTTGACGCTTTTTAGTGGTATCTGGAGTCAAAATTTTGCTATTATCTTTGAAACTTAAAACTTGGATTCAGAAAGATGATTGTGCTGCAAGCACTTGATCAAAAAATTTACATCTCACTGATTGAGTTTTCAAACGTTCTATAGGTGTTGAGATCAATTTGTGTTGAAACCTGTAGAATGAGGAACAATTTTGGTGATGCTAAAGAACCAAGTTATTGCTAACAACAACAAAATCAGAACCAAGAGCTATCAATAACAGTTCATCAGCGCGCTAATTCATAAAAAGTTCATTAAAACAGGGTAAGAGAGTTGTATGTCACTCATAATACAGATAACACTATGGTTGCACGATATGCACTTTTTCTATTGACTTTGTCAACGCGTCTCGGCTAACAGTCATCCCGGACAGTAACTCTGCACCTGAAGACAAAAGGTGAATAGGTGACAGTCTATGAATTCATATTAGATGCAGCCAGAATCATACAGCAGCAAGCAGTGTAAATCACGCCTAGAGACAAACACAAGACGTTAAATAAGTTTGTGACTAAAAATTCACCATCATGATTCAGCTGTCTGTTCAAACAAACATTCACCAAATTCCTACCTGTAAGCACTCTTCTATCTCATCTTCAAAAGAGTGATCATACAGACCTCAGATATTGAATAATACTATTGTGGTTTAGTACACTTCAAACAGAAATTATCCAATTAATAAGAAAATGTGGTCAAAAGTCATATAACGTTATCCGCTTTTTGATACAATGAAATTGAAAGATGACAACACTGAAAAAAGCGTTCAAAATTTCGTAGACTCATGAGTCTTTGAAATGTCATATTATCCGCATGTTGAATATCAAATTTAAGAATCTTATTTAATTCTTTTTAAAGAATGCTAGAGAGCTCATATGCTGATGTGAACTCCACCCTATTCCCTTCTTTTCATTCTTGTATCTGATGAATGGTAGTAAAAATCATTATTATATTGTATCAAAAACAATTATTCAAACGCTGAATGGAACCCATAAAATCTATGTGCAACTGAGATGGATTATTTATTGTTAGACCATAAAAGGAGCGATTGGACAATCTGTAGAAATCATCAGTTTGCTCAATATATAGTCGCTCAAGCGATTTGTGACCATTCCGGGAATTTCGATTATAGATGAAAAATTGCCTCTGACTATCCGCGGAATAAAAAGGTTTGGAGTTTCCCAACGTTTCGAATACCTTTAATAGAGCAACTGAAATATTTATGCAATGCTTATACAGATGATTGAATTTTAAAAAATTGGAACTGTTATCTACATGTAGGAATGTAATATATGTCGCTATTAGAAGGCAGCAATTTAAAATCATCTGAAGCTGCGAAGCTGAAGATTATGAAATTGCTGCCTGATAATAGCGATCACAGTAGTATTATTGTCATTGGTGATTGAAGATGTCTTGACCAGTCATTTCTTTTATATTTAATGGTTGAGGAAGAGCCAAGTTTTTCATGATGTTATAATTTGATTAAAGACCTGTATAATTAATTGAATTGTAGCATCATTAAACCTCTGGCTCTTCCTCAATCATAAAATATAAAAATATTGTCATTGGTTTCATATCTTTGTCATGCAGCCTCACTTATTAGATAAGTGAAATCAGCTATCTACGAATCTATTTATAGTGGGACCATCTGAATTCAAATCATGTGAATGTGGCAACAATGTTGAACGTTTATGCTCTTGCAGAAGTTGTTAGAGTAAAGAAAATTTGGATTGCCAATTCCTGCTTAGAAATAGGAACCGACATCCTCAAAACAATTTTCATTTAGACGTTCATAAATAGGCCTACCAAGAAAATATCTTACCTAATAATTGCCTGATGGTTATTGTTGACAATGATTGTAATAACAGAGCATGGTAATATGGTAATTTCAAAAATGATTTGGAACAAAGATGAATATGGTCTATAGAAACTCTTAAATATGAGATACAATGTTTCCTTCTCCAGGAGCTTTTTCAGCGGATTATGAGAAATAACCTCAAAATATGGATTTAGTATAGAACTATTTAGCATAGAATTTATAGCATTAAGAATTTAAAGTATAGAAGGATTTAGTATAGAAAAGTATATGCATTACATTTTCTGTCAATTGTATTCTCCATTTTGGACTACATTTATTGCTGACGCCACATACAGTTAGTGCTACAAAAAATCAGTAATTGTTTATATAAAGGTAAGGTCAGACATGAGAGAAGAACCTGATAGTTGACCTCGAATTACCAATGTTAGCTGCGAGAGGCCGGTCAGACTGGAGAGAGGGCTCTCATGAAAAGTGCTACCCCTCATTCTCACGCGTCGCCCCTCGACTTATTTCTGACTTTGCGAGTGACTAGAAATGTGCCTGAGAGCTCACTCGCAAGCCTTGTCACACTGTACCTATGAGGTAGCGGATATTTCGAAGAACGCTTCTATAATTAGCTTCAAACACAACTAGCAAGTTGTGTTGCGGTCAGACTGTGCGAGAGTTAGCTGATAGTAGCTCCCTTCAGCCATTTCTTCATATATCGTCATGAAGGATAGACGGCAGCAAGCTGCGGCTATTATCACCATTCTGCGAAAAAGATCATCGACAAAACGGAGAAGTTGCTGGGTTCGTGAATGGATTTCGGAACGGACTAAATACGGTGCTTTTCACTCTCTAGTGCCTGAATTGAAGCTGACTGACAAAAATGGTTTTAGAAATTTCTTTCGAATGAGCAGCACAGAATTTGAAGAATTGATATGTTTGATTGGACCCAACATTAGTAAAATGGATACACACCTTCGCGAGTCCATCCCAACTAAAGAAAGGTTGGCTGTTACGCTGCGCTTCCTCGTTACCGGTAAGTGTTTTTTTCACTTCATTGCGGTTTCCAAGTAACCTAGGCCTACGTTAGCCCGTTTTGAAAAGTAGAGCATATCGCCCTTTCCCTAGATCCAGCCGACAAACACTCAGCCTTTTTAATTTCCCCATGGCTAAATAGATATACATAAATATGTATGAGTTCATGTGAAAGAAAAGAAACATGAGCAAACTTGATGATTAGATGAGGTTTGCAGACAATCTATATAGCCGTACAATTCATAAAGACCCCTACATGTAGCTCGTCGAGTTGATGTAATTTTTGGTATTAATTAATGTAGTTTCCACTCGAAATAACATAGATATAGTAGAGAGAAACATCCTCGCGCAGCTCTGCGAACATTTGCCGAGCTTCACAAATTATCGTTGATGTCCCCGGGTTGAAAAAACTAGGTATTATTGTTAAAAAGTTTCTTGTTTTTTCTACTTGCTACAATTGCTAAATTTGTTATATTTTTTGTATGCACTGCTAGTCGTAAGAAATGTTTGTTAAATTCTTGAAAAAAAATATTAAAACATACAAATGCTGCATTTGCTTGACTTCATAATTACTTTAATCAAAATTAGTAAATACTAATAATAGTAAATAGATGAAGAATTTAGATGATAGGCCTAATGATTCTGTATCACACTAAATAATCTGACACTAATATAAAATAACTGAGCCGTTATCTTGCATTGTAAGGCATTATTTTGCCACATCTTTAAAAACATTATCCGTTACGTCGAAGAAATAACAAATTATCATGGTTTTCATAATACCGTCTTTTCCTAATAGGGGCCTAACGGTTATGAAATAACGAATAAAAGTGGTGCTATTTTTAAATCTGACATAGAGTAAATTTGGGAGGAGGATAATGCACCTTTATTGCTAATCATCGGTACAGCGTGCCGTCTTACATCCATTAATAACACGACAGCAGTAAAAACTGTCGTGTGCTGTTCTCATAATTATGTAAACAAGGATTCCGCTGTATTCAATCAACACTCAAAAGTGCATATCAATCAGAAGTGCTGTCCAGCCACAGATTTAGAGCGTTAGCAAGCGAAGTGATAAATACTTTTGATACATTTGATAAATACTTAAAATTTTTATGAACGTGTTGTCAAGGATGGGGCAAGCCGGGTCATTAATACGACTTTGATGTATGTGGAGGAGGGGAGCAGCAGTAGGCCTACCCTTTTGCTCTGAGAACACGATCGGGAGTCGGAACTCTCAGAAAAGTTGAACCGCGTTCTACTTTTGCTGATAGATCGTGGAAATCTCATTCAGAGCTATCAAGGTAGTACACACTAGAGAGAAACTTGATGGAGTTGAACTAGCAGGCATTCTAGCAGTCTGTAGCAGAAGTCTCTATCAAGACGCTGTCACACTATCTCTCAACTAACCGAGCGCCCCGCTCCGGTCGCCCCTCATTAATGACTGCCAACAAAGTTAGTAGCTCGCAGGAGGGTGTCAGACTACGTTTAGTTACTCGCAGTAACATTTTGATTGACATTAGAAATCCGCCTTGGAATCACTAATTCTGACTGCTGATTGGTTGACTGCCTCACTCTTAGCTTCTAGCTCTCATGTCTGACCGTACCTTAATACAGAACCTACTCGATGCAATTTTTTTGTTAATCGGCATTAGAATTAAACATTATCCCTGTGTCGAGATTCAAGTTGGCATCAGTTGGAACTTTAGTGATATACCCATCGACAAGAAGTCAAGAACAAAATTCAAGAACCGTGACATCACACTATCACTATCACTATCAACTATGTCTTTTGCAGTTTTGGAGAAAGTGCTGTCACCAAAATTTTAAGAGTGAACACAGTTAAAATTAACTACTGAAGCATATTAATACCGGGTAGTGAAAAGCAGTATCTGCAACTTAAAGCGACCTAGTGGAACAAAGAAGTTGGCGAAATAATTGATAATGAATTACTAGCTAATACAATGATGTGTGCAGAAAAGAAAAGGATGGAGAAATTGATACGCATCACATCCAATTATTGTGAATTTCATAATTGTTTCATGAACTGTTACTTTTCCACAGTTAACACGATATGTCCTGCCAACTTATCAGGCAGCGATGTAATTACATTGCAGCCTGATAAATTACATTGCAGCCTGGTAATTTTTAGAAGTTGCTGCAACCGAGTGTCAGTGAAAATATTGCACGTGTAAACGGCTCCTGACACTTTCTGAAAAGTGTCTTCCACAAGTATCACTAAAGTTGAACGAGACGCAACTTTTACCTGACACTTTATACTGACACTCATACGACCGTGATCGGTACACAGCGACTGAAAGTGTCAAGTGTAAACGCTCCTGCAATCTCCAGAAATTTTCTGACTCATCATGGATCGATAAAGTGTCAGTAGCAATTTTTTCTCGAGTGTCAGCAACTTATTAATGTCAAGTGTAAACGGCCTCTACAATCTGATTGCAGGTGGCAGCAATAAAAGTGTCAGCAATAACGTTTCACGTGTAAACGCGCCTTACGACAAAGCATTGCGATTCTCAGCCGGCATAGCTTTTGTCCATTGTTCACGGCGTGGTCGTTGACTTTCTTATCCTCTTCGTTTCTCGGAGTTAGTGTCAGCTGCTCGGAAAGAAGCTATCGAGTCCTATGAAGTAACCATGACATCCAACCATCTCGTTGTTCACGGGATTTCAGATGCATATGCAAACATCTGCACGGATTTCAGTGGTGACTTCTGCTTTCAAGCATTGAGATGGTCATTCAAAGATGAAGAGTGTAATTGAAATTACCAAATCAAGCTGATCAATTTGCTATCTCTGTGGAATTCCGAGGACGATTTCTCTTTTGTTATGCGTTGAGAAAGAGAATATGGGCACAGTAGGATACCGGGTCTATAGCAAAAGACATTCATGCACGCAAATAGCAATATATCGAACCTCTGCATATTGAACCTATAGAAAGTGAATCCCTCCTCATAGTGAATTAGCAAAGTGGTATACTTTGCGCTTGTTACATATCTCTACATAGTCAACCTCTTCATAGTGAATAATCTCTTGACAGTGAATATATCATTTAATCCCTTTATTGTCTCAACCTTTACGTAATGAACATTTTACATCAAGCATGCAATGAGAATTCCTTGAAAGGAAAAGTGACCTTGCAGCTTTATCAACAGGCTTTTGATCGAGTAGAAAACATGATTGCTTCTGTTGGCGAGCGACGCACTGTACAGACTCGTATTGAGCTTATGCAGTGTACAGGCCTGATTATTTCATAGTACTTACTTACATTTTGCATCATGAGTTTACATCATCATCTAACATGACATTGTGGCTGCTTATTACCCCTATAAAATTTGCTTTCTAAATACATGTATTAGTTTTAATGACTTTGCATGATTGTTTTGACTTTATATGTTTGCTTTAAGTTTAAGACCAATATTATTACATCAATTTTTAGAAAACCTCCTTTTAGTGAACTCTCCTCATGGTGAATTTTTCATCTGGTCTCTTGAAATTCACTATGTAGAGGTTCGACTGTATTTAATATTAAAAACTGATGTTCAACTTTGATGCCAACCCTAATGCTTCAAGCAAAGTATGAAATTTACTAGTGAGACATTTCACTGCATTGTGTTATTTTTTTAGAAATTTCCTTCTTACGGTGGTATTTTTACCAACGAGACAATATCATTGTTCATTAGGTAAGTATTGATAAAAGTTTTCATCAAAGTGCTTCATGCTTCAATATCAATCAAATAAATTGGATACTAGAAAAATGGGTACTTCTATTCTTTCCCTCCTACATTTCTGTTGTTGACACCCGGAAGTGTTGCATCGTCAACGATCTTCTCTTGCTCCTACGGCAGTCTCACTAACGTCGCATAACGTTGAGTTTGTAAAACTCCTCTTATCTGACTTGTAGAACATTCACAGTCTCAGAATTAGACAACTGCCCGTCATTTGTCTGTAAGCAACAATACCGCGAAGACCATGATCACAGCTGTACCTTGTATTCTAACTGAGTATCCAAGGGACCAATCCTTCATCCCAGGGTTCAAGTAAGACTTCTCAATCGTGAAGTAGTGTCACTCAGTGGCAGATCAAGTCTATTCTAAACCCAATGTAACTAACTTTGGCGAACTTTGATGATTTTGTAAAACTTGAAAAATGTGGAGGGGAAAGAATAGAAGTACCGAAAACTGCCTACATGAAGGAGCTTTTTGCTTTCTGACATTCTTTTGGTGCACTGCTATTCATAAAGTCCCAAATAAGTGCTAAAAAGAGTCCTGAACCTGAGTAGGGCCTACTAGCTGAGACTCAGAAGTTGAGTCCTGAAATCTAGCATGCTCCTTGAGTTTGAAAATATTAGTGCTCATTTTGAAATTGTCTGGGTTCGAAAGCACAGCACTTAATCGCACTAATTTTAGTACTCAACATCCTAACTTTCCTCTGCCCTCAAGGAAGGGCGCCGCATTACTTGTCTGCCGCATTAACAAAAGTGTCATCCATTGAAAGCAGAAGAAGACTTCGATCCGCGGAATCCAAGATGCTACAAGTTCCTATCTCTCGCAGACACACGCTAGGAGGGCGATCATTCCCGGCTATGGCTTCTCAATTGTGGAATTCCTTGCCACCCGATGTACGACGTTCAGGTTGTCTGTTGTATTTTAAGAGACTTTTAATGAATTACTTGCTGAACAAATTTTTTATGTAGACATTTTTATCAATTGTAATGCGGCTTTGAAGTCACTTTGGTGATTAAACGCCCGTGTTTATCGAATTCCAAAATAAAAAAATACTCATTTAATGAGTTGTGCTTGCATAGGTCTACCACCGCCAGTCAATAAATGCCATGCGGAACATCTAACCCGCTGTACCCCATGATACCTCTCGTATGCAGATTTGTCAAACTGCTACTAGAATTTCACTGAATATAATACCGATTCGGATGGTGAAAATTTGTCGGATTCTGTATTGTAATAGATTCCCGCTTGATGATCATCATCTATGAGATTACACGAAGGTGCATTTTTTAGTTGCAAATTTCCCTAGTCTAGGGTTAGTTATTTTACGATAGTCTAACGCTGTGAATGGTCCACTTTTTGTGCAAGCTGTAAATTGCGTAAGTATTGCGGAAAAAGTGGGAAAACATTAGAGAAGCGCATAATTACTAGCCTTTGACTAAGGTTATTTAACGTCCTGTAGATGTCTCTAGGTATCCTATTATTTATGTGTCTCCTTGTCGTTGCATGATTCTAATTGCATCGTGTGCAAATTCCTAAGCTTCTGCTGATTCACCCTTTAGAGAGCACATATGCCAGTATTCTTGACAAAACTATTTAAATACATTTAAAAGACAAATGCAGAGGCATCTGTTCAAAACTATTTATTGCCAGTACTCGCGGAATTAATACTTTGTCCACCATTAGCCTATCCAATTTAACAAGCATTATCAAATATTCATTCAATCAAAAAATTTAAGTTTTCTTTCATGTTCTATTCGGAGGATTCAGAGCCTTTGAAGACAAAATTAAAGCACAATTAAATCTCTTTTAATGTTCAACTTGCACAATGTTTGGGAGCGGACGAAGGAATGCTTAGAATTGAAGTGTTATTAACTAAGCTGCTGTGGGTGTCACCCTGCTTTGAGAGATTGTCTCAATCGATATTTTGTTGCAACAGATAACAGCACTGAGAAAGTGATGCATTAATTATCAAAGCAGCAATTTTTGCAACAGCGAGTTATGTTTCTTGTCATTACTATACATCAAGCGTAGTATTTCAAGATCGTAATACGTAGTTCCTAAATAGGTCCGTCTTAATTATTCTTTATTCATTAATTTGTTTTTGATACTAGGGAATTTTGAGAGTCTTTCAGTCAGTGGCGGGCGCAGTTAATCGATTCCACTCGATTAATCGTGCGAAGTAATCAAGAATCAACGCGATTCTTGAATGACCAGGAATCGCGCGATTTTTTTGCAATGTGACTTCTCAATGAAATATGCTTGATAAGGTGAAAATAATGTCTCGCTATTCACTCTTTCAACGTTTGAGATAATTGCGATACGCGGATGCTCATATAGATGAGATCATGTATGGCTAGACATAGTTGCCGTGTGACGCAATTTTTCAGTTCCATGCAACAGTCCACACCGCAGAAATGAATTATTTCATGAAATGGCATTAAACACGCTCGTATATGCTAGGTACACTATTTATGCAAATCATACATAAGTATGCTGTCAAGCATATTAGGTACCGATAATTTTATATCTCCGTATTGAAATCACATTGATAGCAAAGCGCATTAATGCCTAATTTGCATTTCACATGCGCACTATGAACATATCCCGGTAGCAATTACACTCTCATCTAGACTATATACATGCATGTATACATGCAGATTTGCTAATCATGAAGATTGCAGAGTTCCAGTTCGCCTGGACATAGAATAGAAAGATGTCCACAGTAGTAAGTAAAACTCCACTTCTGGACCGCGCAAGATGGCCGCCATCGCTGACGTCCCCCCCCTCTGGAACGACAGAGGTCTGTCGTGGTGTGCCGGCCAGGTTGGTTCGCAAACTGTTCGCTGACCCCCCCCTCTGGAACGACAGAGTGTCGTGGTGGACTTGGGCGGCCGCCAGGATTAGTCTTGAGGCTATAGTGTGTGATGTTTTTCGTGCAATCTGCTGAATGTTGGGTTGTAAAATGGGCTGTTTCGAGTGGAAGGAGTGCTCGGATGAGAAAACGGAGGCCAGATTCGGATTCAGCGTGAAATTCTGCATCGGTATGGTGAGTTTCAAGGCAATCGGTGAGAAAAAATTTTCAACATTTTTCGAAAAACGACAGAGTTAGAATTTGGGACGTTTTGGTGTGTAGCGTCAAAACGAAGCATCGGATGAGAAAACGGAGGTCAGATTCGGATTCAGCGTGAAATTCTGCATCGCTATGGTGAGTTTCAAGTCAATCGGAGAGAAAAAATTTTCGGCTGACGTCCCCCCCCTCTGGACAGCTTGCTTCGATTTTGGCTTCCAGTGGACGGATTTTGTCGTGCGATAGCTCGTTTGAAAGCTAAGAGTGAGACAAATTCAGTGAAAGAATTGGCTTGTTCCTATCTGTCTTCGTTTAGATGTGAGACGCCATTTAAGATTTTGGGACATTGGCGAAAAACGACAGAGTTAGAATTTGGGACGTTTTGGGCTCTAGCTTCAAAACGAAGCATCGGATTGGAAAACGGATTTCAGATTTGGAATCAGCGTGAAATTCTCTATCTGTATGGTGAGATTCAAGTCAATCGGCGACAAAACTGCTACCAAAGAGAGAGTCAAAGACTCTCTCAGCAGAATTGGTAGGGTGTAAGATGACGTTACTCCCGAGAACGAACCACCGGCTCTCTTAAGGGCCACCATGGGGCAAGACATGATAGAACCTCCACGCGGTTTGCCCTGGGCAGTCTTCAGACTGGCGAATACTATCATTAAGTTGAATCTGCTATCAGTCAACTTGAACGTTATGCAGTCGATTGCTATCCCTGAAGCATTCTGATTCGCTGTTGAGCAATTCATTGTTGAAAACCCTATATAAGCCAGAAGATTGTAGCGCTTCTCATTCAATTTGAAGTCACGATGGAAGCGACATCTACCGACAGCATTCCCGTCTTCATCGATGAAGACAACGCCATTCCCGAGTTCATCATCCTCGACGAGTGGGATGAAGAGGATGATAAGAAGGGGAAGATCGAGAAGATCATTTGGACGGATGGGGTGTGGACTCCAAATACCACTCGCATCCGAAAGGTGCCAGATGCACCAGTACGACCTCGGCGGTATAGGGTCTATGACAACCTAACCGTCATACCCATTGACTATTCCAGCCAATAGTCAAATTCACACCCCCCGAGAACGAACCATCGGCTCTCTTAAGGGCCACCATGGGGCAAGACATGATAGAACCTCCTCGCGGTTTGCCCTGGGCAGTCTTCGGACTGGCGAATACTATCATTAAGTTGAATCTGCTATCAGTCAACTTGAACGTTGCAAATGAAGTTCGGTGTAATACTTCCTTTCGACGGGCGTTCCTGTAAATGGCGGCGGTGAAACCCGTAGCTATGTATACCGCAAGGGACATTCGGCAATGGTCAATCTTGTTAAACCTCTCTGCGTCATGTTTGCAAGTGATTGCCTCTGTCTCAACGTAGTATGCATTCGCGCCAGGGCGACATTTAGCCAACTGTCGAAGGTTGCCTAAAACTTTCCATTGCATACGTTATGAGAACCATGAGTTCTACCTGTCTCTATCAATGAGACGAATTGATGAATGGAATGAAATGGGAGGACACTCACGCGCCACATGCAACATAACACACTTCTCTCTTCCGTAGTCTAACAAGCTCTTTACACATGGATCGCAGTCGATTGCTATCCCTGTATCAGAAGTGCAAGCTATCTTAATTTTGTTTGATACTATTTCATCTATCATCATCGCCCATATGAAATGTTTTAAGATTTACAAGTTAGACTAAGCGTGCTACTATTTCCAAATGAAAAAGTATACATGGTTAAATCATCCACTTAAGCCCATCCGTAGTCTAACAAGCTCTTTACACATGGATTGCAGTCGATTGCCATCCCTGTATCAGAAGTATAAGCCATCTTAATTTTATTTAACACTATTTCATCTACCATCATCACCCATATGAAGTGTCATAAGATTTACAAGTTAGAAATAAAGTTTCAATAGTGTATGTGTTAGAAATAAAGGTGTAACTGTTTGTAAAATAAGATCGCAAGATTTACTAGTTTACAAGTTAGACTAAGTGTAAATTAAAAATAAAATTATAACTGTTTCAAGAGTTTACAAGTTAGAAATTAAGTTTCAATGGTGTATACGTTAGAAATAAAGTTTTAGCTGTTTGTATATCAAAATAAAGTTTCAAGAGTTTACAAGTTAGAAATAAAGTTTCAATAGTGTATGTGTTAGAAATAAAGGTGTAACTGTTTGTAAAAATAAGATCGCAAGATTTACTAGTTTACAAGTTAGACTAAGTGTAAATTAAAAATAAAATTATAACTGTTTCAAGAGTTTACAAGTTAGAAATTAAGTTTCAATGGTGTATACGTTAGAAATAAAGTTTTAGCTTTTTGTATATCAAAATAAAGTTTCAAGAGTTTACAAGTTAGAAATAAAGTTTCAATAGTGTGTGCGTTAGAAATAAAGTTTTAGCTGTTTGTATATCAAAATAATGTTTCAAGAGTTTACAAGTTAGAAATAACGTTTCAATAGTGTGTGCGTTAGAAATAAAGTTTTAGCTGTTTGTATATCAAAATAAAGTTTCAAGAGTTTACAAGTTAGAAATAAAGATGTAACTGTTTGTAAAAATAAGATCGCAAGATTTACTAGTTCACAAGTTAGACTAAGTGTAAATTAAAAATAAAATTATAACTGTTTCACGAGTTAAAGCGTTGATGCAACGATGAACAATTAATAAGCTGAAAAGTTTTAGATTCACTTTAACATTACCATATGTTTACAGATAGAAATGTATCACAGCAAAGCTACTTCATGAGTTAGTTTGCCAGGAGTGTATCATCTCAAACTTTTACTCCGACTGTGGAACATTGATTTCCATGATGAAGATTTAAATAGTTAGATTCGATGACGAACAAGATTTACTAGTTTACAAGTTGGACAAAGCGTTCTACTATTTGTAAATGAAAGATATCATTTCAACAGTTTACCAGTTAGAAATAAAGTTTCAACAGTCTACAAGTTAAAAATAAAGTTTCAACCGTTTACAAGTTAAAAATGAAGTTTCAATAGTGTGTATGTTAAGAATAAAGTTCTATCTGTTTATATGTTAGAAAAAAAATGAAGGTTCACCAGTTTACAAGTTAAGAATAAAGTTTTATCTGCTTGTATGTCAGAAATGAAATAAAGCTTCACCAGTTTAAGAGTTAAAAATAAAGTTTCAATAGTGTGTATGTTAAGAATAAAGTTCTATCTGTTTATATAATAGAAATAGAATGAAGTTTCACCAGTTTACAAGCTAAGAATAAAGTTCTATCTGTTTATATGTTAGAAATAGAATGAAGTTTCACCAGTTTACAAGCTAAGAATAAAGTTCTATCTGTTTATATGTTAGAAATAAAATAAAGTTTCAATAGTTTGCAAGTTAAAAATAAAGTTTCAATAGTTTACAAGTTTTAAAATAAAGTTTAAATAGTGTGCATGTTCAGAATAAAGTTCTATCTGTTTATATGTTAGAAATAGAATGAAGTTTCACCAGTTTACAAGTTAAGAATAAAGTTCTATCTGTTTATATGTTAGAAATGGAATGAAGTTTCACCAGTTTACAAGTTAAGAATAAAGTTCTATCTGTTTATATGTTAGAAATAAAATGAAGTTTCATCAGTTTACAAGTTAAGAATAAAGTTGTATCTGTTTGTGTGTTAGAAATAAAACAAAGTTTCAACCGTTAACAAGTTAAAAATAAAGTTTCAATAGTTTGCAAGTTAAAACTAATGTTTCAATAGTGCGTATGTTAAGAACAAAGTCTTATCTGTTTGTATGATAGAAATAAAACAAAGTTTCAACCGTTTACAAGTTAAAAATAAAGTTTCAATAGTTTACAAGTTAAAAATAAAGTTTCAATAGTGTGCATGTTCAGCATAAAGTTCTATCTGTTTATATGTTAGAAATGGAATGAAGTTTCACCAGTTTACAAGTTAAGAATAAAGTTCTATCTGTTTATATGTTAGAAATAAAATGAAGTTTCATCAGTTTACAAGTTAAGAATAAAGTTCTATCTGTTTGTATGTTAGAAATAAAACAGAGTTTCAACCGTTGACAAGTTAAAAAATAAAGTTTCAATAGTTTCCAAGTTAAAACTAGTGTTTCAATAGTGCGTATGTTAAGAATAAAGCTTTATCTGTTTGTATGTTAGAAATAAAATGAAGCTTCACCAGTTTACAAGTTAAGAATAAAGTTTTATCTGCTTGTATGTCAGAAATGAAATAAAGTTTCACCAGTTTAAGAGTTAAAAATAAAGTTTCAATAGTGTGTACGTTAGAAATAAAGTTTCAACCGTTTACAAGTTAAAAATAAAGTTTCAACAGTGTCTACGTTAGAAATAAAGTTTTATCTGTTTGTAAAGTACGATCGTAGGATTTACTAGTTTGCAAGTTAGACTCAGCATTCTACTAGTTGTAAATGAAAAATATCGTTTCAACAGTTTACAGATTAGAATAAAGTTTCAATAGCGTGCACGTTAGAAATAAAGTTATGACTGTTTGCATGTGTATGTGTGTTAGAAATAAAGTTTCAACCGTTTACAAGTTAAAAATAAAGTTTCAACAGTGTGTATGTTAGAAATAAAGTTTTATCTGTTTATATGTTAGAAACAAAACAAAGTTTCAACAGTTTACAAGCTGAAAAATAAAGTTTCAACAGTGTGTACGTTAGGAATAAAGTTTTATCTGTTTGTAAGTTAGAAATAAAGTTTTAACTGCTTGTGTGTTAGAAATAGAGGTATGACAGTTTATATGCTAGAAAGAAAGGTATAACTGTTTGTAAGACAAGATCGTAAGATTTACTACTTTGCAAGTTAGACTCAGCATTCTACTAGTTGTAAATGAAAAATATCGTTTCAACAGTTTACAGATTAAAATAAAGTTTCAATAGTGTATATGATGGAAATAAAGTTTAAGCGCTTTGTGCGTTAGAAATAAAGTTTCAATAGCGTGCACGTTAGAAATAAAGTTATGACTGTTTGTATGTGTATGTGTGTTAGAAATAAAGTTTCAACCGTTTACAAGTTAAAAATAAAGTTTCAACAGTGTGTATGTTAGAAATAAAGTTTTATCTGTTTATATGTTAGAAACAAAACAAAGTTTCAACAGTTTACAAGCTGAAAAATAAAGTTTCAACAGTGTGTACGTTAGGAATAAAGTTTTATCTGTTTGTAAGTTAGAAATAAAGTTTTAACTGCTTGTGTGTTAGAAATAGAGGTATGACAGTTTATATGCCAGAAAGAAAGGTATAACTGTTTGTAAGACAAGATCGTAAGATTTACTAGTTTGCAAGTTAGACTAAACAAACGCGTTTGTCAAGCTTGATTCTATCATGTCAGTATGACACACATTTGATTTACAAAACATGCTTTGAATACTCATACGATGAAGTTCTTACTTTCATTTATTTCTAACGTACACACTGTTGAAACTTTATTTTTCAACTTGTAAACTGTTGAAACTTTATTTTGTTTCTAACATATAAACAGCTAAAGCTTTATTTCTAACGTACACACTGTTAAAACTTTATTTATAACTTGTAAACGGTTGAAACTTTATTTCTAACGCACAAAGCGCTTAAACTTTATTTCCATCATACACACTATTGAAACTTTATTTTAATCTGTAAACTGTTGCAACGATATTTTTCATTTACAACTAGTAGAACGCTGAGTCTAACTTGCAAACTAGTAAATCTTACGATCTTGTCTTACAAACAGTTATACCTTTCTTTCTGGCATATAAACTGTCATACCTCTATTTCTAACACACAAGCAGTTAAAACTTTATTTCTAACTTACAAACAGATAAAACTTTATTCCTAACGTACACACTGTTGAAACTTTATTTTTCAGCTTGTAAACTGTTGAAACTTTGTTTTGTTTCTAACATATAAACAGATAAAACTTTATTTCTAACATACACACTGTTGAAACTTTATTTTTAACTTGTAAACGGCTGAAACTTTATTTCTAACACACATACACATACAAACAGTCATAACTTTATTTCTAACGTGCACGCTATTGAAACTTTATTTCTAACGCACAAAGCGCTTAAACTTTATTTCCATCATACACACTATTGAAACTTTATTTTAATCTGTAAACTGTTGCAACGATATTTTTCATTTACAACTAGTAGAACGCTGAGTCTAACTTGCAAACTAGTAAATCTTACGATCTTGTCTTACAAACAGTTATACCTTTCTTTCTGGCATATAAACTGTCATACCTCTATTTCTAACACACAAGCAGTTAAAACTTTATTTCTAACTTACAAACAGATAAAACTTTATTCCTAACGTACACACTGTTGAAACTTTATTTTTCAGCTTGTAAACTGTTGAAACTTTGTTTTGTTTCTAACATATAAACAGATAAAACTTTATTTCTAACATACACACTGTTGAAACTTTATTTTTAACTTGTAAACGGTTGAAACTTTATTTCTAACACACATACACATACAAACAGTCATAACTTTATTTCTAACGTGCACGCTATTGAAACTTTATTCTAATCTGTAAACTGCTGAAACGATATTTTTCATTTACAACTAGTAGAATGCTGAGTCTAACTTGCAAACTAGTAAATCCTACGATCGTACTTTGCAAACAGATAAAACTTTATTTCTAACGTAGTCACTGTTGAAACTTTATTTTTAACTTGTAAACGGTTGAAACTTTATTTCTAACGTACACACTATTGAAACTTTATTTTTAACTCTTAAACTGGTGAAACTTTATTTCATTTCTGACATACAAGCAGACAGTGGCGGCTCTATGGATTTCTGTTAGGTCATGCTCATCAATTTTTTCGCATCATGAGGAAAAAAAGTATATGTGACAGCTATCATACGAGGATTTTTAACCATGCAACTGATATAGCATAATGTAGCTTAATATCATGCAACTTAAGAAACAGTTACGAATTCGATGAACAAAATTTTAATCTCATTCCATTTGTATTTGCCCTTTCCTAATTATAATTCAAACATGCAAGCCGCCTACTTTTCACATCAGGTAATCCAGTGAATATGGTGTAGGGCTAGGCATAATTCTAATGATCTACATACTGTATCAGCCAAAATACGCTTAAAATAAAATTCCAGGCGTAGGCTACATGATTTGTATGTTTGAGTACATCCGATGATAATCTGATGCATGCATAGCCTATTATACTATTTGCTCCTAGACATATCTACATATGCAAGCATGTAAAAGACCACGGCTAAATTTAATCACCAGATAATGTATATTAAATAATATTCAAGTTCTAGTTATTTGAAGCATGCATTTAAGATAGTAAAAACACCGTCAATCGCACAAAATCACAAGCTGTATTAACATTGGAAGATATTGAATTACTTATAAAGGAAGTCAATTCGATGGGGTTTCAATCGTGCAACTAAGACTCGAGACATCTCATGATCTCACTACACCGATAAAATCAGCAGATTGCCGTCCAATCAGCTACCGTTAGTTGGTTGAAACGAGCTATACGTATCGTTTGTGCTTCCCGTCCACGGCATGAGATGGAGTATGAAAATCGTCATCCGCAGATTTTGCTATTGTTCTCCCGTCAGATGATCCGGCCAATAACAAATGAGGTATGCTCGAATTGACTTGCGTTCCCCTGAATTTTTTAGAATAAGTTAGTTACTTGATAAATCTTAATTGAGTATGACCTTAATGTCACAGCAACATGATCTGACATAGTAATCAAATGTTGTCAAATGTAATCAAATGATGTTGGAAGTTTTTTTGTTGATTCAAAACTTTCCCTTTCTTGTGGTTGACATCGTTGATTTGTGTGGAGGAAAATTAGACAAAATACTTCGTCATGCTGAGCATGAAGGGCATGATCGCTAAAGCCGCCACTGCAAGCAGATAAAACTTTATTCTTAACTTGTAAACTGGTGAAGCTTCATTTTATTTCTAACATACAAACAGATAAAGCTTTATTCTTAACATACGCACTATTGAAACACTAGTTTTAACTTGCAAACTATTGAAACTTTATTTTTTAACTTGTCAACGGTTGAAACTCTGTTTTATTTCTAACATACAAACAGATAGAACTTTATTCTTAACTTGTAAACTGATGAAACTTCATTTTATTTCTAACATATAAACAGATAGAACTTTATTCTTAACTTGCCAACTGGTGAAACTTCATTCCATTTCTCACATATAAACAGATAGAACTTTATTCTGAACATGCACACTATTGAAACTTTATTTTTAACTTGTAAACTATTGAAACTTTATTTTTAACTTGTAAACGGTTGAAACTTTGTTTTATTTCTATCATACAAACAGATAAGACTTTGTTCTTAACATACGCACTATTGAAACATTAGTTTTAACTTGCAAACTATTGAAACTTTATTTTTAACTTGTTAACGGTTGAAACTTTGTTTTATTTCTAACACACAAATAGATACAACTTTATTCTTAACTTGTAAACTGATGAAACTTCATTTTATTTCTAACATATAAACAGATAAAACTTTATTCTTAACTTGCCAACTGGTGAAACTTCATTCCATTTCTAACATATAAACAGATAGAACTTTATTCTGAACATGCACACTATTGAAACTTTATTTTTAACTTGTAAACTATTGAAACTTTATTTTTAACTTGTAAACGGTTGAAACTTTGTTTTATTTCTATCATACAAACAGATAAAACTTTATTCTTAACTTGCCAACTGGTGAAACATTAGTTTTAACTTGCAAACTATTGAAACTTTATTTTTAACTCTTAAACTGGTGAAACTTTATTTCATTTCTGACATACAAGCAGATAAAACTTTATTCTTAACTTGTAAACTGGTGAAACTTCATTTTATTTCTAACATACAAACAGATAAAGCTTTATTCTTAACATACGCACTATTGAAACACTAGTTTTAACTTGCAAACTATTGAAACTTTATTTTTTAACTTGTCAACGGTTGAAACTCTGTTTTATTTCTGACATACAAACAGATAGAACTTTATTCTTAACTTGTAAACTGATGAAACTTCATTTTATTTCTAACATATAAACAGATAGAACTTTATTCTTAACTTGTAAACTGGTGAAACTTCATTCTATTTCTAACATATAAACAGATAGAACTTTATTCTGAACATGCACACTATTGAAACTTTATTTTTAACTTGTAAACTATTGAAACTTTATTTTTAACTTGTAAACGGTTGAAACTTTGTTTTATTTGTATCATACAAACAGATAAAACTTTATTCTTAACTTGCCAACTGGTGAAACATTAGTTTTAACTTGCAAACTATTGAAACTTTATTTTTAACTTTTAAACGGTTGAAACTTTGTTTTATTTCTAACATATAAACAGATAGAACTTTATTCTTAGCTTGTAAACTGGTGAAACTTCATTCTATTTCTAACATATAAACAGATAGAACTTTATTCTTAGCTTGTAAACTGGTGAAACTTCATTCTATTTCTAACATATACCGTAAACAGATAGAACTTTATTCTTAACATACACACTATTGAAACTTTATTTTTAACTCTTAAACTGGTGAAGCTTTATTTCATTTCTGACATACAAGCAGATAAAACTTTATTCTTAACTTGTAAACTGGTGAACCTTCATTTTTTTTCTAACATATAAACAGATAGAACTTTATTCTTAACATACACACTATTGAAACTTCATTTTTAACTTGTAAACGGTTGAAACTTTATTTTTAACTTGTAGGCTGTTGAAACTTTATTTCTAACTGGTAAACTGTTGAAATGATATCTTTCATTTACAAATAGTAGAACGCTTTGTCCAACTTGTAAACTAGTAAATCTTGTTCGTCATCGAATCTAACTATTTAAATCTTCATCATGGAAATCAATGTTCCACAGTCGGAGTAAAAGTTTGAGATGATACACTCCTGGCAAACTAACTCATGAAGTAGCTTTGCTGTGATACATTTCTATCTGTAAACATATGGTAATGTTAAAGTGAATCTAAAACTTTTCAGCTTATTAATTGTTCATCGTTGCATCAACGCTTTAACTCGTGAAACAGTTATAATTTTATTTTTAATTTACACTTAGTCTAACTTGTAAACTAGTAAATCTTGCGATCTTATTTTTACAAACAGTTACATCTTTATTTCTAACTTGTAAACTCTTGAAACTTTATTTTGATATACAAACAGCTAAAACTTTATTTCTAACGCACACACTATTGAAACGTTATTTCTAACTTGTAAACTCTTGAAACTTTATTTTGATATACAAACAGCTAAAACTTTATTTCTAACGCACACACTATTGAAACTTTATTTCTAACTTGTAAACTCTTGAAACTTTATTTTGATATACAAACAGCTAAAACTTTATTTCTAACGTATACACCATTGAAACTTAATTTCTAACTTGTAAACTCTTGAAACAGTTATAATTTTATTTTTAATTTACACTTAGTCTAACTTGTAAACTAGTAAATCTTGCGATCTTATTTTTACAAACAGTTACACCTTTATTTCTAACACATACACTATTGAAACTTTATTTCTAACTTGTAAACTCTTGAAACTTTATTTTGATATACAAACAGCTAAAACTTTATTTCTAACGTATACACCATTGAAACTTAATTTCTAACTTGTAAACTCTTGAAACAGTTATAATTTTATTTTTAATTTACACTTAGTCTAACTTGTAAACTAGTAAATCTTGCGATCTTATTTTACAAACAGTTACGCCTTTATTTCTAACACATACACTATTGAAACTTTATTTCTAACTTGTAAATCTTATGACACTTCATATGGGTGATGATGGTAGATGAAATAGTGTTAAATAAAATTAAGATGGCTTACACTTCTGATACAGGGATGGCAATCGACTGCGATCCATGTGTAAAGAGCTTGTTAGACTACGGAAGAGAGAAGTGTGTTATGTTGCATGTGGCGCGTGAGTGTCCTCCCATTTCATTCCATTCATCAATTCGTCTCATTGATAGAGACAGGTAGAACTCATGGTTCTCATAACGTATGCAATGGAAAGTTTTAGGCAACCTTCGACAGTTGGCTAAATGTCGCCCTGGCGCGAATGCATACTACGTTGAGACAGAGGCAATCACTTGCAAACATGACGCAGAGAGGTTTAACAAGATTGACCATTGCCGAATGTCCCTTGCGGTATACATAGCTACGGGTTTCACCGCCGCCCTTTACAGGAACGCCCGTCGAAAGGAAGTATTACACCGAACTTCATTTGCAACGTTCAAGTTGACTGATAGCAGATTCAACTTAATGATAGTATTCGCCAGTCCGAAGACTGCCCAGGGCAAACCGCGAGGAGGTTCTATCATGTCTTGCCCCATGGTGGCCCTTAAGAGAGCCGATGGTTCGTTCTCGGGGGGTGTGAATTTGACTATTGGCTGGAATAGTCAATGGGTATGACGGTTAGGTTGTCATAGACCCTATACCGCCGAGGTCGTACTGGTGCATCTGGCACCTTTCGGATGCGAGTGGTATTTGGAGTCCACACCCCATCCGTCCAAATGATCTTCTCGATCTTCCCCTTCTTATCATCCTCTTCATCCCACTCGTCGAGGATGATGAACTCGGGAATGGCGTTGTCTTCATCGATGAAGACGGGAATGCTGTTGGCAGATGTCGCTTCCATCGTGACTTGAAATTGAATGAGAAGCGCTACAATCTTCTGGCTTATATAGGGTTTTCAACAATGAATTGCTCAACAGCGAATCAGAATGCTTCAGGGATAGCAATCGACTGCATAACGTTCAAGTTGACTGATAGCAGATTCAACTTAATGATAGTATTCGCCAGTCTGAAGACTGCCCAGGGCAAACCGCGTGGAGGTTCTATCATGTCTTGCCCCATGGTGGCCCTTAAGAGAGCCGGTGGTTCGTTCTCGGGAGTAACGTCATCTTACACCCTACCAATTCTGCTGAGAGAGTCTTTGACTCTCTCTTTGGTAGCAGTTTTGTCGCCGATTGACTTGAATCTCACCATACAGATAGAGAATTTCACGCTGATTCCAAATCTGAAATCCGTTTTCCAATCCGATGCTTCGTTTTGAAGCTAGAGCCCAAAACGTCCCAAATTCTAACTCTGTCGTTTTTCGCCAATGTCCCAAAATCTTAAATGGCGTCTCACATCTAAACGAAGACAGATAGGAACAAGCCAATTCTTTCACTGAATTTGTCTCACTCTTAGCTTTCAAACGAGCTATCGCACGACAAAATCCGTCCACTGGAAGCCAAAATCGAAGCAAGCTGTCCAGAGGGGGGGACGTCAGCCGAAAATTTTTTCTCTCCGATTGACTTGAAACTCACCATAGCGATGCAGAATTTCACGCTGAATCCGAATCTGACCTCCGTTTTCTCATCCGATGCTTCGTTTTGACGCTACACACCAAAACGTCCCAAATTCTAACTCTGTCGTTTTTCGAAAAATGTTGAAAATTTTTTCTCACCGATTGCCTTGAAACTCACCATACCGATGCAGAATTTCACGCTGAATCCGAATCTGGCCTCCGTTTTCTCATCCGAGCACTCCTTCCACTCGAAACAGCCCATTTTACAACCCAACATTCAGCAGATTGCACGAAAAACATCACACACTATAGCCTCAAGACTAATCCTGGCGGCCGCCCAAGTCCACCACGACACTCTGTCGTTCAAGAGGGGGGAGTCAGCGAACAGTTTGCGAACCAACCTGGCCGGCACACCACGACAGACCTCTGTCGTTCCAGAGAGGGGGAGGACGTCAGCGATGGCGGACATCTTGCGCGGTACAGAAGTGGAGTTTTACTTACTACTGTCCACAGACTTGAACAATTTAAGCACCGTACACTAATTCCTTGTCAGCAGTATAAACGCTGCCTTCTCTCCCTACAAGGACTCGTCAGCACTGATCGGAATGGCTCACTATACTTAATAAAATATGTGGAATGGTTAAATAAGCTGAAGGACTGTGCTATTCAACGTGACTTCGCAGTGCGACTGATGATCATAAAGATTGAAGAGTGCCAGTTCTAGATGCTTTAAACTGGTTTGGACAATTTCTAACCGCGCTGACATCGTAGGGGAAACAGAGAGTCTGCAGCTACCAACGAATTTTTGTGCTTTAATTGAAAAATTAAATGATTGGAAATAATGAATTAACTGGAAATAAATGATAATACAAGGTAGACTAATTGTGAACTTCTAATCACTGAATCTAAAAATATCTAGAATCGCGCGAAAGTCGAATCGCTCACACCATGCTGCTTTTAACTTATTTAGCCAACATCCTCTTATTAAAACAAAATTTAGCGGAAATGATTTTCGATTCAGCCTCTACTTCTTTTAAATGACAATTTCTTGGTTTAAAGATAATCTATAAGTATTTTATTCATTAAATTAGATTGAATCTGCAAATTAAGTAAAGAGTAAAAGTCATGCATAGATCTGAGTAATTATGTTCATTGAAATCGCTCGTTAAAACCATGCGCACCACAAATTACCAATAAAGAAAATCACAGATTCTGGTTCCGGGAAATAATCTGAGACTTGTAATGAACACGCACAAGTTAAAGTTTCATTCAAGCACAATTAAATGCCCATAATTCGTTTTGAAAATGTATTAGATCACTTCGTCACACTTACATGACTTGAAACTAGCAAGCATGCTTGTAGGATAGTGCTGCATTTTCAATTCTCGATGCTCGCAAATCCTAGCACGGCCGGGTTTCCCCTAGGTTCTTCTATACAAATGCCCAGTGCTTAATTCTTGCGAGATTGAACCAAGCTAGGGTAGCATGGCAAACGTGTCGTCTCTAGGAGGTTCAACACATAAAGCTACGTTCACACATGAGAGAAGACCCTTAGAGTTGACCTCAAATCAAACTCAGATTGACACCAACCCGTTCACATTTGAGAGAGAGATCTCAGGAAAAGAGCTGCCCGTCATTTTCATGAGCCACTCTTTCACTTAACTATCGACGCTGAGACTCGCTGAGACATGACCTGAGATATTCTGATACCTAGGTCTCAGACCTGTTCACACTACCGACTTCAGGTTGCAGATAAATTGAAAACTATTCGAACTTTTTTGTTGCGGTAACTCTCAATTTCCGTTCAGACTATGTGAGAGTATTCACACTATTGCTGAGACTCATGGTTCATTTTGTCATAAATCGTCATGAAGGATAGACCTAGGCAAGCCGCTACGGTTTTTACCCCTCTTCGTAAAATAAAAAGAGCATGATCTCATTCGGCATGCACTGTGGGAATGCACTAACCGACGAAATCCTGATGAAAATATTCCTGTTTGTTTCCATAGTAATTTTATGCGCGTCATGATTCAGCGCATTGACATTAAGTTGAATATTGCGTATCTTTAGAAATATGTAAATGCAAGTCAGTTGTTTTTCATGTCTCCTCTACTACTGACTATTTAGTGTCCCGATTTTGGTAGTAAAAAACATGGCCACCATGATATAGCTCTAAACTAATTTCATCAATCATGTTAAAGTAGTCTGTACATGCCTCACCATGTTTCTGTCGTAAATTCAGATTCCTGAAAGAAGCAAAGCATGAAGATATTTTTAAGTATCATAAATATCGTAAATATCATCAGCTCTCAGACGTTTGAGAGAAGCTTGTCTCAGGACCGTTCACACTATCTCTCAGCAAATGTGGTGAGCCTCCCCGTGGTCACCCCGAACAAACGACAACGGATGAAGTTAGTGGGTCTCAGGACTATTCAGACGACGTCGAGTTAGTTGCAGCATAATTTTGATTGACATTTGAAATCGACGATGGAAACTATGATATTGCTGTTTGATTGGATGATTGCCTGAGTCTCAGATCTCGGCACTCATGTGTGAACGTAGCTTTCGTTCAACGTCCGCATTGGATTGCATTGTTTCCGGAGTGATGTATCTGCGGGGTGTACCATATGAGAAAAAAGTGGTTATGTGAGCCATTTACCGAAGCTCCACCATAAAGCAACGAAGATGCCATCCTATATGCAGAGTAACAAACATACCGGGTGGTCCAAAAGTCTTTTCCGGTAAAATCTGTATAAAAGGTATAAAATACACTGTATTATGGAACCGAAGCGCGCATGCAGTAATCCTCCGGTAGATGGATGATACTTGAAATTCACTATAATTATTTCTTAACTGCTTAATTTTTCTAACACAAGCAATGACGGCTCATTTAAATGAAAGAGCCAACTGAATAGGATCATGATATAGACAATTAAAGCAGGTCTCATATGTGTAAGTTGGCAAATGTAGTTGCTTTAGTTAGGCACTACTTTAAAACTGCCAGTATTACAGGGGTCTCACAAATTGCCGGAACCGGGACCACCTGTATCTCTGATTTAAATACTCATTGACGAAATCAGGACAAACAGCCTCTGAGGATAGTCTCATCCTTACGTAGACATGACTCATCTTACCGTGTACATTCTTCGCGTGCTAAATTGGTAGCATGACAGTGGTTCAATTTTTTACCAATGTAGCTCAATGTGCCCCATGTGTGGGCACATTTCTTCGTTTTAAATACGAGCAGGCCTACGTCATGTTACAGTATCGACTGTATAGGCTTATATATTGTAGACTACTGTATAGCTTATAATAATCGTTCAATAAATCGTTTTTTACTTGTGAATAATAGCAATTAGTTGGAGTAATTGGCACCTGTTCCATTCATTTAATTGAATCGAAGATTATTTATCAATCAATTAATTTTTCCTGCCCATGTGTGTAAAACCACGAGTATAAGCGACAAGATTTATTCATTTATTATACTCGTATTTATTTTATCTAGTGCATTTTTGCTTCGATCGTGTTTCAATGATTCGTTGCTGAAATTAAAAAAGAACTGCGCCCTAACTAGGGACTGTCATATCTCCAAAATATAGTACGAAGCCTCTTAGAAAAACACCAACTATTATTTGAGAATCAATATGGCTTCCGGAAAAATCACTCAACAAATTTGGTGCTCTTAAAGATGACAGATAAAGTATACGGCGCAAAAACCAATAACCTATTTACAATAGCATTAAATCTCGATATCTCTAAGGTATTTGATACCGTTCATACAGACATACTGCTAGGAAAATTATACAGGATAGGGATTCGTGACTTTGTACACGAATGGTTTACAACGTCTCTGAAAAACAGGCCGCATAAAGTTCTCATCAATAAGGTACAACCAAAAGTGTTAATTGTTAAGACAGGAGTGCCACAAGGCTCATCTTAAGGACCTTTATTATTTTTGATATACATAAATGACATGAAAAATATAGAAGTTTGTGGTGATCTCAGTCTGTTTGCTGATGACACTAATCTAATTGTAAGTGATAGGACTTAAAAATGTGCCATAGAAAAAGCTCAAATATCATTAGACAAAATCCACGTATTGATGAAAAATAACAGACTTTAGCTAAACTTAGGAAAATGTGAATATTTGCTTATTCCTCCCAGCCTACTAACTAAAAAATCTCGATTTTGATTTGACACTTGAAAACAGTAAGTTACCACAAGTAGATAGCACTAAATTTCTTGGAGTTAAATTTGATAAAAATTTTAGATTCGATAGCTTAATCATATATCGTGGGTAATCAATAAAATGAAAGCATTTACACCGACCTTTTACCAGCTAAGAGGCCATTAAAAACATTATGCACACTGCACAAACAACAATGTCTCCCTTCTATTCAATACTGCTTAATCGCATATGGCAATGGCAACAAGCCATTGTCACAGTCACTTAATAAGCTTCAGCGTTTACATAAGACTTTGATTAAGATAATATACCGAAAGGAAAAACAGTCATTAGATATATCTTTTTTTAACAAGCGTTAATAGTATATGAATGTGGAAACCATGCATGAATTTGAGCTATTGACTCTCGCATACAAAATAAAATACAATAATAGCAGCTTGCCCACATACTATAAAAACCATTTAGAAGAATCAACTATTAGGCGTCGTGAAAACTACAAAATCCCATATTTTAGTACATCCCTATAGCAGAAGAGCAGTAAATTTAAAATGCCATTTTTGTGGAATGGTCTTCCAGACAACATTAAAAAAGCTAAAACAACAAAGGAATTCAAACAAAAATTAAAATCACTGCTCATAGATAAAATGAATTATTTTTGATGTGCATAGAAAAACAAGTGCTATACTGAATCATCTGAACTTCATACACGTACGTAATAGAAAACTTTTATGTCAATAATCAGACTCATCTTGCTAAATAGTACGATAGTATCCGTTCTTGTGTATTTCTAACTGTATAAAGACAAGTAAGTTTATGTACAGTATATGTTTGTGTAATACTTAAATTCATTTATAAGCAGATACATTGCATAATGCATATAGGCTATTATTTCGTATTTGTTTAAAGATTACTTCATTAGGTGACTGAACGGGAGGTTTTTTAAATTCACCATTGCTTGATCGAAATCAAAAATAAGATCTCTCCCTTTTTATGTCACGAGGTTCTATTGTAAATAAAATAAAGTGACCCGACGCGTTTCGTCTTAAAGACTGTCTCAAGGGTACCCTTATTTTTGATTTCGATCAAGCAATGGTGTTTAAAGATTGTAAATTTGTATGTAAATCTGTAATTTGTAATCCCTTTCTGTTCTTTGTAATGAACCGTGCATGCAGTTTGTATATACGCAACGCAGGAAATAGGGCCAGGCCTAATACCCTATGTGCGGGTCATCTTGTCCTTTTCTCCAATGTAATTGATGTTATGAAATCTGTCTTATGTAAAATGTATTTCACGCATGTAAAATGTATAACTAAAACCCATCTGTATGAAGAATAAATATATTTTCTATTCTATTTTATATTCGTATCTTAAACACATTCTAAAATATGAATGATCGAAAACCGTGCATCATCTTGCATGACTCCACTGATTATACATAATTCTCAGGTCTATGGTCGACTTAGCGATGTTCACATGCTGCAGCTTGACCGCTCTCAAAACATAGCTCATCAATTAATCTGAGGAAATGTACTTGTAAAGAGAACAGTGCATTTGCCTGTCTACTTGTGTCAAGAATTGCATGCTACTCGGGAGATGTAGCAAGACAGCAACATGATTTTATATAATTCAGATGAAATAATTTGATTTGCCTCTGCAAAATAAGTGAAACTTGCTTCCCAATTCAGTAGAATTATTATCTTTAGATTTCTCCTACCATTAGAAACAAATGCATCGTGATTTACATGGAAACAGTTCATTTGCTGGTGCCAACGATAAAAAGAAATTTATCTCATTTATCTCAAAACAATCATTTCATTATTGAAATTGTTGAATAAAATTTACTTGCTTGAGAACCGATAAATCCATAACTAGAGGAGTCGCATTTAATTTCACAGCAGACCTAAATATCTATCAAATCGCAAATCGGAGCTTAATTTTTTATTCGAATGAAGTAATCGATTCAGATTCTGATTAGTCACTCGCCTCTAATTGCATTTCCATTGTATATCTGTAGAGCATGTCCTTCTAAAATATATTGATAAAAAGTGCGACTGTTGAAAGACAGTGCATAGTTTATTCTATCATCTACATGTATGAGGCGCTGCATTTCATTCTTTTTTCATTTTATCCCCTTTCTTGAACAAGATAGGACTTGGATTACACCTAGTATACAAGTATATAAAATACTTGATAAACAAAAAGTACTGAGCCTTTGAAGCGGAGCCCTACAAGTGCAACAATTTCATATTCAAAGTGAAAGATGAGATTAAAAAATGAGAGCGCTTCAAAAAGCTGCTGATGCAATTAATGAGGTTTTCTCAAAGTCCTGATCTAACGCATAGAATCGGGACAATTGTCAGAGATAAATGAAAGCTGACTAAGTAGGTCAGTCTCGGATTGGTCGCTTTAAGCATTTCATTTCAAGCGGTCCGCCACCTGCTTGAATACCTTGAAAAGACGGAAAAACCTCATGCAGCGACAATCGTCCGCCCAGACCGCATGTGAACGCTAATGCCTCCCTAGTCGCTAGCGCATGCCTATCTACGACCTAGAAGTCACCGCATTATCTATGCAGTCATGTGTTATTCCTCCTTGATGGAAACATAACGTACTCTTGTCGAAAAGAAAGAATGCTTAATATTCAACTAAGACTTATCACCATTATACTGATACTTTCGAAGATCTTAGAACGCTGCGTTCTGGAAGCAATGCCCAGGTCATTTTCAACATTTAAAGCTTTTCGAAAGAATCAAACACAATTTCCGAGCGCTCTAGATATTGCATGGAGTTGGAAGTGGTACCATTAGGATTGTATTGATCTCTTTCATGTGGACTTGTTGATGTCTACTTGTGCAGTGCTGACCCAAAAAGCTTCGGCTACAGATGCAAAACAAACAAGCAAGGTGATAAAACAAGCAAGGTGTCCAGCACAACGACGAGATCTATAACGCATCACTTGTCCATTCTTCTCAGTTTGAAAGTTGACAGTGCAGAGTTGCATTATTTGTAAGACTATGCATTTCTGGATGGCAGCTGCATAATGAAAAAGAAAATATATTTTTTAGAAAAAATTATCATCAGACCTCTTGAAATGTGAGACTTAGAATAACAATAATGTCTCTGATAACTGATAAACCAGGAGAAATAAGTCGAAGCAAATGAATACAAACTGATTGGAAAATACATCCGCATACCAGCAACATCGGCTTTTATACCTTGCATGTTGGTGCAGAAAGCATTTACTCAAGCATTGTTGTCTACGTAGTCTCAAAGGAATTGCATTTGAATTCTGAGATAACTTTGATTGTAGACACTAGTCACACAACTTTTACAGTGATTGCAATTTTCGTTTGCTCCATATATTTGCCGTCCCAATTCACGTTGTATAAATATGTTAAGCATAACTGAAGTTCCGAAATCGCCGGTCTTTGAATCGTCAATTAACTTTTCACAACAATGATAACTGTTAGTGAGTTCTGGCTTGTCTAATTGTCCAGCGTTTTCTTCAGTAGCCTTCTCTGAAGCTCATCTTTGTTAATGCCTTTTCGCAATATGTCACAGCTTTCTTTCGAATCCACAGTTTCTTTTTTGCAGGATCTCGTGAAGAGATTTCTGCGTCGACCGGATTTGCAAAGTATCGTATTACATCCATCAAATAAAAAAGCTTCACCTCTGATCATTTTGCAAGATATTCTGCATGAGACTGGCCACTTCAACTTCCTTTCATAATCAGCTATTGTAAATGAAAATCCATTTATTTCAAAAGAACTAAGACAGATAAAAAAAGCCAGAATCCAATTTGAAGCGAACATTGTCTCAAATGAATTGTCTTATTGAGCAAAAGCAGGAGTGTCGTTTTTCTACAACACATTTTAACAAAGATTTTATGAATTGATAAAGTTAAGTCGTTATAGGCTAAATAAATCATGCAATCATGTTGCACAGCAAATCATCATACAATAAAGCTTTCCAGTATAGACAATCAGGACAATACTTCTCTGCGAAGACTTTGACTTGGTCGGCAAATTTTTCATCAAGCATTTTTGAGTCATTCATGACTTTAAACATTTGCGGAAGTAGTACCGTAAAGCATTGCCATCTTTGCATTAATAAAATTGCTTTCAAGTGTCAATCAGGAATTTGATGTGGAAAATATATACAATATTGAAATTCAATTATACCAAAGGATTTGGACAAACCAGGCACTTCAAAAATGCCGTTACGGGTCGAATTGTGCACTAAAAAATTGAATATGGATTGCCGTTCACTACCGGTATATCAAAACCATATTTCTAATGAAAACAATTTTTACAATTACAATATTTGTTCGGTGAGTTTTCGAGCCTGGCCTATTAGGTCTGCAATACGTTCAGGTCTGGTTAAGTTATCACTAGGCCTATTGAATGCAACACCAAGCGAATTTTTTTCTTATTCAGAACAGAGCACTCTTTTTGAACAAAACGTCTTGATCTGCCTTGTTGATGTATACGAAGCACCTGAAAATCTGATAATAGCACAAACTTTGCATCCGCCCCAATTGTAGCCTACAATAATCGTTAAGTAAATGCTATTTATTTAATTCAAAAGGAAAGCTACTTTGAAATTGAAGTTCGCTGAATTTTACATGCTGAAAATTTCAGAAGAAAACTTAAGAAATAAGCCTTAATTCCTTCTCAAAATTATACAATATATCAATTTGATTATTTGAAAAATCGTCAAATGGATGTTTTGATGTTTTGTGCGAAAGTGAATACAGGAGAAGGAGACACTTTGCCATACTGATGCATTTGCCGTAAATCTGAACGAAAAATGTTCTTTTTTAGGAAACTGTTATAATTTGTAGATACTTGAGATGGGTCTACTTCTTGCAAGCATGAGAGACTGTTATGATGTATTTCCAGGTCTAATTTTATTAGACAAGTTTTTTTGATAGGGTCTACGATTACTCAATGATAAATAGGCAAAATTGCTGACATGCAGATATTTTCCTTTCCTGAAGTAGCTGATGGATTATGTTCATAGTTATCATAGTTTTCATCTGATATTCGCTTGTCTAAGAACCATTGAAATACGCTAGCAATCAATGACGTAACTTACATTTACTTGTCTCCACAGAAATTGTGATTTCAGCAGTGAATTTGTTTTGAGTTGATCAAACCTTCTTTCTCTTCATGTCCCAAATTTATCTAAGTAAAAGTTTCAAAGCAAGCCTGCTCCTACCGATTACTCGCTTCATTTCAGAGGATGGAACCGGCATGCCGGTCCGACCGGTACTACTGCCTGCCCGGTCCGGTGTGATTGACCGGCACCGGACCGGAACGACCAGCACGAACATGACTATATGTGAGTGTGCATCTTCCTCAAATAAGTTGCGCTGCCACACGTGGAAACAATAATCATCACTAGTTCTCATTCCAATTCTAAGTTCATTCGAGCAATGGGTCCTGAGCTAGAGGCCGAAGAGCTCAAATTACCCATATTAGTCCCGCCTCTACGTATGATTTTCATTGATTGAGGCGAGACCCTGAATGCTTGTGTGTTGAACTCTGCTCGTGCGTAATTTACATAACAGATAAAGATTAATCTGAAGAAGTTAATATAGTCAGTGTTCAAAATTTTCCTAAAATGGAAAAGTTTGAAAAAGCAACAAAATTTACACATTATGCTATCGGCGAGTAGCAAGCGCTGTGGGGGCTATCTGTAGCGATGACAGAGAAGTGAGAGAATCAGTAACAGCTCCTGTAGAGCCAATTTTAAATGAACTTACAAATCCACGCCGGCATAGCACATGCCACGGGTAATTACGGAACACCCCAAACATCCGCGGTTAAGGACATTCTATTCTTCTACCCGCGTGCATACGTGCATAAGAGTCAGAAATCACTTGATCTGATGCTGTCAAAACATGGGAAATGTTAATTATGAATACGCGCGGGCGAGCGTTTATAGTTTGTGCGTCATCGTACCTGCGCTGCCGCTTGAACCACGGATGAACTGCTAAGCATGTTCTGTCTTCCCTGAGCATGAAATTGAGGTCCTATGACATTGTTTAGCCTCTGATACATGCAGACACGTGAGACGCAAAGTTAGGACTGCCAACTATACTACTGCAGCAATATCCCGCATAGCCACGGATGTTTGGGGTCATGTGTAATTACGCGTGGTTCACACGTGAATTGAGCGTGGCAACACCTAGTGTACTCTGACAAATGCAGAGTTCTATCATTCTTTTGCTGGAGTCGGATCAAATGATGGGACTGCAGACTCCGGTCTATTTTGTAAAAACTGTCCACTGTGCGATGAGAACCTACATCACGTAAATGTTGAACACTGATAGAAACTAGAAGCCGAAATATCTTTCTATGAACATGCGGAAAGCACGGTCAGTAGAGCCTATACTTAGTACCGGTATATATTTAATTTTTGCTACAACAATAGCTATAACTTCCACGCGTTTGTAGCACTTGTTCAAATTAGATGATATTACGTTTTAAATACACCGACGGATTTGCATTCTATAAACATTCAGCAATTTTGAAAAAATGGAAAGTTTTCATTTAGCCGACTACTAATCGTCTTACTGCTAACTTCAGCTGCTTGACGATTTCCACCGCAGTGGCATTTATACATATGTTCGAATCACTCTGATGCTGACTTTTGGCATACTTTGACGTCATTTGTTTTTCATCAGATTGCGACTTCGCTACTTGCCAACGAAACGTGAAACTTTATAAATAAAAAACCTTGCTAGGTTGGAGAGGATTTTAATTCTGAGCTTTCGCCCACTCGAGTAATACATGCAAGCAATAGCAAAGCTTTATTTTATTAGCAGCTACGCTAAAATTATACCTTTGAAGCAGAACGAACTTACTTATGCATTTTCCTCGAGCTTTATACTTAACTAACTTCAGGCATAATATGTATTATATATTGAGCAACTAGGTTTCAACTAAAGTAATCACATAAACACGGAGTGGGCTCCGAAGTACCTCACATTAATTGAAATTGCGCATAAATGTACGTCATGGTGACTATTTTGAGTGTATAGCCTACTCTCACTTCTACTGCGTTCTGACTATCGAGAAAGATTTACGAAATGCAATGTGCCCCACGTTCCCCTATTGATAAACTGAGTCACGAACCAACACACAAGGCATTCATTTATTTACAAAATCACGGTACGAACAGTTTTCACTATTGTCCAACGATGAAATCCGGAAAACTGAGTGACCTCAAAAATAAACTTTTAATAAAATAATATCTGTACACAGTGATTGAAGGAAAGCATAAGCACCAGAATGTTCCCACTTCTCCACAACTAATTACATTTGATCAAAAGTCACTATGGCAATTTCAGCAATCTAACGGTGGCAGGTTGGATTTCTGTGACAAATAACTTTGCAGCCGAACAATTCCATGCTCCTGAAAAGGAAAAAATATTTTTATTATATTTAATGTCTCAAGCCAGGATCACGTGGTAGATTTCAAGAAACTATACACACATTATAAAGAAAATTATAAAGTAAAAAAGGCTTCGCATTTTCCTGGATAGATGTAATCCAAAAAGCCTTCATATGCAAAAATTGATTGGTCAAAATCACACATAACATTCTGCCTTGGTCATTATTATACTCTTTTAGATGCCAAAATCCTATTTCTCTTAAAAGACGATGCATTTCGATATTTAAACGATACCATTCACAGCAGTTAAACAGCTCCATAGGAGTGGCAGTAGCATATACAGTATCTGAACGACGGAGCATGCATAAGAAAGTGAAAGCAGACAATGTAGACAGTTTCAGGAACATCAGCATATATTCGTATGTCAGTACTACATATGTTTATATATCGCAGGCAGACTGATCGAGAATAAATGACAACTGACAACAATCATTTCCAAAAAATCAGTTCCTATTAAACTATGTGTCTGAATGCAATTGAATTCTACCTTTTCCAGATAATATTATTATAATAGTATAAGTGAATCAAGAAAAATCGACGTAGAACGCGTATATTAACATGCTTTTCTTTAAGTATTCTATGCATTGAATCATACTCTAGTTTATCTTCAGTTTGTCAGTTGAGCAGCTGATTCATGAGAATAACAATTCTGACCTGTCGACTTCCATTCAAAAAGGTAGAAAATGTAGTTTTCGTATCTACGTAGGGTGAGTAGAAATTAAGAGCATAAGTCATCAAGGAAGATTCATGAAAATCAAACTCCGATGGATCACCTCGTTCATTTATTTGCCAATCTCTGCTGTCCGCTGACGAATTTAGGAGGGCGAGCGAAAGCTTCGAAGCTTTTTGAAACAAATCTACGATGCGATTCATTGAAATTTTGTTTTTTCATTGATAAGTCCCACTCTCGTCGAGGATGCCGATGAATCGAACTTCTTGTTCCAAGAATTAGTGAATTGCTGTTTTTCTAAATGCTCACTCTACTCGGGACGTGCATAATCGTGGTTATGACAAAAATCCTAAGTCAGTACATATAAACTAGTGTCTTTTAGGC
>CAJQUW010008916.1:0-24190 GCA_907163375.1 Prostheceraeus crozeri
AGAAAGCCAAAAAAATTGTTTGTTGATAAAGGGTCGGAATTTTATAACCGAAACGTTCAGCCACTATTTGAAACTGTTTATTCAACTGAAAACGCTGGAAGGCCGTAGTGATAGAAAGATTCAATCGGACGTTAAAAAATAAAATTTTCAAGAAATTTACTCAGCAAGGAAATCAGAAATGGTTGAAGATATTACCAGGAATTGTGGAAGAGTACAATAATAAAGTTCATTCTGGTATTGAAGAAACCCCAAAGAATGCTTCTGACGACCTGATTTGATACGAAAGAAAATATTCGAGAATAATAATTTGAATGAGAGTAATCCGAATTTGCAGAAACTTAAGCCGAAATTTAAAATTGGAGATAGAGTTAGAATATTTAAATATAAGAACAAATTTGAAAAAGGCTTTGTTGGCTATTGGACTAAAGAAATATTTGAAGTTTGCAAAATAAATAAAACTTATCCGATTACTTATGAAATTAAAGATTTAGATAAATGAGGATATCAGAGGTCGTTTTTATCAAAATGAATTACAGAAAACAGAGCTTTAACCTTTAGGTGGCGCTTTAGCTAGCTTCGCTTGAGTTATAGATTGTTTAACTCTAACATAATATCTAGAAATGGTACTCCTTTTTGTAATTTAAATAAAACATAAAGACATAATTGTCCACAATAAGTAGTGCCTGGTGTTTGAATTTGAAACGTATTGTATGTTCCCGTTCCAAGTATTCTTTTACTTCATTTGTAGGTGGAAGCCCGTATGAGTCAAAATAATAATTATCTCCGTTTTTACTAAAGATACCTGCTGACCAATGTACGCCGTTTTGGTCTGAAGTGTGAAGATTCGTTATGAAATTTACAGTTATTGATGGAACTTTGTTCCGTGAACTGAAGGTTCCTGATGGCCTATTTTTTAGGAATTGTAATTCGTTTCTCATTAGAACATGAAAATTCTTTATTCCTAATTCATTTGCGATTTTCTTTAGGTCGAAATTTGTCGTAGTTTGCGTTCCATATAATTTAAAAAACTCATTTATGTTGCTCATTTTATAATAAAAAAATTTCTTAAGGGACCCCTAGAAGTCAGAAGGGAGGGGGTATTGATTTAAAACTGTTCTCTAATGATGACTTTCCTTGCTACTTAGTCAGAAGGGGGTATTGATTTAAAACATTTTTATAATGATGACTTTCCTTACTACTTAGTCAGAAGGGGGTATTGATTTAAAACTGTTCCACAATGATGACTTTCCTTACTACTTATTCAATTTTGAAATGATTTAATTTAATCTAAATTAAAACGTTACATTGTTACATTGTATTAGTAGAGTTAGTGTTTCGCACATCTTTTATCAGTAGTAATTCATCCCTCATCAATATGTGAAAATTCTTTATTCCCAATTGCTTAGCAATCTCATTTCAATCGAAATTTGATGTGGTTTGTTTGCTGTATATTTTTAAAAACTCAGTCATGTTATTGACCTGAGGACATATATCGCCTACATTACTCAGTATAACTGACGGATTTTCATCATTCATTTTAAATGAAATAAATTCCAATAACTGCAATAATGTCTACTTCTTGTACAGAAAAATGAAAACAACGGCAGTGTATTTTGCATCAAATATAATAATACAACAATCAATCTTATCACACAATTGTACAATTCCAGTCTACTACCATGAGATGGAGAACAAAAGGAAATTTAATTACATTTCAAAATAATCCAAAATGCAATACTACTAAGTTCCATGAATCATGCTTACATACCAAAGATTATGTTACATACTGAAATATAGATCTATACAATTCCAATCTACTACCATGAGACTGGAGAACAAAAGGAAATTTAATTACATTTCAAAATAATCCAAAATGTGTTACTACTAAGTTCCATGAATCATGCTTACATACCAAATATAATAATACAACAATCAATCTTATCATACAATTGTACAATGTCAGTCTACTACCATGAGCCTGGAGAACAAAAGAAAATTTAATTACATTTCAAAATAATCCAAAATGTGTTACTGCTCAGTTCCATGAATCATTCTTAAATACCAAATATAATAATACAACAAACAATCTTATCATACAATTGTACAATGTCAGTCTCATGGTAGTAGACTGGAGAACAAAAGAAAATTTAATTACATTTCAAAATAATCCAAAATGTGTTACTACTTATAAAGAAGTCTTCATAAATATGTATACATCAAATATGTATGTACATTGCACATATCTTAAAAAGTGAAACAACACAGTTAATGTTCATTCATCTTGGGAACCAAACCTCAATTCTTCTATAGTTGTCGGTTGATTCAATTTTTCTATATAAATTTTAATTTCTTTAAAATGTTTTCTAACAAAACTAATGGGCATTGATAAATTTAAAAATAATACGTGTGGTAGAATTAGATCTGATAAGTTCATCAAGAAATAACAATAACTTACGTTATAGGAAATTCTAAATAGTTCCAAGTTTGCCACAAATCTGTTTTTTTTATTGTCACTCAATTCCAGAATTCTTTTAAATCCATAACCTTGATAAGCAGCACTTCTCAGCAACGACCCATGGTGCACTTTATCACTTGCAATCAATTTTGAAATCATAGTAGCACTATCTTCGATGGTAATGAAATGTTCTTTTGTAACATTGAACTGAGGAATTGTAGTAGTGGTCAGATACTGTTCTATTTTACTGTAATATCCTCCACTTGTTTTTGAGAGTCCAATTTGTTCTTCTTTCTCGATTGAATTTCTAACTTCCACTCTTCAAAGTATTTATTCGCAGTTTCCTTGTGCTCTTCTTTAATTAAGTTTAGTAAAATCGGCATGTAAAACGAAAAAGCTTCCGCGGCAGTACGTTTTGGCATTTTGCAATGAAGAAAGAAAACAGTCATAGTTATGATTAATGGAATTGTAAATGAAGTCTTACTTCCTACATGCTGCAATATATTCCACGTCATTTTTGATCCTTAATCTTTAATACGGGTAACAGCTGCTTACTCTGTAATTCAATGGCTCAGGAATGCGATAAGCAGCTGCAATTATATCATGTATGCGGGAGCAGCTGTTCCCTACAATTGGGAGGTTCTTCAGAGTGCAAAGCAGTAACAATAACAGGCATTGTGAGAGATTGTGTTACATTCTTAAAGAAATATTATTAGACACATGATATATTTTAAAAACCTGAAAGATGGATAAAATTCATGAATTTGAAATTCTCAACTTTTCTGATTTTTTCGGTGTCCTGGAACGGTCATGATTTAAGCAATGAAAATCGAACCGAAGGTTCTAGGGCTTCGCCCGATTGTAATTCTCAAATTTTGAGATTTTGAAAAATTTGAAAATTGGGCATTTTTAAAAACGCCCAAATCGGAGCGAAGCTCCTCTGGCTTTAGCCGATTTATGAATTTAGGTCTTCATAACCTGAAAAAGGGTTCAAATTCATGAATTTATGTCGTTTTTAAAAATGCCATTTTTTGAAAAAATGGTACTTTTTGAATGGACTAAATTCATGAATTTAGGTCTTAAAAACCTGAAAAAGGGACTAAATTCATGAATTTATGTCGTTTTTAAAGATACCAATTTTTTTGATTTTATGGTGTCCTGGAACGGTCTTTTACCCATTACTCATGTCACCTAGTGTATATTCACTTCGGACGAAATGCGTGGTTATGATCTCATCTGCAGTACTAAACACAATGTCACATCAATCACGTAAAAACAAATTATGGAATTGTACCGAATCTGGGTGTTCGAGTCAGATGCATTACTTTGCACTCATTGGCGAACGCTCATCATCTGATCGCAGTCTTTTCTGAACGTCAGTCAGCTGCTATTGTTGACGTGGTGTCCTCTCCGACGAGAAACGAAGGTCAGGAACAATTGGGTTGCGCTTCCCTTTCTATATTTAGGTACCGAGCCTCCATCAAGAATAACGGAGAATTTCATTGTAAAAATTGGAGAAGGCAAAGCATTATGTCTTTCGGGAAAGCCAATATTGGTACGGGCGCGTGCGCTTGCTGCCTCACACGCACACAACTCTCTTTCGCTCCGTCTGAACACACGACTAGCATGTGTGTCTAATCGTTCGAAGAAAACAGCTATGATTTGTGAACGCGCAAAACTGTTCACTCTGTGGTTGAGCGTTTGATTTTGAGACGGAAAGATGTGCACAGCTACCACGAGAAACCATCGAATTTGAATGAAATATAATGAATGATGACACTTTTAATTTTTGTAAATGTTGGTAAATTATTATTGAGGATGCGCCGAAGGCCTCGCAGGTACGGAGAAGACGCCACTGATTATGAGATTATTCACTTTTCAGCAACAGCAAATATCGCGTCCATTTGCAAGATATCCAATGTCTGATCAGTAGGGCAATAATTCTTTATGATCAAAAAATCGAAAAAATATGACCTAGAAAAACTTGAAATATTACCAAACATGCCCAAAATACTCAGATGATGACCAAAACATGACTTAAAAATCTTAGATTGCAATTTAGTAAGATGCAAAAATCTTAAAATATAGCAAAAATTATGTTTCCATTTTCAGGTAAAAAGTCAAAAAGTTCAATTTACGACAAATAAAACGATTTATTTCAAACTTTTGCCATAGTATTTTGGATTGGAACTGTCCTCAGCGCATTGCGCTGTTGAGAAGACCAACCAATATTGCGTCTTTTTTCAAGCATAGGTAATTTCCTATCCCTTCTTCCCGACAACTTTAACAGTCGAAAAATACAGAAAACTGACCAAAATATGACTAAATATGATCAGACACAGAAAAATGTAACAATTTTGCTTTGCCCTAAAAATATGGCAAAAACATGACATGTCATAACAAAATTACCCTACTGATCATCTATGTTCCTGGATTCTTCAGCCAATTATTCTCTTTGCAGACATTCGTCATTGCCAATGTATGTTATGAAATCATCTCGAATTGTCATTAATTGATTGATGCCAAATTAATTGATTGCTTAGAAATTACAATTTCAATTAATATATGATATTAAATTTCAATTATAGTTAGTTGATTGTCAAAGCATGCCAGTTTCAATTATTTGATTGAAGAGAGCATTAAAAGGTGCAATAAATATTTTATAATCCCTGGTAAAATCATAATGATCTGGATCGTAACCCTATCGTGCACTCCTGGCCCTTTGTGAATGCAAAAATTTCAACATCTATCATTCAATATTGCTTTTTTGCAGGCGGCAGAGCTGTAGATGGGTCAGAAATTTCAACAGCAACTTCAATACCAATCCTTCGGTGTTTTGCAGACTATCCTTACGAAATTATTTTCACTCCTGGACCCAGTCGAGTGACTACTTTCTACAATCACAGGAAACATACCTGCACCGATTTTGTAATATTTTATACAGTTTTGGTAAATTTTGTTATTAACACTGCCATTGCTGTCCTCAATTTGTACTGTTTAGTAGTCATTGTATGTAAGAGATTATTTATATTTCGAAACTTTGCCTTTACTTTGAGCTTAAGCGTTGGTTTTATTCTTTACTCAAATGGATACAATTATCTAATATTTTATCGTTACTTATTTGAATTGACACGAACAACTTGTTTGCTTGGTTATAATATCTTTGGTTTTGGAGCTCATGTTTACCTCAATGCTTTATTATGCTCGAGTATCAACTGTATGGGTGCGATAATCAGACCATTTACTTATCGCTTAATCCTTTCTGCAAAAAGATTCATGTTTTTTTATATTGTTTACATTATAGTCTTGTTGATAGTTTACATTATTTATCCATTAATTGTTTATCGAAATATTTTGGATGGACATTTAGTTCTCTCGTGTTCGACCCACAATGTATTTGATGCGAGTTATCTCTACTTTATTACGATATTCTCTCTATTCGTTTTATTAATAATTGCTATTGTCAATTTAATCATTTTGATTGCCGCTATACATGTTATATCATCTGGCAGAAAACTTATTGCAAATGGGAAGTCGATATCAAAAAGAACCGTGAAATTATGCATTAAACAATTGTTGATAGTTTTATTGAATATTTTGTCCAATATGCCGATTGTGCTAAAAACGATTAATGTGCAAGCATTTAGTGACTTAAACTCTATCTTGATAGCAATGACAGTTGGATTCTGGAATGTATTGATTTTGTGTCTATGTGATTCAAAGATTCGTAAGGCTTTACTTTATTGTTAACTGATCAGATACGGCCTATACGCTTATTCAGAGGCGTAGCGTCCATTGCGGCACTCGGGCAGTCGAATGCATTTTTAGATAAATTTCCCAACATATTTTAATCATGTACAATGTGCTCCAGTGACCAAACGCTACATCTTATTTTAAGCAAAGTCATTCATCTCAAGTCTTTGGCCCTTTTCGAGTTGCCAAATCGATGTGACCTTGTCAACTCGAAAAGGTGATTATTTGCAAAAATTTGCACTTTTTACATGAACTTTGTCAAGGTCTCTTCGAAATTTTCAGTCGGTCAGAGCTCGATTATTTTGGAAAAACCGGCAATTCTAAGTTTGAAAACAAATTAGTAAATTGCAATTGCGTGTAATTTGTGATTCCGTTTCATCCAAAATATTTTGATAAAACCAAAAGTTTAATTTTTTTTGTTTTACTATATGGTCATGCACAGGAAAATTTAAAATGTCGAAAAGCTCGTGCATACAGTTAATTCTTTTGATGTTGATGTCCAAATTTTTTTTCCTATTATCCAACTCCAATCTCTAGTGCAGTCTTTCTGTTAATGTCCACTCATCAGTTTCACCTAAATTCATAGCACGGTGATTATTCATTGAAATATAATCAGGTTGCAAATCTAAATGAGCTCTTTCTATTTTGGTCGGCACACACGATATCCTAGTAAAGTGAGAAGAGACTTGCTTTGATTTACTACAATCAGAGGATAATTTCAATCCAGAGGAATGGCGATGGCCTGTTGAGAGGAATAATATATCCTCCACAAGTAATGCTATTCTCTGGTCGGTTTAGATGCAGTGTCTTCCATTGTTAGGCAATGGGAACAATCATTAATCAACATTCCTCTGGATTGCGCATGCAATTGAAAAAATGCTCTGACTGGTAGCACAAAAGAAGCCTCTTCTCATTTCATAAGGACATCGTGTGTGCCGACCAAAATAGAAAGAGCTCATTTAGATTTGCAACCTGATTATATTTCAATGAATAATCACCGTGCTATGAATTTAGGTGAAACTGATGAGTGGACATTAACAGAAAGACTACACTAGAGATTGGAGTTGGATAATAGGAAAAAAAATTTGGACATCAACATCAAAAGAATTAACTGTATGCACGAGCTTTTCGACATTTTAAATTTTCCTGTGCATGACCATATAGTAAAACAAAAAAAATTAAACTTTTGGTTTTATCAAAATATTTTGGATGAAACGGAATCACAAATTACACGCAATTGCAATTTACTAATTTGTTTTCAAACTTAGAATTGCCGGTTTTTCCAAAATAATCGAGCTCTGACCGACTGAAAATTTCGAAGAGACCTTGACAAAGTTCATGTAAAAAGTGCAAATTTTTGCAAATAATCACCTTTTCGAGTTGACAAGGTCACATCGATTTGGCAACTCGAAAAGGGCCTTTATTTCATCTTTCCAACGGATGCATGTATAACTGTCGGTGGTTTTATCTCTCTCGTCGGAGTGTCGCCGAGATTGCACTGATTGGTGAAAATCTAACACGAGTCTAAAATCAGAACAATGACTCGTTGATGTCATCGACAAATCAGCCAATCTATCAGTGCGCCGTTCGCGCGTGTGCCAGAACAGCTCGTCGCCGCCACTGCATGCAACTCACAGATAAGCAATCTATCCACGTGATTCAACCCGGGCGAAGAAAAGGAATTCTTTACGAGTTACAGCTACACAAACGCTGACTGGTTAATCAAGGCGAGTTTGATAAACGAGCAACCACAAGCAAACGTGTAGCTGATATAGGTTACACAAGCATACCTACACTTCTTCATTCTTTCATAATTATTTGAAAACATCAAAGTGACTTCGACCGGATATTATATACATATGCTGCATTTTACAAAGTAACGATGACAAAATTGATTGTAGCCCCAGAGACGTTTTGAAGCACGCTACGCCACTGCGCTTATTTATCTTTTCATGTAAGAGCAAAAAATATATCGCTTATCAACACAAAGTGTTTTAAATTGTGGCTACATTAAAGTCTGGTCAAACACACTTTGAAATACACATTTTGCACAATTAATGCTACAGGCCTGCTTTCAGAGTTTACTGCATAAGACCTTACTAGCCTCTTTTTCCTTCGCTGATTAATTGAAGTGTCAAATCAAGCAAAGGTGAAAAAGTCACTTATTTGGAATGAAGAAATTCGTAACCCTTTTATCAGGTCAGGGTGTTGAGAGTCTCTGTTGGACAAGTGTTTACATTTTGTCAGCAACATAATTTTTTCAGAAATTGACCATCAAGTTAATTTCTTAATGAAGAAATGCTTATGTCAATGATTAACTATTACAAATGCTAATATATAATGATTGAGTAGTATAATATACTATACACAGGAGGCCGGGCGTGCCGTTTTATGCATAGGCCTACTATAAATAACGTGTTATAATTTCGATGCTGGTGAAACTATGGTAATGGTACGATCAATTTTGTCTGCAACTTGCTCCATTTTGTTCAGTTCATACAAAAGCTTGTTTTCCTATCATTGAGACTTAGATCATAGAGAACCTAATATGCCTACTCTATGACTAGATATTCATGTTGATAGCAATGTCACTCAATAAATTATGCTAAAGTATTTATAGGCCCATTTTGTTCAAAGAAGCATTCATTGACAACTTTGCAAATTTTTTGTCTTGACGTCGGTGACGGGAGCAAATTGTCATTCCAACTGCTTAATTGCACATGCACCTACAAAAGACGCGGATGAACTGTAAGTTGAGCACCGTCAGACTTCAGGTCGGTTTGTAGATGAATTTGGATGATCAGTTTGTTGAGTGCTCAGCAACATCGGATTCAATCATCTTTACAATGACAATTGAATCTTGTCGAAGTTGCTTGAATATGTAAGGACATGTTCTTCTTCTTATGTCAACGCTAATCGCTCTCGGAGAGCATGATTGACTTTCAAACTTTCACTATCTCTCTTGAAAATTGTACAATCATTACAGCAACTCAGAGGCGTCGCTAAGGACACATCATTGGGGGGGGGGTTTGCTAAATTTTACCTGATTTACAACTAAGAACCAAAATTTACCTGATTATTGCACACACGCATACTCACACACACATTCCAACATGTTTCATGATTATAACCTGCAGAAGAGGTACCTAGTCATCTAATCGGCCGGAAATGACGCCTATAAATGAAAAATAATTTAATTGGTGGTTCATACGAATATTATTCATATTGAGTAGTCTCAACTGCTAAGGAAATTTTCGATGGTGTTTGCATCGAGAAAGTTAACACGCTGTTAACAATAAACTTCTACGCACAGAGATGACGGTGTGCCTTATTCATACCGTGCGCTTTCCGCGGTGCGCGTGTGACTGACGCGGTATGAGGAAGGTTCGATGAAATCCTTCGTCATCTCCTCAAGGGACAACGCAATAGCCAGAACTTATATGAATCAACGGCTAAATACACTACACAGCTAGGCAGAATGAGTTGCAGGCGTTTCAGCGTCAGGTGATTCAGTACCAATATTCACTGGCCACAGGGCTGCCAACTGTCCCGATTTTTTCGGGACGTACCGATTTTTTGCCATAAATTTGCCTGTACCGATTTTTCGGTACGTACGATTTTTTGCTCTTGAAATTCCGCTGTCCCGAATTTTGTACCGATTTTTCAATTTTAAAACTCGGATTCAGTTTTTTGTGGCCTGAATTTCTCAAAGTTTATAGGCTTCCATATGTCTATCAGATATGCTTTTTGCATTAAATTGAAGTGCATTTGTTTTCTTTTTTGGCTAAACGAAAGCAAATTTTGCAATGACAATGTGCGAACATGTTTTGCTCCGTCGGAACCTTCTCCGGTGCGCTGTTGAGAGCCGTGGGGGCGCGCTGCTCCAGTACACATATACTTCTCCCTGTTGGCCTACTGGGATACATTATTGATAATTGTTAAAAAAGAAAGAATGCACTCCCTTGTGTTGTTACGTCTTTAATGTAAGTTATGAATAGAACAACATAAAACAAGGGGACCCGACGTTTCGTCCTACCAGGACATAATCTTGGGTAGATAAGCCTGGTCCAGGCGGTGCCAATGGTTTATATACCAGAGTTATGGTCTATGTACTGGTCTACAGTTTAAATGCATGCTTTTTATGATTGGTACTTTACCAATTTATTGTTTTCTCGTTTCATCTCTGCGACGTTCATACAATGAGGTAAGTGAATTCGTTCTATTGTTTTTTGCTTTGTAAACAGACATGTAGGCTATGTGCGCTTGTTTTGCCGTTGTTCATATTTGTTCCGATGCTTCCCGAATCAAGAACTTAAAATGATAAATTTTGTCCGTTTTGTTGCGTTTTGTTGTTGATTACAGCGTGCTGCTTGACATTGCTGCTTCAGCGTGATGAGCAATGATACAAAAAACATACATGTTGCTTCAGGATTTGCTGCGAGATTTGATGTCTCGAATTATTCGTCCGGATCTGCTTTCTGAGACACATGACCTGGCAGCAATCAATTGCAGAGAGACAAAGTGAGTTATAAATGTAGTACCATAATTATGACTAGAATATAGGCTTTAGTGAAGAAGCTCATTGTAGTACCATAATTATGACTAGAATATAGGTTTTAGTGAAGAAGCTCATTTCACCATTGGTATTGTTGTAGCCTACTGACTACAATGCGTTAAGTCAGTTGGGGGCCGATCATAGCATGTCTCATAGTTTAAACGGAATATCATCCATTTATATGATAAAAATTCAATGTCTGAAACAAGAAGAATTTATGAAATTTTGATGAATAAGTACAGGTCTAAATACCGGTATGCTTCCTTCAATGGAAACACATTACCTAGCTTGATAAATGTAAATGATCTCCTTCTTTGAAGAGTGATAGGCCTGTTGTCGCAATTATCCTTGCTAGTTTTTTTTCATTTCTTTCGCAACTCGTTCCTAGTGATTTGATCAAAAAATTCACATGGAAATATTCCACTTTCAGAAATCAAATCGAAGTTGGAAAAATGGAGCTTGGTGAGAATGCCACCAGTCATTTGAAGAAAATGAAGAAAGTAAATGCCCTGAAAGTAATGGAACATATGAAAGATTTTTTTTGGCTGCGATCGATTATCTGAAAAAACAGATCAAAAAGTCTGAGGAATTGCTATGGAACGCACGAGTGGCTGATATTGGAGAACGAACCAAAATTGACTTCAAAAATTTGAAATTTTTCTTAAAAGAATCCGCCCATCCCACTGCTGAGCTAAAAGAAGCTATGCGGATTTACCAAACCCAGCCACTGCCCATGGGAGTCAATCAAGACATGCGCGCTGATGAAGCGTGGCATGCATTGAAGCTGTACAAAAATCCTGTGTCGGGAAAAAAGGTCTTCGCTGACCTGGCTTCCGTCATGCTGGGAGTATTGACCATTCCCCAGAGCAACGCAGGGGCGGAGAGGGCGTTTTCCCTTGTAAAAAATGTTCATACAGACGCACGAAGTGCCATGAAAAACGACCTCCTCTCCGCACTTCTCACCCTGAAAGTTGGTGGTTTCCCCCCACTCGAAAAAGAAACATTGCGCCGATGCAAAGGAGCAACCGTTGCTTATTTAAATAAAGACTGAATAGGCCTACCAGTACTATAGCACTTCCACATAATTCGTCGGTAATTTGACAAACTGAATACTCCCTACTTACAGGCTCGATTAGTCATCAAAGTTAACCATCTTCGATTTGAGGACACGAGGTTAGTGCAGAGATGTGAGTTTGCAGAATCAAATGCATGTAGTCAATCAGGCATAGACTTCTGTGAATCAGAAATATCCAAATCTTTAATTAACTAATTCTGACTTCATTTTTCCTTATCACCGGCGAATTATGACCTAAGCTTCTGTTTTTTACCCACACATAATCAAGCCAGAACTCGCATTACTTGGTTATAAGTTCATCATAATGCTCGTTTTCTATTGAACGCCAATGTGCCAACAAAATTGATTTCTGTAAATGTGTTAATTAACTCCTTCAATTATTTCATTTGCAAACTATATCTGATGTGTAATGGCTTGCGATCGAGTAATGCGAGTTTTATCTCATAGCTGTAATCTGGGATTCTAGATTTGTAATTTGTTTTTTCTTGTATTTTTTTGTTTGGTTGCAACACAAATTAATCATTTTTATCCTTACACAAGAGCATATTTTTCTATTTAATCGATTGGTTGGGAGCTAGGGACGAAACGAACATGGTCGTTCATATTAATAAGATACATACAGAGGCAGACATACATATAGAATGTATGTACATGTATATGTACTTTTTTCTTTCATGGGATTTCAAAACGTTCATAACTTACTGCTGTCTGCTAATTTGTGGGAAGTTTCGCCAGGTCGGGTCTAACATGGACAGCTTCAGTGCATGTAGTTGCGTAGAAAAATGAGACATTTTTGTACCGATTTTTGTACCGATTTTTTGGGGTAGGCGTACTGATTTTCCCGATTTTTTCACCTGGGTGTACCGATTTTTTGCCGCCAGAGGTTGGCAGCCCTAGGGCCACATTATAGGTAGGGTACTGGAATTACATTTCAATTGCACTTAGATATTTTAAATTTAGCAGAGCTAACTCACATCGCCTTATGCTCCAATTTTTAAGAAAATGCGAGGCGACTGTTCCTCCCACAGAATTTGATTCATCAGCGCGGGCTTCGGTTTCCTAGAAAGGAAGAGTTATATGTAACCTTAATATCGAAATGGTACATCACAGAATTAGACAACTTGCTCCTTCTCGAATGGATAATTCGTGTATCGCTTGCTATTGGAAATGGCAAACAATAAGCTGTCAGCAGAGGACAACAGAGCCAGTGAGAGATGCGTGCGTGCTGTGATATCACTCCTCGCACACACCAAAACACACATCGATGCCTGGCTTCCATTCAATGTATGCACCATACAGTGAGCAATGCCGAGGAGAGGATGTGAAATCATCAAGTGAACTAATTTTCGTACGCCTGCTACTTTCTTTAATAATGATCGGAAAGGGCCAATATTATGGAGAAAACGTGTGGGCAATGATCTGAATTCTTCGAATCTGAAGGAATTTCGGCAATCGAAGCACTTTGCTGGAACTCACATTAATCCTTTTAATCCTCACATTCACATTAATCACTTTTTTTCCTATCTCTGTAAGGTATAAGGAATTCCTTTTTGCCCACCTAATAGGTTCCTCAATGTGCCGTCCATCACATTCTTCTATCACATTCATTAATCACACTTCTAGCAAACCGAAGCAGATAAACAAAATATTTAATTCTGTGGTTCCTCCTGCTCGCATATACAGTCATCCCGGGTAGAGGTCGTTTTCAGCGCGCTATGTTTGACCGCTTTCGCGTGACAAATCAATATCATCGACAGCAACTAACCATATACTTTCTGGTGTCTAGAAAGGGTAAGAATTTACCGACATTATGAATTGTTTTTGTGACAAGACGTGTTTTTGTGGCTAAGAACAACGGCAGTGAATATTGGAGCTGAATCGCCGGCAAACCGGTGGTTTACCTGACATTTCTCATTTTACCTGAATCTTTTAATAATTTCATATTGGGGGGGTGTCACGGTCCCCCACACCCCCCCGGTCGCGACGCCTCTGCAGCAACTGCTACTTCCATCATGTTGTAATTGCGATATCCATTGACCCTATGCACAACGAACTGAATTTTGTTGCAATCCATAATGATCAATGGTTTCTTCACTGATACGCTGCGGTTGGAATATGAAAGCGGAAACATTTCTCCGCATAGATTGTTTCTGTTATCATCATAAAGGGATAAGCAACCGTTGAGTGAATTACTCGCACCCTCGTCGTCTTGAGTTCAATAGGTTTTACATCGATTAGCTATCCTGGCTCATATCAATGTGATTCCCAACCAAAAGTTGTTTTATTCGAGATAAAATAGCGATATATGAAGATGCTCTGTCCAAACATCTATATCAAACGGATTCAACAAGATTATGCCTACTTCATCATCAGCAAGAATATTGCAATGTGCTGATATTATTATTATGATACTATAGAGACTTTGCGATTTACAAATACAGAAGAATACAGTACCGAATCACACGGTTTCTTTTGCATATAAGACTAGATTGCATATTTTACCCTTGTATTCCACAAGTTGTTGATTTGACAGTAAGTGGGTCTTCTGGTAGAAGATTCGTCGATGTTTTGAGTTGAACGACTCCAGCAAGCTTCCAACAGGTACGTCATTCGACGACGTCCGAAACGGTGAACACCAATCAGTGCTAACAGGCAAATAAGAGCCATGAAAATGTCTAAAAATGGTTGATTTGTCTCTGTTGACAAAATGTAAACGCTTGTCCTGATTAAGTGAAGTCTCATGAATCATGAAATGTGATGTAGTAATGATTTCGAGAATGTGATATCTGGAAAGAACAGCAAAAAGTACCCATCGTTCATAAATTTCAGCTTGGTGCCTCTATTAGTGTCACTTGTGCCGAATTTTAAAATGCAAATGTTGACAATTTATATACGCTTAACCTGATAAGGGTTTTAGCGCATGAGAATTGTAGAATCAGTTTGATTTTTGTAAAATCAGTTTTCTTATTAAGAGCAGTTTACAAAGCGGAAGATAATCCTTTTCAATAAATGCCTACGGTCAAAAAAGTTATAACTGTGCGCACTTGTGCACAACACAGAAGTAGGGACTGTGCCAACCATCATCCAAAAAGAAATGCTGTTTCCAGAATATTCAGCTACAAAATATGGCGCAATTTTCAATCAAAATGCAATCTCCAATCCAATCTTTGTGGGTTGACTAACTCTAGAGACACGCAAATTCTGACAATTCTGACATAAAAGCATAATCTTGAATCTGCATGTCATGAATTCTGTCTGTTAGCGCTAAAATGCTTGTTTGGATATGTGTATTTCAACGTGCACTTGCATAACCGTGTTACTTAATTAGATTACTAACTGACGAAAACTATTCGATGCAATTTATAATGCATCAACAATTTATGATTATGAATACTAGAATTATGAAATGAGCATAAGAAACCCTGACATGAAAAGAAATGATTATTAAAGGCGTAGACAAAGAAGGAATCAGGCTTGCCGTGGTAGCGGGATAATAGCAATTTCAGTTATTGGGATTCCTACACATGTGTGACATAATCCAGTATATGTGGATGATATTTTCTTAACTGTGCTGTGTGTTTTAATAGATAATATACAGAATTTGTCGAAAATTTATTTATTTATTTATTTATTTATTCGGGCAATTTATAACGCGCTGTACCCACATGGCTCACAGCGCAAACTAATACAATGAACACTTAGAAAGAAAATACACATAAAAAAAACTTACACAAGAAACTTATAGAAGAAACACAGAAATGAAAGAAGTCAATTAGTGTAAAGTCATCTAAAGGCATCAGACAAAAAGAAAGTTTTCACTTGCTTCTTAAAGCATGGGAGTGAATCGGCATTTCTTATAGAGTGGGGAAGGCTGTTCCAAATAGCAGGAGCAGCATGGCCGAACGCACGTCCACCACAGAATTTATTATTCATCTTTGGAATTGTCAGTAGCGCCCTGTCATCCGATGACCGAAGAGCACGTGCAGTGACATACAAGCGACACATGTCAGCTATGTAAGCAGGAGAGATGAAGTGCAGTCCCTTATAGGTCAAGTTACATAGCTTGCTCTTTATGCGATATGAGATAGGAAGCCAGTTGAGAGCTTTGAGAGCGGGTGTGATGTGGTCACGGCGATGAGTCCTTACAATAAGTCGAGCACAGGAATTTTGCACCTTTTGAAGCTCGTACAATGTCCGATTAGGTAGACCAAACAGCAAACTATTGCCATAATCAAGTCTTGAAAAAATTAAGGAATTGACCAATAGTTTCGTTACATCTTCCGAAAGGTAGCGACGGATGGAGTAGATCCGGCGAATTTCATAAAAACACTGCTTGCAAACGGAATTAACATGACTTTTGAAATCGAATTGAGCATCAAGTTCAACACCGAGACATTTCAAACGATTACAAAATTCCAATCTATCCCCTCCAACACACAGACAGATAGGAAGGAATCGATTGATGAAAAACAGACTTAGCTTTGCTAAATACAATGACTTTCGACTTAGCGACATTCAAACACAGCTTGTTGCGTGAGAGCCAGACTTTCAGTTCATTAATGCAGGCTTCCATCACATGAATAGAAAACAATAATTTATCAATTTCACAGGACAAGTATACAATTATGTCATCGGCAAAGAAATGATAGTTGACATTATGCTTGCTCAAAATTAAATGGAGAGGTTGCAAGTAAAGCATAAATAGCACCGGTCCCAAGACTGAGCCTTGAGGGATGCCATTTTTTACAGGCCGGGGTTCAGACATCCGATTCAATACACTGACAGTCATAACTCTGTCCTCCAAATACGACTTAAACCATGAAAGCACTGGTCCTCTGACACCAAAAACGGAATACATTCGCTGAAGCAAAATTTGGTGATCAACAGTATCAAATGCAGCAGTCAAATCCAAAGCTACAAAACATAGTTGTCTTTTTTACATCTGATGCTTGCAGAATATCATTCATGATACAGATCAAGGCAGTCTCTGTACTGTGGTGCCTTCGATATGCTGACTGATATCTGGGAAGCAAATTGTTTGTCTCAAGGTGAACAATAAGTTGCCTAAGAACAATTCGCTCTAGCAACTTAGATAAAAAGGGCAAATTTGAAATAGGACGAAAGTTACATAGATCCTCTGGACACAAACCAGGCTTCTTCAAATGCGGTCTTACAATGGATTTCTTAAATTCAGTAGGAACAATTCCTGTACTCAAAGAAACGTTAATAATATTCAACAACACAGGTGAGAGCAAATCAAAATGTTTCATAAATACGTTCGTTGGAATTGGATCAATCTCACAAGAACTCGATTTGCAAGATTTTATCACTTGAAAGAGGCAGTCACTTGATACAATAAAAAAGTTCTCCATGACTTTGTCATTGAAGAATCTAGAAGGCGAGTGACATTGGTCTGTTGATTCAGGGTTTGAGATCACGGCTCCGATGTTATCAACCTTCTCCATAAAATAATTCATGAAAATAGTGAAAATGTCATACAAAATGTGATACTAAGGAATTATTCTTTCTAAAGAACATTATGGCATGTCATTATTGTAAAATGGACATTTACATTATCTTTACGCTATCTGCGCGTTACTACAACGGAGGCATTAAATCTTAAATTGAAATGAGTAATAGAAAACATCATGATGCATACTTAACGCTCGTAAGTATTATACGCAACATTAATAGCTAGCAAAGTGCATTTTTATCATCGTGGAATGACAACTTCCGCAATTTACCTAATTTGACGCGAATATCATGATTTCTCCCAATTCTATTAGAAACTGTTCGCAGATATTTTCTTAGACAGCATATCCGTATTGTACAAAGTGAGGCAATATTAGTTCGTCAACAAACCATCTAGCCAGTTATTTTGGCGGAATGTCTCAATTGTCGTGGATTGATGCAAATGAGACTCCTAAATTTTATCATGGCACTCACGTGAAGAAGTCTGCTCTCTATAAAACATATCCCCTAGATAACAAACGTTGCACCAGAACCCTCCTTTGAAACTACGTATTGCCGATAAATCGTCAGAACCTTTGCGTCTTGAAGAAATTGAAGATTTTCAATTGTAATGGAATTACGAAAATAACATTATAGAATGACGTTTTGGGTTTCTTGCAATCAACTTAATTTTTTATCACAATATCGTAATGCTTTGAGCACACTGAAGTAATTAGCCGTTATCAGGATAGTTAGCAGCACGCTGGATTCTGTGTGGATGCATAATTTTTGCATGTAGGTCAACAAAATTTTCAATAACATCAGAATTATGTAATTTCATTCATATGAAAAATTCTGCTCTCTGTAGAATTCATCGTATAAATACAGACAACAAATGATGCAACAGAGCCATTTTTTACAACTACGTAATCCAGAAGATCGGAAGCTCTGTTTCGCTTACGTGGACCTCGAAAAAGCATTCGATAGGGTCCCTAAGGATCTGATAACTCGAGGATTGTGTAGGGCTTATGTGGATGAGTGGCTGGTGAATGCAGTGATGAGTCTGTAACACAACGCATACACGTCCATGCATGTATACTCAGCGTACAATGAACCCTTCGGCGTGAGCTCTGGACTTCATCAAGGGTCAGTACTGGGTCCATTGCTATTTGTTTTGGTAATGGATGCGACCTCATCCGAAAAGTGGTGGTCTTCCATTCGAGGCACTTTATGCTGATGACCTAGTACTGGTGGCAGAGAGTGAGACAGTACCTTGTCTGAAATTAAAATCATGGAAGGATTGCCAGTCGAAGAAAGGATTGAATGTTGATGAAAAGAAAACGAAAGTGATGCTCTCCTCACAAAGACTCACCGGCCCTTCAACTCGGCCAAAGTTTCCCTGCAGTAGTTGTCGGAAAGGTGACGGATCCAATTCTGTCCAGGGCATCGTTTGCCACTCATGGACGCACAAGAGATGTAGCAGAGTTCAAGGCTGTGATGGCATGTGCGGGCAGACGCATTTTGTATTCCAAAATATCTTTAGTAATCAGAAGACCAATCTGCCAAGTTAGCATGTATTTAGCGACATGTTTCAAGGTCCTGCCTCGTCATCAAGCAATAATAAAGTGCACAGCAAAGATTTGACAAACACTCGCGCATGGTGTGGTCATCGAACAGCAGACGTCACAAGCAGACGTCACAAGCATACGTACGTGTATGGTGTAAGAGAATTGCAACTAATACAGGTAGAACTAAATAACAAGTTACAAGGGAAATTAAAATGAATGTGGGCCGGTTGCTCGTCCCGACAAAGACTCATCAAGAAAACAGAGATGAATCGAGGTCAAGGCGAGCAAGCGGCCCACAAAGAAATGCAGAAGCATCTTATAAAAGACGAAGGTACGATACATGTACGTGTACATGAGTAGACTAGCTGGCGTAATTAGATCAAAAATAGTTTGTAGTCAATGTATTCATCACGACCATTGAGAGGGGGAGTTAATTTATTAATGATCTGGGCCTCAGCAATTCTGCAGCGAATTTCATTGGGATGCCTGCTTATGATGGGAAAATTCAAAGATATCGCGTGGTATTCGTTGATGCTGCGATATTGCATGTTGGTAGATGCTGGTATTTCTGCTTCGCTGGAGATGCTCCGAAACTCGGTCATGATAAAACCGAGAAGTGCTCCCAATGTAATAAGCATCACACATTGGCATTTACCTTTGTAGACGACATTTCTCGTAGTACATAGGGAAGGATCATTAATTACACAAGTTCTTTTGGAGCCAATTTTTGTTATCGTGCAACTTTGTTCAATTGCTGCGATAGGTTTGTACCATGTTGGTTCACAAGTCGTATGTTTAGACCCGATGAGTTAAGTATACGACGAAGCGATAATTGAATTTATCACTGATAAATGGGACCTTGAGTAGATGACAGTTAGAGTAGTCAGAGGGTCTCTCACTTCTTGCCTTCATAGCCATTCGAGAATAGTGTCGAACATTGTTTCGAGAGTAGCCATTATTGAATAATTTAGTGCTCAGTCCGTTAATTGCATGCTTTTTGCTTTCTTCTGTGGACCACAGACTCTCGACGCGGCGATATTCTTCAATAATTGTGTTCCTCTTAATACTAGAAGAAATTGCCGAGGAGGAATTGACGAAAAGTCCTTTATTGGCTTCTTTGGAATAGAATTTATGTTGAATGATACCGTTATCATCCAAGGTAATCGCTGTATCTAATACCGGAAGATATCCATTGTTCTGAGCTGGCGCACATAACTCAAACTTGATGCTGTGGCGACTGAAGCGATTCGACGAACTCAGAAAAAGAAATTACAGAATTTGATATTGAGGATGGATGCTCCTGAAGTTATAACCGATGGTGAATCCATATCTTCCGACACGATGCCGAATAAACCGAATCCTCGTTTTTCTGTTATTGGTGACCCTAATGTCAACACAAATGAGATGAGTATTTTGGAAAAAGGCCCGAAATTTGTCCCGTCATGTAATTTGAATGGCAGGAAAGCTGATAACCAACGAATTTCTTTGGCTCATGTGGCTTATCAAATACGATGGAAGAATACGATGGATGCCCGCACTATAGACAATAGTGCTCCTGATGAATTGCAAACACAAAATGACTTGATCTCTGTTCCCGAACACTGTCCGTTTGAAGGGAGCAGATTTCCTCCGCCTAAGGCATCTCCTTTCGTCGAGAGAAAGCTGGTGTGCCTTGCTGAAGCTGTGGACAACCTGATTGCTCAAGAATTGCGCTATCCATCCACAATCGACAATATGTCCAGGAAAGAGAGGCTAACTTTGAAAGCCATGAAGAAGGACAACAATCAATATGTTGTGAGCGATAAAGGTGGAGAAATGGTTGTATTGCCAACCACGGATTATAATAACCTAGCCTTCTCTCATTTGGAAGAATCCGCGACTTATGAACAAATCTCGTCTGATCCAACTGTAAAAGAAGAACAAACGGTCAACAAGATGTGGGGCAAAGCTGTTGCAAATTCCACTCTACCAAAACGATTAATCAATAAACTCAAGGCGAAGAACTCAGTGATTTCTCAGTTATATCATTTACCTAAAACCCACAAGACCCAACTATCTATCCGTCCTATAGTATCGACCATTGGTAGTCCTTTCGAGAAAGATGGCCTGGTTCCTGTATTATATCTTGAAAACACTTCCTGAATGATGTCCCTGCACATTTATCCAACACATTGGAGTTATTAACCAAATTGAAAGATATCCCTAATGACCAGATGACTGACAAGACTATTATCAGTCTCGATGTGGTGAGCTTATACACTAACGTCGACATTCAAGAAACCATATCAATTGTCGAGAATCTTTTGAAAGAAAAAGTTGGTAATTCAATATGGAGGATACCAGTGGATTCTATTATTGAAATATTGTCTTATATATTGCGCAATAATTCATTCCACTATGAGGATAGATTCTTCAGACAGAGACAAGGCCTAGCGATGGGATCCAAGATGTCTCCGATACTGGCGATTCTGGTAATGAACCACTTAGAACAATCAACTCTTTTTATCCGTGCCTTGAATTATCCGATTGTGTTTCTGAGGTACATCGATGACTGCGTTGTAGTAGTCGATAAGTCAACGGACTTGCAGCAGATGCTATTGAATGTCAACGGCACTCACCACAGCATCAAGTTTGAGTTATGTGCGCCAGCTCAAAACAATGGATATCTTCCGGTATTAGATACAGCGATTACCTTGGATGATAACGGTATCATTCAACATACATTCTATTCCAAAGAAGCCAATAAAGGACTTTTTCGTCAATTCCTCCTCGGCACTTTCTTCTAGTATTAAGAGGAACACAATTATTGAAGAATATCGCCGCGTCGAGAGTCTGTGGTCCACAGAAGAAAGCAAAAGCATGCAATTAACGGACTGAGCACTAAATTATTCAATAATGGCTACTCTCGAAACAATGTTCGACACTATTCTCGAATGGCTATGAAGGCAAGAAGTGAGAGACCCTCTGACTACTCTAACTGTCATCTACTCAAGGTCCCATTTATCAGTGATAAATTCAATTATCGGCTTCGTCGTATACTTAACTCATCGGGTCTAAACATACGACTTGTGAACCAACATGGTACAAACCTATCGCAGCAATTGAACAAAGTTGCACGATACAAAAATTGCTCCAAAAGAACTTGTGTAATTAATGATCCTTCCCTATGTACTACGAGAAATGTCGTCTACAAAGGTAAATGCCAAATGTGTGATGCTTATTACATTGGGAGCACTTCTCGGTTTTATCATGACCGAGTTTCGGAGCATCTCCAGCGCAGCAGAAATACCAGCATCTACCAACATGCAATATCGCAGCATCAACGAATACCACGCGATATCTTTGAATTTTCCATCATAAGCAGGCATCCCAATGAAATTCGCTGCAGAATTGCTGAGGCCCAGATCATTAATAAATTAACTCCCCCTCTCAATGGTCGTGATGAATACATTGACTACAAACTATTTTTGATCTAATTACGCCAGCTAGTCTACTCATGTACACGTACATGTATCGTACCTTCGTCTTTTATAAGATGCTTCTGCATTTCTTTGTGGGCCGCTTGCTCGCCTTGACCTCGATTCATCTCTGTTTTCTTGATGAGTCTTTGTCGGGACGAGCAACCGGCCCACATTCATTTTAATTTCCCTTGTAACTTGTTATTTAGTTCTACCTGTATTAGTTGCAATTCTCTTACACCATACACGTACGTATGCTTGTGACGTCTGCTTGTGACGTCTGCTGTTCGATGACCACACCATGCGCGAGTGTTTGTCAAATCTTTGCTGTGCACTTTATTATTGCTTGATGACTAGGCAGGACCTTGAAACATGTCGCTAAATACATGCTAACTTGGCAGATTGGTCTTCTGATTACTAAAGATATTTTGGAAGATGTAGCAGAGTTAGAGGGAGCTCAGTTGAATCGTCCTTCATGTGTAAACCCTGTCAAAGCCAAATGCGCTCTTTTTCAACCACAAGTGAAGAACAACTAGGTCCCATTTCAGTGGCGGGTCACACGTATCAAGCTGTGAGCAGATTTTGTTACCTTGGTGACATGATGGAATCCGGTGGTGGTTCAGGGCATCTGCACGAGTTCAATTTGGTTGGTGAAAGTTTCGTGAGTTAGCACCATTTCTAACACCGATGGCGACTCCTTTATGGATGAAAGGCCAAGTGTATGACGAGTGGGTGAGAAGGTGCATGATATACGGCAGTGAAATATGGCCCATGAAAGTCGAAGATCAGCAAAGAATGGTGACAGCAGAACGCAGAATAATCCGCTCCATGATGGGCGCATCTTTGAAGAACAGGTTTGCTTCTTCCATGCTTCCTCAGCTTCTTGGAATAGATGACGTCAAGACCGTCGTAAACAGGAACCGTCTTAGATGGTTCGGGCATTTTCTCCGGAAGCTAGATAGCAACTATGTCAAGAAGGCGTATGTCATGAACCTGCCGTGGCCAACGCCGAGAGGCCGCCCTAAGAAGACGTGGCGCGAAATGGTGCTTGCTGATTGCAAGTAGCTTGGCCTGAAGGAGAATGGTGCTGACAGCCGTCTTTTTTGGAGAAAATCCATTGGGGAAAAACCGTCCGCCCCAACGAAGAATGAATAATGTACGTAAAAGGAAAAAGTAAAAAGTATGTAAGCCCTGCTCATTATTTGCTAAGCACTTTAAGTTTTTAAGAAATTAAAGAATTTTAATTGTCATAAAGAATGACCTGTGGGCTCCATAGGAAAATTGAGGTGATTAAACGATTTATCATCAGCACAACGCTTGTACTCATCATCTGGATCACCATACGTAAAGTTAAAAATAATGAAATTAGAATCAAGGACAAACTACTCTAACAAAATAACGAAAATGAAAGCTCTGCGCTTATCTTCGATATCATTCCTCATCAAAGAATTGAAGACCAAATCAATTTATCAGGCGCAACAACAATCCATAAAAAATGGTGTAGGCCTATTATGACCTCTAATAAGGAGACTAGCTTAGCTATTCAAAATGCAAGTTTTTAGGGTTGTCTGATATCATGGGTTGCAGACCTATCTGTAGAGCCCTTTTATTTAAGTAATCCAGTAACATATGTAGCTATATAGGGATAGCAAATTCCACTGGAAAACATAAGACTTGATGTAGTCAATCATGTGGCGGTAAGCCTACCGTGGTATAGTGTCCCTTACCTAAAGACTTCCTGTCAACTAAACTGATATAAGAGTAAGTATATTAGGTAGAGTGACAACTCCGCACTTATTAAGTCCCCAATGTGTATACACTTTCGATTTTATTAAATGAACTCAAGGGAGAAACAGTCGGAATTGTTTCTAAATG